>PDNB01000004.1:0-398649 GCA_002573585.1 Helicocarpus griseus UAMH5409 | reverse complement strand
GCTGAGCCTGTTGAACAGCCCATTAATCAACCCCCCGAGCCTGCAGCCCCTGAGCCCGCACCACGTTCACGGGCACCACCGAGGTGTACGAACTGCCAAATTGTAGGCCATACAAGAAGAAGCTGCCCTAGTCCCATTGTAATTTAATTTAATTTAATTAGGGGTTGTTGAGCAGTAGATATTTCAGGTTAAAATCTATTTATTTACTATACGGTGATTTGGGTGTTCGCTCGTTTGGGGTGTTCGCCCGTTTGTGAATTACATTACAACATTCACACAGAAGTTCATTGTTTTATTGCTATAGTACATATATGTTGATTGTTAGTTGTATGAAAATTAATCCCAGATAACATCTTTGAATTACTGTATTTACATCCATAAAAGGTGTGATTTTACCAGACACATGGTTGTTAGTGCTATCTATATTGCCGTCCCTCACCATCATTCAAACTTCGTTCCGACTACATTTGATATAGTATAGTAGCAATTCATATTCTACTATCTACAGTTACCGACTTCAGCACCGAATTCCAATGGACTTAGTTAGAAGGGTTATAGACCATCCTGAGAACTGACATCCTCCACCCGAGCTTCTCTCCTGTTTCCCAGTTGATCAGCTGGTTATTACTTACCATGGCGCTGGTATATCTTCCTGCTTGCGAAGTTCCCATAACTCAGCTTCCGCTTAAGCGTTTCGCGAGTTTCGTTGCCGACAATCTCAACGTCTTCAAAGATAGCAGCTGCTAATCTGTTCAGCAGAATTTGGTACTCCTTGATCAGTTTTGCAGCACGAGGTGCGGGGACGTCCAATTTCTCTATGACCTCCTACCAAACGGGAGATATAAGCGGAAGCGGAGAAGGAAGGCAATATGGCACTAATAACCGTGCGTCTGGTCTCTCCATTTTCTACGGATAATCCACGCCTTTTATAGACGTGGATACGGGAACCCAGAGATGCTACCTAATGCTAATTACATACAAAATAACTAGCAAATAACATATCAATGAATAAAGAAGTTATTGTTTCCCGAAATCAATAAAACCAACAATAGGAACCAGAAAAGAGAATGAAATATTGCAGGTGGCGGCTGTACGGCGCTGATTATACCGTTGATTATACCTGCCGAGCCAGCCGATTACTCATCCAATTGGGCTTTACGTGGCGCCTTCTGTTTGACACCTCCTATATATACCTTATGTTGATATGCGCCATCAATGAAGCATCTCCGTTCCGCTTTTTTGGCCCCCCCCTCAGCCTTTCAAGCTCTGATTTTAACTCTTGGGCTAACTTATAGAATCCATTAACAAGCGGCAGCCTCTTCGGGGGCTTGGGTCGGATGGATCTTTAGCGGACCATCGATAGCAGCATCTATCTTTTCTGACTCTGTGCACAGAACTATCCTGCTCACGAGCATAAGTTTGGTCTGCCTGTGCTTGTTTGTGCCTCTGTTGATCTTTGCCCTTTGTTTTTCTACTCTTCAAAGAGCCGGTGTTTTGTGTGCTGCCTTCGTGAAGCCTTTCCGCTAGAAGTTTCGTCTGCAGACAATTCATTGACAGCATCATTGGCGCCTATTTTAGTATCTAGGTTCCCCTTTCCAGCTGCGACATTCCTCGTACGCTTGGACTTCCGTCTTACTAGCGGCTCTTCGCTCTTCAAACTCTTGAGCTCGGCAAGAATTGCAGCGATCTCCCGGTGACGCTTTTCATGCTGCTCGTTTGTCATGGTGCACTATGCCAGTTGAATATTAGCTTACCAACACCGAAAGCCAGAGGGATGAAAGAGGTTCAGAAGAGATCAGCTCACGGATCGCACTTATGGCTACTCCCGACGTGAAACATCGTCACGTGGTATCGTATACAGACTTCAGCATGGACGCCGTAGCATGTCCTTTTACCTTTCGGGCTGTTCAGGTTTGTACCGCAAACGCCGCAACCGTGACCTAACCAAAAATCCAAAAAAGAAAAATCAATGCGTCTTCCGAAAAACTGCCCCCATAGCCATGTTGCTGCTTACAAAGGCCAGTATTGTTTTTCCATTTGGCTTCGTGTTTCTCAGGTATAAAATCCATTGTGACTTCTTCTGGGTTTCAGGCTCCTTCTGCCGAATGTTGTTCTATCGTGTCTTGTTGATCGAGTCTGCACCCGATGCTAGAAGAAACCATGTCTTCAATTGTGTTGCAGTGCTGTCGTTCCTTGCCAAAGGCACCAAGAATCTACGACGAGGAATGAAGGGAAACCTTCGTATGCTTTGCGAATATGTACTCACAAAGGTTGACTTGAGTACTTCGAGCAGGGTCGGGTATTCAATGTCAATCTGTTAGATTCCACCTGTCATCGGGACCTTGCATATTTATGCATAATCTGTTGTTTTACAACAGTGAACACTTGTGATTGTGTTCAACATCTACTGGCCAACAGCTAGTTAAAAAGGGGTGAATTATACAGGACTAAGTCAGAGATATTGGCATCCCCCCCCATGTAAAAGGTACCTCCAAACACATATATTGATGTCCATAAAAGTACCATTTATGTGGGGTGTGTCAATATCTTTGACAAGGCACTGTATCACCTATAAACATGGACACCTGGGTTTATTGTTGTCATGGACCAGATGCCTTTGTTTTCATTGAATATTTCAGTGCCCTATTCCCAGATGGCCGCACAAGCTTCGTTGGTTGCAATGGCATCAGCCTAATGAAAACGTTTTTTGCCCGGTATTACTGGGAAGGAAAAGACTCTGGAAGATCCAATAATGCTAATTGACCAAATATTTTTAAGGTGTATGAAGTCAAAAGCACAAATTAAAATCATGCAAAAACACGCTGATCCGAAGAACAGACCTTCCCGTGTTATCGACATGGTTGTAATGGGCCTCGGGGTTTACAACTGCGATACAAGGGATACTCCTGTGCCTCCCCTCAGGCTCTCCTCAACGTCCAGGGATGTTTTACCACATGGTCAGAATGCCAGTTATATGAGCAAAGAAATCATTGGCAAAGGTGAAGGGGGTCCTCCCACAGACACATAGTATCGTTTAAAAGGATGGGACATGGTATTCGCATTGTCTCGGTTCTATCTTTCGTATCCTTTCAGCATACGTCTCATGCTGCGAACAACAAGCATTGCATTGTGGCTTCAAATAAAGAGCATTGGTGACTTAGGTAAATGCCAATCCCATTATGTGCTGAACAGTCATGCGTACATCAGTAGATACCAATCAATTTACTTCAAGCGGTACTTGAATAATAACCTGTTTCTATCTCAGCGAGTACCCATTGCATTCGACTCCCCGTGCTTTCATTATGTACAGAGGATTCTGGGCCCCTACGGCGGTGGCACTCAAGGAGCCGGTTTTACGAACTTGAAGGTCATTTCCTGTTAGGCTGAACATGGGGGAAAATCCATCCAAATGGACTATTTTTTTTCATAGATGTGGTAATCATGCGTAAATTTTGAACAACATCTGTACAAATATTGATAAAAGAGATCTTAAAGTTTTGGCCACCTGGAGAAGAGAGAAAGAATGGTTAAAGATGGGCGTAGAACTGTCGACTAACGACTCTCAAAGATCTTCACCAAGCCCAAACGGCCATACGCTATCGCGGGGCCACTCAGGAGGCGCTAAAGGCACAGAGGTCCAATCCGAAGACTCCGAACTTGCCGAAGGCCGAGAATAGGGGCCACCTTTGATTTTTGTATCATTGATGCTACCGTTTAGCTTCACCCAAGCTGTCTCCTTCAACAGCATCGCTTTCCGCCGGTATCCTGGCACAGAAGTAGCACGGGAGAAAGCCCAGGAAGCACATTCCCACTCTTCCATGGCTAAGAGACTTTTCCCACGAATGAAGTGCGCGATTCCAATTAGTTCACAAAAAGTAGAAAAGTCGCTGCTCCTGCTGGCTTGGCACAGTTCGACCACTGCATTCGCATTCTCCATCAATTTTTGCCAATCGTAAATGTTAAATATTATGGCAGATTTTAGGAGACGGAGTTTCGAACGTTCGGGAAGGTTTATATCTTGTTTTTTGATAAGGGTCTCGAGGATGTTGAGCGAGAAACTTACTTGCCCTCGTCGCCAGTGAGATTCTATGTGCCCAAGGAAGTCGCGATTAGCTGGCAGGCAGAGCCAGGTGTTATGTATCCAGGCTGTTTCTGGTAAGCAGGTATCGCTGATCAAGGACTTATCGGCAAATTGATCGCCGCTGGAAAGCTGCTGGGCATCCGAAGCCGCCTGCGCTTCCGTTAACAGAGTATTGAGCTCCAGTATATGGTTTTCTAGCTCCTGAACGGTCTCTATGGCAAGAAGTAGACTCATTTAAAAAGCATCCCGATCATCAAAGGCCTGCTTACAGGTCTTCAAAAGGGATAAAACCTGGTTGTTGTTCAGCACATCCATCATTTGGAATGAGAAGTATGAAACTGGGGTATATTTCTGTTTGGGACACCTTCAGCAAGACCTATGATATAACCTGCAAAACCATTTTCATTGCAAAAGTTGACAACCCAGGTTGGCTGGGAGCAATAAGGCAGTAATGCAATAATGTCTACAATGACACTGATATAGCCTGGCTTGCCATTGACGCAGCCCAAACAAAGAGGCCTGGGATTTACAGACACCCCGTATAATGGCAATGACTCATTCAGCATCGCGGTCAAAAGCCGCCTCGTCCCATTGATTGTCTTTGTACAGAAACGCAAAGAGGAAGCAGTTTTCATTCAGGTAAGTTCGGGCCAGCCCCCTAGCCAAATCCTCTCAAGGCCTCGCCGGGGAGAGTCTGGAAGGCAACAGTAGCTGATTTATAATCGCCAGCCCAAAAAGGCATATTATGACTCAGAGATATTGACTCGGCATTCAACTGAAACTTCAGAATACGAAGGCGGATCTGATGATGGAGTGAAGAATGTTAGCTGTTTCTGTTTCAGGGGACGTTGATGTTTGATATGGGCGGCAAACAGTGCAAACAGCACAATTGATAGCGCGAACAAACATAGCAAACAGTGCAACTCCCCCTCCTCAGCCGCATAATTTGGCCGCGGTTCTGAGCCGTCTTCAACGTCATACATACATCGCTCACCATCGCAATGCACTTTGCATATCCCGTACACAGCACGGGAACGCGAAAGAAATAGGCAGCATGGGAAAAAAATAGACGGTAACCAGCATGGATATCGATTAATAAAAGAACCGCATTCTCTACTTGTCCGTCAATTGTTCCGGTTTATTCCTTCGATCGCCTTCGTCTTCCACACATCGAGTCCTCTAAAAGCAATCTCCAAGTTCAAGGTTACCCTGTACGTCATATGCGTGGGGAAAGCTTGGAATTTCTTGTGGGCAGACAGGTATTGTGGCTGGTCGCTGCACCGTTTGTGATAATTGGCCAGCCAAAGCCGTAAGATCTCCATGGATGTCAGGGCTAACGCCAAATCTACCAGCTTAGCTGCAGAATATATTGGAACTCGACAGTGATGGAGGTTACAAACGGGCTATTAACTGGTAGAATCTTTTTCAATTCGGAGTGGGGGATGTTGTTTCTGGCATGAACGTTAAGCTCAGCGCATGGAACAGGTCATTTCTCCCCCATCTTTCATCCGCTTGAGCTGGAGAAATTACCGGATATCATCATTACCATGTGCCCTGAACCTGACTCTCTTATTCCATGCTACATATAAGTTAGCTTAATACAGCTACCAAGCTTCCGACAGGCCTGTAGAATACTCTGGGTGCACTATAAAAACGGGCGGCTCCGGTTTATCCGAGTATACAGACATCTAATTCGAGAGTCACCATGCAGGCCGGTCAGGTACAATTCAATCTAGACCCAGATTTCTCGCTTGATTCCACATGGTTTCGCAGGCCAGCGGGGAACATGTCAGTGAGAGGACTTGCGTTGACGAAAGCGCTCGGCCACTCAGTAGAGCAGCTGCGTTCTTGATGTTGATCCGGATTTAAACTATATATACTCCATCCCGACCAAGCTATCAAAAAGCATCCTTCTGTCAGTTTGCGTCATTACATCATCTTTGCCTTAGATCGCAGAACAACTCTTTCCATTATCTTCTCATTTTCCTACGATTCTAAAATCAATCCGCTCATCAGCTGCCCGTAAACATGGCACCCTATCCTTTGAGCAGCGTACCCATCACAGATATTCATGGGAACGACTTCAATGGCTCACTGGCCAACGATGTCTACAGTGGTCTCAATCCTCCAGGCGGGGGCCCAAAGTCAATGCCAACGCTCCTCCTTTACAGCACCGAAGGACTTCGTCGCTTTGAAGACATTACCTACGTCGATGATTATTATCTAACAAATGCTGAAATCGAGGCCCTAACAGCACATGCAGCCAAAATTGTGAAACAAATTCCTGAGAATGCACAACTATTGGAGCTAGGTAGTGGGTGCGTTTTCTTCCTCCCGAGTTTCCTTTCCGGGACAAGAACAAGCCCGGATTCTATATTTTCCACGAGCGGCTCTTTAACATCTACTCTAGGAATCTTCGTAAGGTTGAAATACTACTAAACGAATTTGAACGAAAGCAAAAGGCGGTTGAGTATTTCGCTCTTGATCTATCCCTAGAAGAGCTTCACCGTACTTTCGCGGCAATCCCTTCAAAGGGCTATAAATACGTCGGGTGTCGTGGCCTCCACGGCACCTATGACGATGCCCTCGCTTGGCTTGCAAAGCCGGAGAACAGACAGAAACCGACATGCATTATGTCTATGGGATCTTCAATTGGCAATTTTACTCGTCTAGAAGCAGCTGAATTTCTTAACGGATTTTCGAAAATACTTGGGCCATCCGACTCCATGTTAATTGGAATTGACTCCTGCAAGAACCCTGAAAAAGTGTTCAAGGCCTACAATGACAGTCAAGGAGTAACCAAGGACTTCTACATGCTTGGCCTTTCTCACGCAAACTCAGTCCTGGGTTTTGAAGCCTTCAAAGACGGGGATTGGGATGTGGCTGGTATCTATGACGAGGTAGCCGGATGCCATAAAGCCTATTATATACCCCAAAGAGATGTTGTTTTCGGTGGGGTGGTACTGAGAAAGGGCGAGAAGATATTCTTCGAGCAGGCCTTCAAATACGGACCAAAAGAATGCGATGAACTCTTCCACCGGGCACGGGTAACCCCGATTGCTAAGTTTGGAAACAGCACCAGCGAATATTGTAAGTCCTCCTCCTTCTACCAGCGAGCTGAATTATACTCTCGTGGTGGGCAGTATGGGAACGTTATAGTTAATATTCGAATACTAATCAATGGTATACACAGATCTCCACCTTTTGTCCTCATCTGCTCTAGAAATGCCCACTCGGGCAGCACAGTACGCTGCGGATGTGACTCCAAATGTTTCAGACTTCGAAAATCTATGGAAAGCGTGGGATATGGTGACTATATCCATGATTCCGAGCGACGGGCTTATGTCAAAGCCAATCAAGTTGAGGAATGCATTAGTGTTCTACCTTGGGCATACACCCACCTTTCTAGGTAGATTAACGATATCTCACTCCTGTCTGTCAAACATACGCTGACTTTGATTAGATATACACCTTACGCGAGCCACAAATGGTGAACCAACGGAACCTGAACACTACCCATCTATATTTGAACGAGGGATTGATCCAGACGTCGATAACCCCGAGCTTTGCCATAATCATTCCGAAATTCCAGACGAATGGCCGCCCCTTAGTGAGATCCTAGGATACAGAGATGCAGTCCGTAATAGAACCCGCGCTCTACTACAGCAGGCAAATAGAGACCGCGGCCTGGCTGAGGCGCTTTGGCTTAGTTTTGAGCACGAAGCAATGCATCTGGAGACATTCCTATATATGCTTTTGCAGAGCGACAAGACGCTACCACCTCCTGGGGTTCCCCGGCCAGACTTTGAGGTTCTTGCTCAGCAAAACTCCCCAGAGAAAGCGTCAAAAGACTGGTTCACTATCCCTGAACAGAAGATATCCATTGGTTTGGATGATTTAGACCGTGACGCTATTCCAAAGCAGTCCTTTGGCTGGGATAACGAGAAGCCCAAGAGGACAGCAAATGTTCATGCATTTGCTGCGCAAGCCAGGCCTATTACAAATGGGGAGTATGCAAAATACCTAGAAGACAACCACATCGCGACCATACCAGCTTCCTGGATTGACTTAACCCCTAAGGCAAACGGCGTTGAACAGAATGGACATGTTAATGGTAACGGCCATCTCACAAACGGAGATAGTCATGTAAATGCCACCCAGAGCCGAGGTTTCCTCGAGAGGTTTGCTATACGCACGGTATTTGGACCTGTCCCATTAAAATGGGCACTTGAGTGGCCCGCCATGGCTTCCTACAATGAGCTTCAAGAGTATGCGGAATCTGTGAACTGCAGGATCCCCACGCTCGAGGAGGCTCAGAGCATTTATCAGTACTCTGCTCTTTTCAAGGCTAGGGAAAGCGAGGGGGCGCCTCCTTTGGCGAATAGGAACAGGTAAGCGATGAATCTATAATTTTAAATCATTGCTAACGGCGTCCAAGTAGTCGCGATGCTAACACACTTGACAGACGTTGCGAGAAAATGGTTGAACTGGCTGAAGACGAGCATGGTAACCCTCGCGCTCCGGATCATCAGCCTGTTCATTCACTTTTATCAGACCCCAGGCCAGTGTATATTGATCTCGGCGACGATTGTAACGTCGGGTTCAAACACTGGCACCCTACCCCAGTCACCCAAAATGGCAATAAACTTTGTGGGCAGGGTGAACTGGGAGGTGTTTGGGAGTGGACAAGCACTCCCTTCCATGCCCATGAAGGATTTAAGGCTATGGATCTTTATCCAGGATATTCAGGTACGTATTATATATGCGCGCAGGCATATAGTTTTCTTCGGTAGCTGACATCGTTGTATAGCTGATTTCTTCGATGGGAAACATAACGTCGTTTTGGGAGGGTCCTGGGCAACTCATCCTCGAATTGCTGGTCGGACGACATTGTAAGTCTATATATAAATAAATATTTCTTCCAGTCCTCCTCCATCTGATATGGGGTTCTTTTAAGGTTCGATGATTTTGCTAACATGGCGCTCTATGCAGTATCAACTGGTATCAACGCAACTACGTCTACGTATGGGCCGGTGCACGTTTAGTTCGAGATATCTAAAGCTCCAACCCCGTGTTGTATACACTATTTAAAATCTACAGATCTCCTCACTAATACTGCTCATTCCTTTATTTGATCTTTATTATGTCGCTTTTGTTGCTATTGCCTTTCTCGTTTTTCGGTTCATGGTCGGAACCTTAATGGAATGGTCAGATAGTGAGTAGTTTAGGATGACGGTTTAATAACAATGTCCTTCGAAATCTCTATGATACAACATCTTCAGCCGATATCTTTGGGGCCGATATCTTCGATCGCACAATTGATCAGGACGAAATCCATCAAGCTGAAACTCATTAAAATTAAATCAAAATGACATGATGGAAGCCAAAAGCCGACAAGCATTTATAATGACAAAATAGCATAATTAATCTAGGTACTCCGTATATAGCCCCCAAAATGACAGGATGACCATATTTCGTTCCCCCATATGGTGCCCTGGTCTAAAACATACGGGATTCCAACTCCGCTGCATATCAAATAGACGAATATAAAACCACACTTTCCAGCGTTACATAACGTACCACACAGTAACCATAGCCGAAATACTCATTACGCCAGCCATCAGCACATTAATCTGGTTATTGTCAAGAATATCGTGTCCGCTCTCGATTTTGCGACTTTCATGTTCGGAATCAGGACGGCCTCCAGAAGCAGAAGACCGACGCTCCTTGGCAGATGGCCGGTAAGCTAGGGTATTTGCGATGTCCTCAGTAATACGTAGCCTATTTGGCTCTCGATTGGACGGTTCTTCAAGATTTGTACCAGTCGTTTCGCCAGGGTATACGAGGACCTATATTAACCAGGTTAAGATTTATATGCGCAGAAAAGATAATGACCCGGGCGAAGAATACAGAAGACTAACCTTTTGGCCGCCAACGCCCTCGACAATCTTTCCAGTACGCTTATCGACAACACTAGCTTGTAGGAGACCGCCAAGAATGCTGTCCAACAAGCTCCCTAGCGTACCCCATGCCGTAACGGCCGCAACCCACAAATATTTCTCCTTCCACCCCCATGACGCCCCGCCCTCAAAAGCAGGCTTTGTTGAGCCAGTCAAACGATCGAAGGAACAGAATGGCAATAGCATAGATGTGACTCCGATAATGAAAGCTCCAAGAGCACCCGCCAAAAGTCCTGCTAGAGTAACACCTCCGTTAGTGCCTCGAGGGACTCTCCGTAAGATCCAAGATGTGATTAGTCTGGGCTGGCTTTTTGAAAGGATCCCTAGTTCACTTGAAAATGTATCTGCGGCAACTGCAGCGTAGTTTCTGAGATTTGTTGCAGAATTAGTACATCTCGGTTTACGCAATTACTATCTTCATCAGACCACATTATACTTACGCGACGATTCCAACCATAAAAATATCTCGCCCGTGAGGTAAAAAGCAATAAGACTCTGACGGATTTTGATACAGTCGCCACGCATCCAAAAGAATCAAAATCGACGCAACGACAGAGTTTGCCAGAACCTGAACATGAGTTCTTGGGCCTTCACCTCCAGCAGAACCGGAAGAAGATACAGTCAAGCGAGACTTGACGTCATGTTTTATCTGGGCGTATTCTGATTAGCGGATACTCTTTTGTGATGGAAAAAGACAAAGCGCAGTACCTTGGTGACATATGTTCCACTTAAGAAAAAAGCTACGAGGAAAGCGAAAGGTGCAGGAGAAGGATGTAATGCGTGAACCACAGCAGTGAGTGCAGCAACGGCGATGCCAATCGGTGTCAGAGACTTCCGGGACCGGGCTCGATACACCAGAGCTAGGGTCGCGGGAACCGCGATAATGGGCTTCATGATAGTAAATTCCAATATATTTTCAAATCACTGCTTAGGAAACAGTCATATTCAAACGCCGTAGGTGCTTGTTTGTCAAGATATTTGCACCAGTACTAGTACTTCAAGACTTCAAAGCTTCTATGTCAGTACAAGACTTATATTGCGAGTATTGTGAGAGTTCTCGACTCACTGTAAAAATGCCTAAGATCTTGAGACAACTTGATTATGTGAAATTGCCCGGCAAAGTCTCCAGATATTTGCGAGATATATCACCTACGAACCTGATGAATGGAGGCAGTGATGTTGCTGATGAAGATCCCGACCGCCGAAGGAGCATATCACGTGCACAGATAAAGCCTGTGACTAGTCCCAATACAAACTAGCGGAAAGCTTAAAATTATGACGTATCCGGAGGTCGAAGCCCTTCATCTTTCTTCAGGAACAACCTCTTCGATGTATACAATCTAGAGACGGTTTTTACGCGCATAGGATAAGGCGGAATATACTCCCATAATGTTATTGAAGTCCTTATTCTTATCGCCCAAATTACCCTCACGGTCTTCCCCTATCCTCCGCTCTCTCTGCCATTCCCGCTCCGTGCACCTAGCCCCTCCATATCTCCTTGATGAATATATCCCGCGTTATCGACTCCTCACATCAGTAGATGCCGCCAAGAAGCGCTCGAAGGCATACGCGCATTTGCGAAATTGTAACCTCTGTCCTCGATTGTGCGGCGTTAACCGGTACGAAAAGACGGGCTATTGTCTGATACCAGGGGAGACAGTAAAAGTTAATGTAATTGCGCCGCATTTCGGAGAGGAGCCATGCATTCAGGGCTCGAGGGGAAGCGGGTCGGTATTCTTCTCAATGTGCAACTTAAGGTGCACATTCTGTCAGAATCATGTTGGTTTCTCCTTTTCTATGTAAAATTCTATCTGCTTCTCTACTGGGCAGAAATGCTTACCATCGTTGTTCGCCACAGGATATTTCACATCAGCGAAACGGCTTCGACCTAACACCAGAAGAGCTGGCAGACTGGATGCTCAAATTACAAACCGTGGGAAATGTCCATAACATCAACTTCGTCACACCGGAGCATGTAGTTCCGCAGGTGGCTTTGGCCATCTTAACTGCCGCAGATATGGGTCTCAAGATACCCATAATCTACAATACCTCATCCTTTGACTCACTGGAATCTATAGCCCTCCTAGACGGCCTCGTTGACATATACCTCCCAGATTTTAAAGTGTGGAAAGCCTCTTCGTCCAAGCGGTTATTGAAGGCGGATAACTATACGGAGACCGCGATGGAAAGTATCAAAGCTATGCACGCGCAAGTTGGGGATTTGAGCTTTACCTCTGATGGGATTGCGAAACGTGGGGTACTGCTACGGCACTTGGTCATGCCTGGAAAGGAAGACGAAGGGCAGGAGATTGTGCGCTGGTTGGCTGAAAATGTGTCCAAGGATTTATACGTTCATATCATGGAGCAGTATCATCCCGATGCGAATGTTGGCAAGAAGCGCCGCACTAAATCAGGTACCGAAGAGGTCCGGTATGCTGAGATCAATCGCGCTGTCAATGATGAAGAGCTAGGAGCCGTTACGCGCGCTGCAAGGGAGGCAGGATTATGGAGATTCTGTGAGCCATCAGAGAAGGGATTGTTCCATCTATGAGAGCGCATGTCTCTCTTTTGTGGTGGCAGAAGTGTAAATTCTCTCTTCTTCCCATGTCGCCCTGACTAGTAACACGATGAGTGAGTCCTCAAAATGAAGAGGTTTTAAGGTACCTGCGACTCTTTGGCTCCTCTCTAGAACGCCTACGCAACTCAAAGCCTATTTGGCTGGGGGGGGGGTGGGGGCGCTGGGGGTGCTCCTTGGCGAGAAGCAAACCGAAATGCCATAATCTTCATTCATCAGTCGCCCGGAATTTCTCATGGCCCTTTCATCGCAACATCACTGTCAAATACGAAATAGATCAATCAATCCGAATATTGATACCCAAGAGAAAACCAAATCTTCAACGTCAAGGATCACCTCCTAGGAGCAAGGTAGGGAAGATTGTACTTATAGCATGATATCAACATACAAACTACAATATTTGCCTAGTGATTATTCCTAAGCTTCTGTCATACCTCAGAAGTCAGAAAAGGCTAATATTTTCCCGCTGGTCCCAATGCTTACTACCAACCATATCTTGAAAAATGCATTTTGGAATGGCTCATAGCTATGAGAATTTATATCATACCTTGAAAGATTTTGACGCGGGCCGCACAGTCCTAATTTGGCTCATAATCATTTGCTGAGATATAATTTAGAATCAAGGAAGGCTGTAACAATGAGCTGGAAATCTTAAATAAACCAGAGGAATATATGCAGTTACAGTAACCATTTCAAGATTGAAGATGTGAGATTGAATATGAAAATAGAAAGAGCCTTCCTCTGCTCCCACTATGCTGTATTGAATGCAGGACGCACAAATACTTGTTCACAGGGAGATCACCCATAATGCGACACATAATCATTATACATATACCATGGGGCAAAAGCCTAGAAGCGGGTGATGATAGCTACAGTATCACATTCAAAAGCAGTTACCGATAGGCAGAGAATAAAGCATTCCAATGTGATCAAAACAATCAGATTAATAACCTGAGAAATTGTGATAAATCATGGCGCCACACGCCCTGCTAGAACATTTCAAAAGAGCAAGGAAAAAGTTTCCAAGGCAACAACAAATAAGGGAGAAAACTTGCTGCATAGCCCAGACTCCAAGATCCGCCACAAAAAACAAATACAAATAGTGGAATTTTCAAAAGGAAAAGAATTCTCCTCATCCCTTTTCATCTGCGACTGGCGTTTTGTGATTTCTTATTCCCTAAACCGTCATTTGTAAACCGTTGAGACGGTCGGTGTATACTCCATATGTGCATGTATGTTCTTGGGTGAAATTTTCATATATATATTCAGTAGATTCTTGAAGTATGTTCATTCATAACAGTATTCGTTGAGACGTGGCGAATATGGTGAATTGGGAGTGTTCAGGGTTTGAGGCAAGGGTGAGTGAGTAGGGGGTGGAGGGGGTCGGGGTGGAAAGGTGGAAGGGTGGTCGAGAAGGGCGCAAATAAGCAATAAGGGTATATAAGGTATAAGACACCTGCGCCAGGAACAGCCAAAAAGAGAAAAATCATTATACGTCTCGTACAACCGTCGTGCTAGTGGAAAGATCGGGGACTAGAGAGCAAGCCCGCTGCCATCTCCAGTCCATCGATACAACGAAAGAACCTCTCTCCGCCGTTGTTGCTGCTCGCCAAAATCTTCGGGTATTCGACCACGAACCTGTGCCAGAGCGGAGCGCATGACCTTGCGGAAATTACGCTATATAGTTGTTAGAATATTGACCAATTTGGAAAAATAGTAATGGATAGAATGCTTACCTGGTACTCTGTATTTAGCGTCACAACACAGGCTTCGTGTGCTCGCACAATAGTCTCACAGGCGCGGACCACGCTAGGGTTGGCATCGCCTTGCAATTTATCTGCAGTGAGAAGGAGAAGGAAGCTTCCTTGTAGCAGGTACACGCCGAAGAAATATGGCATGAAGCTCAAATCCGGATCATACTCGAGGATATCCGCTGCTGCTTCCGCTGCACTGACTGCGTGGCCCATTGCTCGGATGAATGACTCCGACGAGATCCACAGATCGTTGTCGTCTAGGAGCGATATTGGGTCCCACTTCCCGGTCAACAAGATATGCAGGACATGCATTATATGGGTACCGTATGCAACGACAATCTTCGTCTGCACGATTGATTCACTCATGCGTGATCCAACCGTGCTGCTCGATCGGCCGGACGGACTCACCACGTCTTGAAGCGTACCTTCCGGAGCATTTTCTGCTTCAGCGTTGAGAGGCAGATTTGCGGTGTGTCGTGCCTCGAATTCCCGAAGGCTCTGTCCGTATATCTCAAGCTGGCGTGTGATTTCAGCAACCTCAGCATCCCATTCATTGCCATTTCTGAAGTTGAGGCCAAATCGTGGGTGGTTCCGGGCATGGTTTAGGTCTACAATTTCGCCCAGGATTGTCATAAGCGGAAGAAAGTACCCAAAGCTGCTGTGATCAACACATTCGAAGCAAGGACCAACGCGTCGATATTGGCTATTGGAGTAATCGCCAGCCTGCCAAAGAGCATCGTTCATGGGTTGTAAAAGGCCTTCGCATTCCTTGTCCAGCAAACTCAATGGGCGATTGTAGCAGAGAGCTAAGTGACGATCCATCGTGTAGAGCAACCACCAGATACGTCGTCGCTCTTCCCGTTCTTCTTCCGTAACTTGGACGTTGCCGGTTTCATTTGATGATCGACCCAGGTGTTGCCGGCCCATATCCCCTTCTGCATCGCGTTCTACCCTAGTCATGCCATCCTGTCCATGTTGCGGGACATTGGGAGGCAGTTCACGGCCCAGTTTTAGTTCCCGTGCCAGAGACCAAGCAGCTGTCCACCATCGCATACTAGCGGCCTTGTATTCGCTAGCAGAGACCACTGTTGCAAGATGAATATATGTTGCAACATCGTCAATTGCGCCAGTTGCGCTGCTCTCTGCTCCCAACTGGTCCATCGACACACCAAATCCCCCAAGGGCAACTCCATTAATGACCATGTTTGCTGCATAGTTAGGCGAAGTTTCCCCTGGCGCAGGCCCATGGATAAGTGGCTTTAACAAACCCACAGTCAATTCCAGCAACTTTTGACACACCCTTCCTCTGGCAGAAGGTGGTGAGGTCAAAAAGGCTGCATCACTTGTTTGTGCGGCAACCCAAAGCATACTCGCCAGCAAAGCAGGGCTGCATTGTCTAGGCTTCGTAGGATGGAGGAAAGACTGTTTGCGGAAGAAATAACCAACGACATAGGGGGACTGGGGGCACATGTGCGTTGAAGAAGAGCTGGTAAAATAAAGATCAAGGAGGTCGCATGCGAGAGATTGAGGAATGATTAAAGCAATATGAGGTAGAACGGGCTGTAAAACTGGGTATCTCAGAGGATTCGTAGCATTGGGCATGGTAAAATGTGGAGGGAAATTCGCAGGTGGTGGAGAAGGCAAAGAAAGCCAACCAGGGGACTGAGAAGGAGGAGAAAGACCTAGGAAAGGGACAGGACCATTGTCGTTTGAGTTCCCAAATCGAAATCCGTTTAAAGGAGGCGCACTGTGCTCTTGCGGGTTGATCAACGGGAACGAACTATCGTGATAACCATTAAACGGCTGCGGGGCCAATATCGATGGAGATGCTTGGGCGCCAGATGACGATTGCATCACTTGAAGCGGTCTTAAATCTGCCATTTGCATTGATTGGCGATGCATATCTGGAACCTGTCCGAAACTACTCATTGTGACATTACCCATGCCGGCCCTTAGCTGCTGCTGATGCTGGTGTTGCTGTTCCTGCTGCTGCTGTTGGTGATGCGGATCCGACTGCCCTGTCAAACTAGGGATAGACTGGGGTTGGACATGCTGTGGTTGAGTCTCTGCTATATCCCGCGGCTGATTGCTATAATTCGAGTCAAATCCAGGATTAGGCTCTTGAGGAGATGGCCTTTCAACTGGAGATTGACCATTCGGCGACAAGGGGGAATCAAGACCAGGCTGTGAAACTGCCGCTGCAGCGGCTGCCTGCTGCGCCAGGTCCTTTTTCGACGCCTTTCCGCGCTTTTTGCGCTCTCTGGCGTATTCACAGGTAAGACCGAATTCTATAATCAAGAACTCAGTCAGCTATCATTTTCCGTGGCTTTGTAAATCATAGTAGATGTGAAGGTTTCTGTTAATAATACCAATACAGTGAGCGCATGGTGTTTGGCCATCGCATTTCGTCCGTAACTGGTTACATTGATCGCATGCCCGACTTATCCTTCGCCGCACCGGTGCATTAGACGAGGATTTTCTGATAGCTGATCGCGACTCTGCGAGAGGATCTCTCGACGCCGTCGGACTCTTGACCGTCGAGGTCTGGTTACTAGGATAAAAGTTTTTGATTTTCATTTGTTGTTCGTTTGACGGTGTTCCTCCCGAGCCGTCTGTCATACGCGACAGGTTTAGCTGGTGCAAAGCGTACTGAGAACCCTCAGCTAGCGTATCCAAGCCCGTGGTTTGATGTGATTGTGAATGGCTTTGAGCCTGGGACTGATTTTGAGGGTGAGATTGGGATTGCGAAGGCTCCGATTGTGGCTGCGACTGGGCAAGCCAGTTTGAGCGCATTCCCACGGGGCTGGTAGACAGAGCGGCGAAAGGGGTGGAGAAATGTTGTACTGAGGCCGACGTCGACATCGTCTGGACGACGACTAGACGTATACCAGCCGCGGGGGTGGCGATTGGGAAGAGTAGCGGACAGGCGGAAGCGTGAGGAAGTCACCGGAAGGACGTTTGGTATACGCCGTATATACAGATATCGTAACGAGGGGATCACATCCGTGATAATCAAGAAGGCTCCAGTTAGGTATAAAATATCAACAGTCCCATCCCATCAAGGAAGATCGCCATCAAGGAGTATGAAGCGGAAAGTAGCCAACTGAGTAGTAGTAATAATAAGAATAAGAATGGACGAAGTTGAGGATAACGTGGACTGGGGATCGGTTGCGGAGAAATACACCAAGAACTAGGGCGTCGCCAAACGAGCAGGGGGCTGCAGTGGAAGACACTGGCGGTGATCGCTTTTGGCTGGCTTAGTGATAGAAATAGCGGCCACCCTAGGATAAATAGACCGGCTGAAATGCAGACGCTGGTGATAATACGACAGCAGAAATAGGCCCAGCCAATAATAACGACGGCACCCAAGAAATAATCAAACTATGTATATAAATTCCAGCACCCCGGGAATTAAGGAGAGGACGGCATACCCGGCACGAGAACAACGACGACAATAAAAGAGAGCGTGCAAGACAGTGAGAGGAAAGCCAGGGGTGTTGTTGAAGCTGAGGATAGAGGATGAGGATGAGGATGTTGAGGCTGAGAAGAACGATGTCGTCGCTGTTCTGCAAGAAAGAAAAAAGGGAAGAAAATTGGGGAAACTCGAGAACGGGCGAAGAAGCCAAAAAGACGCGGAAAAGCGGCGTGGAATTGTTCTGGTATTGTTCCAAAGGTTCTTTTTTGCTTTTTCCGTTTTTGCTTTTTCCTCTTGCTGCTTTTTGCATCGCCGAATCGGGCGGCTGAGTCAGCAGCGTCGGCGGGGGGTCTGCGGAGATAGCGGGGGATATCTCGGCGTTTCTCTCTCCATTGGGAATAGCGCGTGGCAGTAATTTCTTAGTCAGCGGTATTTCCATTTGTCCAGATACCGTACTGTCACGCTGTGTGAGTATTACAGTCTATGCCGGGTATTCTACTGGCCAAGCAAGCTGTTCACGTGAGCCAGTCGTGTAATCCACTTACCATACCGCAAGTCTGCGGAGACAATACACGCTAAACCGCATCGGGACATCCTCTTACCGATGGATCCACTCGGCTGCAGTCAACCGTCATCGTAACATACAATACAGAACAATACGAAGTTTCTCCCACTAAATAATCCCTCAAATACACGGTCAATACGTTGTTACCATCACTTAGGGCCAGCCCTAGCCAAGCCTAACTGCGGCCGAGTCGAGACATCTCCGACATCAGACATCGCATCCCCAGTTCTCCAGTCTCCAGGAGGCCGACCCCAGCCAACGTCTGCCCCGGCGCCCGCTCTCAGAAAATTCTGGAACTATTCTCAGCACTAGTCGCATGGCAGCAGAATTAGCTGCCAATAGCTAGCTGTGCTAGTCGAAGGAGCCAGTAGTGAGCCACTCGTCCGAAAGGCCAAGGATGCCAATTCAAAATCACTAAACGAAACTAGCAGCTCATGACCCGTACTGGTGCCAGTCGATCTGTTCCAGAATGGCTGAAGAACGGTCTCTCAAGGCTCCAACTGGCACCCGCTGGCTCTCGTTGGCTTCTTCACGATGGCAATTACTGGCACTACTGGCTGAACTTTGCGACGCTTGCCATGCGCACCCGCCCTCGCTGGCGGCTGGTCCAGTGGTGGTGGTGATGGTGGCCGCCAAACCATCTCCTTAACCCCAGACAGGCCTTATCCCTTCAGGGGTTGTCCCTGTCTTGCCTGCATTACACGTCAAAAACGTGTACATTTCACCATGTTCCCCACGGTACGACTGCAGTAGTGCTCTTGCTCGTTATTATTCACCGCTTTGGTGCCTTGGTGCGGTCTTTCCAAAGAGGTTTTGCTGACTTGATCGTCGCTCACTTTTACGAGTCGCAGCCCCAACTTTCTTGGGAGTTTCCTAAATTTTGAGATTCCAAAGAATCTTTGCATATCCTTACTTATACTGAACAAGTTCATCTTGAATTAGTGCAAGCGTTGGAGCTAGAAGAACATTCCCAACGATTCATCAATAATCTCCATACTATGACATGCCCTTCCCGCGGATAGCCTTTCACGAAGATTAAAGTCAAACTTTGTCCTCCTGATTATTGAAATATAATTGCGGGGAGCCAAGCAAGTCTCACCAGGCTCGGGCTGACACAAAGATTTCGTAATAATATCAGGCCCATGGTTCCACGAGGGAAATGATACACGGCATGAGTTTGCAGGGGAGCAGCTCATTATTACTTTTCGGGACATCAGGCGATGGGGGTGCATTTCTTGACTCGCAATGATCAGGGCTTGAAGCTTAGCACGGTATTATTATTAGGCGATGGATTTGCGAACAACCAGATTCCGGCTTGTCCGGAGTGTTAATTGGCGATACTGCGAAACTCGTGGCCTCCTTGTGGTGTGAAGCCAGCATGTCGTAGTGCATATATGCCCGCCTGCAGTCCGTCTGGTCCCTGGAGAGCGCTTTTCATTCCCGGACCTTCACATTGGCTGCTTGCTTCACTTTTCCCCTCACCCCGACCCTCTACCCCTACCATGAATACCTTTTGAATAAATGACTAACAAGAGACTATCAGAAGAGAGCACTCCTCTCCAGGAACATGCGTCCACACATCATTAGCGCCGTCCTTCCCTTCTTCCCCACATTCCTGGAGCCCGCCGTTTCCTCCTGGCTGGCAGGCTCTGGCTGGCAGTCCCCTGGTTTCTAAACGGTCGCTGGCTTTGCGCCTCAGGGGTTCGTTTCCTAGTTATTTCTGGTGGACTTTCCGTCTCGCAGCGGCTACCTTGGGCGAGGCATCTATGCTCACTTTTTGCCCAGACAAAAAGGATCACTACTAGTTATGCTTAAGCAGTTTATTACAAGAGATCCCTTTAACTAGATTAGCTCAAACGCCTCACTTTTGACATCTTTATGTCTCCGTTTGGATTATACAACATTCATTCTCAGACTTTACTTCTTTTTCTCTTCCGGTACACGAAGTTTTCAACCACATCCTGTACTTCCTATATTTCCGTATCTCCGGCGACATTGAAAGCTTTCGCAGATCAGTCTAGTAAAATAACTGGACTAGACCTCCTAATTGATGCGCTAGAAGCAAAGAAGAAGAAGAAAGGAACGAAAAGGAAAAAAAATAGTTGCTGCCGATCTTTTGACGTTGTCTGTGATTCGTGAATAATCGTTAAGCTCGGCTCGGTGACCGCGGGATTGGCTTGTCGTATTTTGTGGGGAAAAGTGCTAGCATTTCGGAGCCAGACATCCATCGCCATCTATTGGCTTCCAGAACTTCAACCTCGCTTCAAGGTCTCGCGATGCAAACGCATGGTCTGCCTTTGAACTCCGACATCCAGTCGTTGATGCATTGAGGTAACATGGTCCATATCTGTACACGCGCTTGATATACGCAGACATGTTGAGGTTGAACCATGGGTCTTGGACATCAGGTACATTCGCCTCTATGCACGCGACAGCCACTGACATACATGGACAACCAACCAGGTTAACCACTAAGTAAGCCAGTAGTAAGCCCAAACAACCAGCTAATAGTGGGTTGGTGTAGGAAGGTTGCGCGATATTTCGTTCAACACTCCTAGTCAAGCTGTTTCAGCTCGTGAATGCACCATTAGAAGAAGAGAACGAAACTGACGCAGCGAACAGGAAGAAGAAAAAGAAAACAACTTCCTGTTCTCCGAGCCACGACGAGTCACTAGCTGCAGTTGATATCGATGTTGCAAATCAAGATCGTCACCAGCCGAAGAGCCCTGCTTGAAGTTGCTGGTTGCCATATGGCAAAGCTAGGAGTTTGTCGAAGAAAGCCTGCTCCCAATCCTTCCACCCGGGGCAGACCTAGAAAAAGAAAGGGAAAAAAACATATCTTGTTAGGATTCCAATACTAACTAACCCCTCTTTTTCTCCTCCATTCTCTTCCCGCGATGACATCTACTAATGCCGCTAGTTGAATTGGCTATCGGCCTTCTAGACGTCAAGTTTTCTAGTTCATTAGGCGAGGAATATACAAATGTAGACATGATCAGCACGACGATGTGTCTCTCTGTTGTGTCTTCGGCATGCACGATGTCTAGTTGGTGACAAAAAAGGGTAAAGTGGAGGAGAAAAGCTTCAACATTCTTTCCTTTGACACTTGATACGTTGAATTCCCACAAGAGGGGCTGTCCTGTTGTAACATCAAATGACTCGAGATGCAGCTCAACAACAAGGAAAAGGAGATAGGGTCCTTGATATGCTGCGAAAATCAATTCTTAATTTCCTTTCTACCCACTTGAATCTCATCGGTCGGATCTCAACTATGATTTTCGAGCTTCTTCTCCTCTCTGCCCAGGCCCTAAGAAGATGACAGATTTCTCGTCCCGTTATGGCCAAGACACATACGCTCAGCTTTCTCCCTCGTGATCGTATACTTGCCTTTCCTGTCGCCTTCACCTGACAAAGGGAAGATAATCATGCTAATCATAGAAGTGGCCAAATCTATCTCCACTCGTCCTTTGGTAACGCCCCCTTCCTTTCCATGATCAGCAGTCAACGTCGTGCAAGGAGCCTTTGAGCTCTGTTATCGAATCAGCTACCTTTCCCCAGACCCCGCCAAAGCATACACAGTAGATGGAAACAAAATGACCTCGACAAGTTGCAGTAGCTCCCTTCCTCCCGTCCTCTTACATGCATGAGAAACCTAGCATTGCTAACACAGCTAATGTCATCTAGCCCCAGACGCGCCGTTTTTCTTCTCCGCCACCTAATCCCTAATCCTCTCAAACCAGGCTCTCCCCCTGGTCCATCCCCGCCAGACCTCCCCGGTGCTGACCAGGGGGGGGGGGATGCGAGGGGGCCAGAAACGCGGGGGAGGCGAGAGCATACGCAGCAACTACCAAGAGCCATTATTCCCAACAAACCAACCGAAAAGCGCGCTGGGTTTTATTTCAGGAATTCTGGCTAGTTCTTCGCAATCCCAAGTAATAACACGGGTGCATTAATATCGCGATCCTTTCATGAAACGCCAGACATATATTCATTTTGTCCATCGAATTAGATCGATAAATCAAGCAGATAGAGAAAAGAAAAGTAACAGCATGGCATCTTTCTAGGCACAAGCCTACTTCTAAGCCTGAGGAGAGCTAGACCCATAACGCACAAGTCTTGACTCGAAGAGATGTACATGTACCTCATGCATTACAAATGCATCATCATGTGCAGCTGCGGTAAGGATGAGGGTAGTTGTTGCATAATGACCTTTGAAGCTTCTCACGCTCAGCTGTTCTGACATACTATGCATAGACGTACCAGACGTGTGATCCAGAAGATGATCAGCAAGCAAACTTCGCCATCTAGACCTTTCTTGTAGATGTACACGTGCGAACTTGGAAGCCCCTATCCTTCAGAGCTGTGCTTTCCAGACCCTTAGGATTCAATTCTTTTTGGAACCATCATCTTTTCACCCAGAAGGCAAGCAAAGTCATATAAGAGCCTTGGAAAGCAGATGATTTTAAGTATGCATTGTAGAACAATCCAGGCTCGTGTATGCAATGTCGAAGTCTTTTCGTCATTCAGAGCATGGGTGATGAGAGGAGAGAGCTGTTACGCATCGAAATGTGGAATGCTTCCCTGTTGGTATGATGGCAGTGCGCCATTCTTACACATTCGCTTCCAGCCCTTCAAGATACGTACTCGGTACATTTGGAAATCACTTTGAAAAAAGACGCGGATTGAATCGGTTGCTCTGCCTTCGAGTGCAATGACGGACAAAGGCGTGGAATTGGTGGCACCGGCATGTATGGGGGCATGTTGCTGGGGGTCTGAGGTTCCGTGGAATGATGGCAATTCTCTGTTTTGCATTTATATCATGGGATAACGATGAATTCGATGGCTATGGAGGCCGGGCGGTGGCTGGGTTTTCGCGCGGCCAAACAGACCTCGTATATCTCGATACTAACGACCTTTTTACTACTTCGACGTAAACACATAATTTCCTATTTAGGAAATGATATCAGCTTCATTTTTCTAACTTTCCAGTCACTGCTTTGGGCACTTGTCGTATATGACATTCCGTGATGAGTAGATTAGTCAAGCTACTTTACCTGGTCACCCCTGATAACAACCTAGGCAATGTCGCAATTTCCCGCATTTGCCCCGAGGTTACAATCAGAGCACCGCACTTGACCATTTTAAAAGGACGTAGATATCAACAATCCCCATCCTATCTTCATCTAATTAACACTCTCATCCACAAATATCTTACATGCTAGTATAAACCGTACCTCCTAAACTCCACCAATCAACCCAACCATGGTCAACACCCTCCACTACGCCTCCTACACAGACTTCATAACCAATCACCCACTCCCTCAAGCGGACCTGGACTTCTTCACCTCCCATCCCTATGCGCGCCCCTATCTTAACCCCGACAATCGGGACAACAACCCCTACCGTCCGGTCCCCTTCCTCCCCCGCTACGACAAAAAGGAAGACACCACAGACCGGTTTTTCTCAAAGGTGATTAACACGCCAGACACAGTCCCGCATTTGCTCGCTCTGATGCGCAGCCCGGAATTGAACCCGGTATTCGCTGCTGCAAAAGCATCGTCATCATCGCATAGCAGCTGGGGGAAAACGAGTGGTGCTCAGTCGGCGGGGACGGCGGCGGCGGCGGAGGGGGCTAAAGCAGACCCAGACTACATTCTCCTCGCCCACCTAGCCACCTCTCTAAGCGGGTTCCGCGACACTGTCCACGGCGGCGTGCTGGCCACACTGCTCGATGAGACGCTGGGAAATTGCGTGGAGGGGTTCAGGGAGGGAATGACCTTTACCAACGCCGCTGGCGGTGAGAAGCCGCGCTTCTACACTGCAAACCTGCAGGTTTCCTATCGGGCGCCTGTGATGGCGCCCGGGGTTGTGGTGATCAAGACGTGGTTGAGGGGGAGGGAGGGGAGGAAGTGGTTTTTGCAGGGGCAGGTTGTGGGGGAGGATGGGGTGGTTAAGGTTGAGGCGACGTCCTTGTGGATCATGGCGAGGGAAGGGGGGGGTGGTAAATCTTCTTTGTAGGTTATGGGTGGGTGGACGGCAAACGGTATATGCCCTTGTGGTAGATAATGAGAACGTTGTAAATGTGATTGAATGGGGAAGCAAAGCGGCGATTGTATATAAAGCGGCGATTGTATATAAAGCAGGCATACGTGCAGGTCACACAAAAGGGAATAAAGAAGTCTAGGGTTACTAGAACAGAGCATCATACATTGATAGGCATCCTTCTGTCCAGGTATAGCCATACGTACATCCTCCGGATAAAAGTCGGATTAGATCGAAAAAGAATTATAATACATGTCCACATTCCGCCAAAGAAAAAGGCGGCAAAGAAGTTGTCATCCGGCCAGTTCAAAAAGTGGAAAGCACAAACAAATCTTTATACACGGGGAAAAAAGGGGGGAAGGCCCTCTAAAAAGCTGAATAGAAGGGAATACAATGTCCAAAAAACACCCTCTGTCCCTTTCCTTGAATGTCAAAAGAGACGTTAAATAAAACAGGATTAAAGAAAAAGATACAAGGAAAAATAAAGGAAAATATAATATAATATAGAACACAAGAAGGTCCGCTGACCGACCATAAAACGCCAAACAGAATGCCTGAGGGATGCGTGTGCTTATGTCGAAGAAAAATATCAATGGTATATGTGCATGTCGAAGATGAGATGATTCAAGCCCTCTATATTTTGCTTTTTTTTCCCACCTTGTCCCTTTGCGCCGTGTATATGAAACAGATGTGGAAGGAGATATGGGTATGTTTGGCGTGATTTACGAGAAGAAATACTCGCTGTTCTTTAGTCTCTTGACGTCGAATTCGCCCTGTACAACAAAAGAATGAAGATTAGCAAACAAATATTGAACGGCGAATTGAAACAAAATCAAAGAGCGACGGGGAAATCTATAGGGTGATAATGATGATTAAAGCATACCTTTTCAGGAACAGGACGGAAAGTCAACGGCATCCAGACCCAAACAGGTTTAGGCTTTGACTTGGTAGCCTTCTTCTGAGGCACTGGCAAGTCCTCCCCTTCCGCAGGCTCACCCAGCTTGCTAGACAAATGGGTGACATCAGCACCAACGATATCGTCAGGACCGGACTCCTCCAGTTCATCCAGTGGGTCTTCAGCAGTCACCACCTTGTCGCGCTTGAGAGCTTCCGCGTCTTCCGTGACATGACCAATACCGGCAACACCAAGAGACTGCACCGAGGCGAGCGATGACTCGGCATCTTCAAACGCGGCAACTATGCCACCGGCAGTAACCATTTGACGGCCATTTTCCTGCAGATCCGCATCTTCCGAGTTGAGCAGCTGTATCCGTTTATACTCATTCAGTAATTCATCCATTTTTGTCAATTTGGAAGCTTTGCGCCATTTGGCAATCTTCTTGCCTAATGGCGAATCGGGCTGGATCTGAGCTTGATACATGTAGTTGGCATATCTAGCTTTGAACTCGGAGGAAAGCCGCTCAATGACGTCGTCGGAGTGCATGCGAATGAAGGCATCACGTAGGACAAGGTTCATAGTGTCAATATCTGCTGCATGGGTCCAGAAAGAGTCGTGAACGGCGGAGAAAGAAAGACCCAGCTCGTCGCATTTGACCGCAGAAAGGAACATGTGAGTGGCATCAAGGGAGTGGACGTAGTTTGGAGGGAACGCTTGCAGTTGTTTGCGCTTGTTGACAATATCGCTAACCTGAGGGTTTCGGATGCTAAGTTGCTGCAATTCACTAAAAACCTTGACGCATGCAGCGTCTCTATAAGGCTGAGCAACCGGTAGTTTCAACGGTGTGGTCCAGACAACAGTAGACTTGAAGTGCTTCGTAGGATCGTTGATGTTTTTGGCCAGCTTCTTGGCCCCTCGGAACTTCCCTTCTACCTTGAGGTTATCCTTGTCTGCCATTGCCTCGATTTGCTCCGGACTGAGCGACTGACTGATACGGTTGGCACAATCACCGAGCCAAAATTGAATGGCATGAGCTCCACTGAACATCGAACCCAATGCTGCGAAGATCTGGCGAGCGATATAAGTGGCACATTGTCCAACAATTCCAGCGTGGAAGAGTTCGGGGTAGTGGTCCACCAACTGCTTTCGTACTTGCCGGATAGCACCCAGGAACGTGACGCCGTAAACGTTGGTCATAACCGTTTGCTTCACAATTTTCCTGGTGATCTTATCTTTGAGGATGTTTGCCATTTCGTCGCCCTTTGCGGCATCCTTCCCAATAGCTTCTCTGACATGTTCCGCCACACCGGTATAGATGTCAGAGGGACGGTCGGAGGGTTCCAGGTTCACCTGTTGGGCGCCAACGATATCGCCTCCCAAAGCAGCATAGTGCTGAAGGCCATTGCAGGAACCATCCTGGTGAATTGGCAGGTGAGACACGAACTTCGTTGGGTCTTCAAGTTTCATAGCATTCGTCAATTCGATACATGCGGCCAAGCACTGGAAAGGGTCTGCGGCTTGGAGCCACCACTTTTTGCCTTTCAGACCGTTAATAGCCGAGTCTCTTATATCCTCCAAATGGTCCATTGCGAATTGTGCGCGCTCTTGGAAGCTCGCTTTGTCGAAACCGAACACATTGGCAAGATGGATGTTCAGCCACCTCAAACCATTTGGGCCCAATTCGCGGCCCTTGCTGAACAACAGAAGACCACGGCAATGATCGGCACCCATCTGGTTAAAGTACGGCGGCATGGGATACGCACGGCCGCGGAAATCCAAGTTATGGGGAAGATAAAAGGTTTCGTTCCTGTAAGCGCGCGCAATTTCTAACTGGAAGTTCTGGAAACATCTTTGAGAATGGTATCCTGAACGTGTGTTCGCGGCATGAGTCTTGGCACGGTAGTAATCACGGAGAGTGTCTCGGTCGGCATTCTCGGCAGGTTTCTCGGGCTCAGCAATGTCAGGGTTTTCGGGAGCTAGGTTAGCAATTTCCTCTCCAGAATTCCAGGCCTCAATCATCACGTCCAAAACCCCTCGGTTTATTTTCCAGCCCGTCTTCCCTAAGACAGTTAATCCAGCAAGAATGGTATCCAAATCTCCACGAGCAGCCGCGGTTTCAACGTAACTCAGCTGGGAAATATCCCCTTCCTTGACACGAATGACTGAGGACGGGTACTCAAGATATCCACCGCCGTGAGCGCCCGTCCAAGGGCGCGGGGGGCAGACCATGGGCAAGTGTTTTGCTAACAGGTCACCGAGGGGCTCTCTTCGCAATTTCTCGACGATAGAATCATTGGCATGCACAAAACCGACTCTAAAGCCGCGCTCCAACTGGTAGACTCGTCTGAATGCCGCTTGGGTAGACACGTCTGTCTTGTCTGTTTTGGGATCCTTCGTCCGTTTCTGGATGGTCGCCGACGACAAGAACATCGAGACGAGGCAAGCCCCAATTTTAGCTTTAACCACTGGCGACCAATCGACAGGTCTCTGACTCTGCTCGAATTTCGAAAGAATCCGTTTCCATTGAAGCCTGCCTTGCCTTGTATTCCTATCGAGAAGTTTATCGACGAATTTTGATTTTGAGACCTTCTTTTCAGATGAAGTTTTCTCTATGTTGCGCAGCTGAGCGGACATAAACTCGTCTTGGACCGCCTTGCCCAAATACATGACAAGCGCTGTTAACTTGACACCCTTGTCCACTCCACTCTTATTGAGCGCATTGAAGGTGCTGAGAATGGTAAGAGCAGACAGCTTTTCGGGAGTAATCGCTCTCAGGTATGGCGAGATCTCAACGCGCTGACTATCATCAGGCAACATGCGCACCTTTTGTTCGGATTCTGCAATGAGTTCTAGCTCCTCGTTTATCCTTGACATAAGCTGTAGGTGCCAATCGTATAGAAGAGCGCCCATTGTTTTGCTAGGGATGGGAGTGACGCCGACGGATCGTAAACTTTCGCTTTCTTTATGCCAGCGAGCAACAGCTGATTCAACGGAATCCGATTCCAGACGACGCTGTCTCATTTGGGCGTACGCTAGATCTTGTTCCTCTTTAGTACCGGGAAGGTCGGATGGTCTAGGAAGAGCGCGTTCTGGGTCAAAGATAGACAGGCACTCCTTGAGCGAGCTAAGGCCAAGACCTGTTTGTTCGGTAGAACGGACATTGGCGATATCGTCCGGTGGCTGTAGCTTTAATGGCTTGATCTTAGAGAAGTCTTCATCTGGTTCAATGTCATTGGACTCGGCTGCCTCGTTTTGGGCATTCTCGGCGCAAATCTATAACATCGATATTGTTAGTCAATGAGATACAGAAGTGAGGTGGGAAGAGAACAAACAAGTGGTACATACCTCTGAAAGAAGTCCCAGATCCGCTTCTGATAGAATAGGAAGACCCAGCACCTCCTCCTCAATTTCCGCATCCCTTGCAAGATTCCAATACCTCCTCACCGTGCGTCTCTGCTTCTCTTGAAAAAGCATGCGCAGAGCCATCTTGATCATCAAAGCATAGGTGGTCGCATCGGGTACGGCAAAGGCATATTTCATATCGACCTCAAACCATTTTTGCGCCCACCACACCATTCCTTGCCGTCGATGTATAATCATATGTGAAATCATCGCGCTCAGATATTTATTATGAAGATTGAGCAACTCCGGCGTCCCGTGGCCTACAACCCTGGAGGCGCGGTGGATCAGAACATCAGCACGTTTAAACATGCCGGCGGAAAGGCTGACGTCGATGTTGGCAAGCATCTCTGTGAGTTCGCCACCAACGCCTCGAGTCCTTCGTAGCGCAGGTGGCTGGCTAGACAGGAAATCTTTCAATATGATGACAGACGAGGATTCGAAGTCGTCCGGGTCCGGATAGGGCAGCCGCTCGTTCCATGGCGAATTGGAGATGGGTGTTTGTGTAGCCAGAGGAGACTGCATCTCCGCAACACCATACGGAAGATTTTCATAAGCGACATTGATGTCTGATGTTGCCGTCGCTAGTGACCGGGATGACCGTAAGTTATGAGATGAGGGCTCGATTCCCGATAAGATCGAAGGTCTTGCGACAGTCCGGAGCCGGCTCGATTGGGACTGCAATCGGGGAGATGGTGTGGCTAGCCATGGCGATGAGAAGAGCTCGTACGATCTGCCTAGCCGGCGTAGGGATCCTCTGCGCTGGGCAGCTCGACACAACATGCTTGCAAGGAACTAAATAGAAAGGATTGAACGATTACAATACTAGATAAGAAGGGGGTGAAAAAGAAAGAGGGGGAAAAAACGAAGAGAATGAATTGGGCGCCAAAACGGCGAAGACAAGAGAGAAGAGAGAAGAGAATTGAAAAGCTCTCTTCCCTCTGCGTCCTGACTTGAGAGAGCGAAGAAACTCGTCGCGTGCAGGAGAATTGGATGGAGTCGGAGAATGAAGCTGAGGAAAATTCCTGACCGTATGGGAGACGGCGGGTGATTGTTGTTCCGAGAAGGAAATTACTAAAGGTCACGTGAAAAGGTGACAAGTCATGTGATTGAATTAGTAATCGAATTGTTACAGCTGCCCCTGGACAGTGCAGGGCAGGACAAATAGAAATACGAATATTGATAATAGGGGTATGTACATCACAGTGTGTGTTCGAGAGGGGAAGAGCCGGTTTCTAGAATGGGATGAACTCTTAATTTGACATTTCATCTATAAAACCAGTAATGCATGTATCAGTGTCAAGTCGTAAAGCATACCAAACTACCAATAACCAATTGCGTCAAGAGGCCAGTTTACGAAGTAAACTCCTACTCCTCTGCCCTCCCTCGAATATCAGACGGCCTCCGCTTCCGCCGTAACTTCATCGCCCACCCAGCCATCTCCGGATTGATCGGATCAACCCTCGGCGCACTCATCCCATCAATATAATCTTCAGCCTGAATAGCAGACTCCAGCAGCGGCGGCTCCTCCAGCGACTGGTTAAACATGTATTCCTCATACTTATCCCACGAATCTTGGTCCTAAACATAAACACACAATAAGTTAGATTCATAGACCCAATAAGACAAAAAGAGAACATAGAAACGGGAATAGAGACATACATTCTCATCAATCCACGCATACTTCTCCCACTTCTCCTCCTGCATCTGCCTCAACAGCCCGTTATTGCTGGCAATAGTCCCCGTCTCCGCCTCGGCAGATTTGACCTTCATATCAATTGCGCGGGCCTCCGTCTTCCCACCTTCCTCATCGGCAGCCCCTTTCCCCTTTGCCATCGCCTTGGTGCGCGCGGAGACCTCATCAAAGGCGTCAAGGTGATGCAGTTGCGGCCGCAGCTGAACGACAGCAGATAGCGGTGATAGATGTAGTTCATCTGAATTTAGCCCAAAATCAGCATGTCACGTAGCTAAAAATAAAAAAACGGCACAGCGAAAGAAGAAAAAAGAAAAAGGAAACAAAACATACTATCCCTAAAAGCCCCCAACATATACACCGGATCCCCCTCCACCGCCTCCTTAATCCTGCCCCCTAGCGTCTGGCTAGTCATAACCACTCCGCCCTTCTCTTCCTCATACTCCATCATCCCCTCCTCATCCCCACCAAAATAGCCCCCCTGCCTCCCCCCCTTCCTCCCTCTGCCCCCCATCCCCTCCCCCTCAATATCGTTCCCATCACCACCACCCCCTCCTTTGGCCCCCGCCGCCCTGCCCCCCGCATTGAACCCCCCAGCAAACCCCATACTCCCCCCCTCCGCAATAACCCTACTCTTCTTCAGCGCATTGCCATACCGCAACCCTTTCTTCTCATCATAGTTCACCTGCGTGTTTACCGGAATGTCAACTTCGACAAGCCCCGTGCGCGGTTTCAGGCGCAGTTCCGTGGGCTGTTGGTAACTGGCGGCGTTGTAAGGGTATATGGTTTGTCGGTCTGGGTATTGCAGGAGGAAGCGCCGGATTTGGGAAGGGGTTATGTAGATGTCGTAGGAGGCTGTGATGGGGTCGTCTTCATCGGCGGCCGAGGCGGAGGCAGAGGTAGGGGCGAAGGGGTTTGTGGGAGGAGGAGGAGGGAGGTTTGTGGGATGGTCGGAAGGGTCTGCGGAGGATTGGGGAGGGGCAGTTGCGGCGGCGGGGTCGGTGGTTGCTATGCGGGTTGGTTAGCGTTTCCCTTTGTCGGCGGATATCATTTGAAATTAAATAAATCAAAATTGTCCCTTTTTCGGTTGCTGGTGTGCTCGTTTCCTTTATCTGCTTCCGTGTAGGGTTTGAGCGGACGCGGAGCTATGACTGTTTTCACTTACAGGACATGGTAGTGGTCGTAGACTCGATATGCACGGGGATGGCTTAGGAAGATAAAGGCGGGTTTGGATTATGATGGATGCACTTGAATTCAATCCATTTATGGTGACATTTTCCAAATTATTAATCCTTTTAAGTGAGTAACAATTCGTTTTGCTAGAGTAGCCTTGAAGGTTTTTGATATGACAAGCTGCGGTCCCGCGCTCTGGCGTTGCGGAGCAAAAAAATAAGTCGAGTCGGTGGTTGGTCCAAGCTCCCCGCCGAACTTTATTTGGCCCGCGGTGGCACAGCACAGGAGATTACTACTATACAGACAGTCTGGAAGACAAAACTCGACTATTACGGGATAAGAAATATGTTTTGATTACATAGATAAAGGATAATATTTTACAATTTCATATATCACAAAGGACGGAAGCAAATAACTATATCCATCCATATCCAACTTCCAGCAGTCAGGAATTGAACAGATTAAACATGATATTCCAATTTTGTAAAAATTCTAGGAGGTTGAAAGACGACTATATACTGAAATGCGGGTATATATATAGAGAAGACTGCAATCGAAGAGTACAAAGTAATAGAAAGCAGAACGTTTGAAAAACCAAAAAAAAAAAAAAAAAAAAAAAAAAAAAGCAGAGATAACCACCCGTAAATTTATTCTTTTGCTTACATGACAAAAACATAACAACATATCATCCGCATAAAAACGTTGAGGTTCTTTATATAATAAAAAGGAGATGGCGTAAAATAATAGTAATAACAAAACCATAGAAGACTCGAGATGGTATCACTCCTCATCCCCATCATCTTCCGCAACCTATACCAAAAACATTCAGTCAGTAAAAAGAAAAAATATTGGCACGTTTTGGGTGGAAAGAAAGAAAGATAATCAACTCACATCATCATGAAACGTCTTCCCCTCCGTCGTCTCCTTGATAACCCCGGCCCGAATACACCAATCCCCAAACCTCTCCGGCTCCCCTTCCTCCTCACCCAACCCTGTCTTCCTCTCCAACGAATACCTCCTAAATAAGTCCTTCATAATCTCCAAAATCTCCTCCTCCATAATCGACGCCCTGTACAACTTATTCAACCGCTGCCCATGATACCCGCCACCCAAATACATATTATACGCCCCGTACGCCTTACCCACAAATGCCACCTCAGCCAACCACGGCCGCGCACACCCGTTCGGACAGCCCGTCATGCGCATGATAATGCTATCCTTCGCCAGCCCATTGTCCGCCAGACACGACTCGAGCTTTCCAATCAGGACGGGCAGGTAGCGTTCGGACTCGGCCATGGCGAGGCCGCAGGTGGGGAACGCGACGCAGGCGGACGAGGAGAGGCGCAGGCCCGAGAAGGCGGTGTTGTCGAGCTTGTACTCGGCCAGCAGTTGCTTGACGGCTGGCAGATCCGCGTCCTCGATGTTTGAGATGATCAGGTGCTGGTTGCCCGTGAGGCGGAACTCGCCCTTGACCATCTCGGCGAGCTTGCGCAGGCCCGTGCGCATGGGGAAGTCGGCCGTGTCTTCGATGCGGCCGTTTTCGATGAAGAAGGTGAAGTGGTTCAAACCCCTTTCGTCCTTTTGCCAGCCGAAAGTGTCGATGTTGGAGGCGAATTTGAAGGGGCGCGGGGGTGCAAAGCGGATCTTGGCGGGGAGCAGCTCTTCGACTTTTCCCTTGAAGACGTCCGCGCCCATGTCATCGATGGTGTACTTCAGACGGGCGTGCTTGCGGTTCTTGCGGTCGCCGTGGTCGCGCTGGACGAGCATGATCTTTTCGCAGACGATGTGGGCTTGGTCGGCGGGGACAAAGCCGAACATGCTTCCGGTGCGTGGGTAGGTCTTTTTGTTGTTATGGGTCATGCCCATACCGCCTCCGGCGAGGATGTTGAAGCCTTCCAAGTGGCCATCGGCGCCCTTGATGGCGATGAGACCGATATCGTGGGCGTAGACGTCAGTGTCGTTGTGGGGAGGAATGGCGATGGTAATCTTGAACTTTCGGGGGAGGTAGGTAGGCCCGTAGAGGGGTTCATGGTCAACAACGGCGTTACCAGCCACCTGGATCTTCTTATCGTTTTCATCCTTCAACCAGATTTCGTGGTAGGCGGTCGTAGCGGGAAGCAAATGGTCACTGATGCGTTTCGAGATAGCGTGGACTTCCTTGTGATAGTATGACAGCTCAGGAAGACTGCTGCACATTACGTTTCGGTTAACATCACCACAGGCAGCAATGGTAGTCATGAGCGCCTTGTTGATGGCCTGCATGGCAGGTCTAAGTTTGCCCTTGACGACACCGTGGAACTGGAAGGTCTGGCGAGTTGTGAGCTTCATGGTCTCATTACCGCACGAGCTGCTAATAGCATCCATCTGCAACCACTGCGATGGGGTAGCAACACCACCAGGCAATCTGCACCGAATCATGAAGGAGTATGCAGGCTCGAGTCCCTGAGCCTTACGCTCATCTCTCACGTCGCGATCATCTTGCATATAAGTACCGTGGAACTTGGTAAGCTGCTGATCGCTTGCAGAAATGGCTCCAGTAGATTCATCAAGCAGACCCTCTGCGATGGTGCCTCGCAGGTAGTTGGATTGAATCTTGATATCCTCGTTTGTCAATGGCGGGGGTTCCTCTGGCAGACCCTCGACCTTATCCACGCCCAAAGCCTGCCACAGTCTAGGCTCCCATTCCGAATAACCAGTTTGATACGCGTCTGGATCTTGGTCATCTCCAAGGCCAATATCGGTCAATTTCTTGCCGCCAAGGAAGGATATCCGAGCATCAAGATCCTTGCCAGGCTTGTTGTAGTAGATCTTATCCTCCTTTCTAGGCCAGTAGTGGCTGTCTCCCAAACCGAAAACGGAGTAGTTGATGGAAGAGAGATCGAGGTCACCAGAGTTCTTGACGACCTCCCAGAGCTGACGACCATTTTGTGGGAATTCACCCTGGCCAGCTGTGCTGGTGATGAAGACGACGTTCTCTTCAGTAGCTAAATCCTCAATGGGGTAATCATCCATAGCCATAACCATGGTCTTCAGGCCACGAGCCTTGCCGCGGTTTCCCAATCGCTTGGACAGGTTCTCAGCATTGCCGTTATCAGACGCAAACAAGATAGTGAGAGGTGCACCAAAGAGGCCCTCGAGAAGCTTGTCGTAAGAGTCCTTGGCGGCCCGCTTCTGCAAAGCGCGAACCTCCGTCCCGTACGATTCCGACAAGCTTGCGGAGAACTGAGGATGGCGCTTCATAAGCTGCGTGAGCTGATTGTCCCTTCGGAGGAACTCTTCCAACTCCCGCTTAATGCGTTGGGAATCGAGGGCGAAATTAGGCTCGCCCTTCTCAGCATTGTTTGGATTCCATCTGTAGAGAGGCCAGTAGCCCAAATCGACAGCCTTCTTGGTCTCCTGCAGTATGGTAAGGGGCGACTCGTCCTCCTTGTTGTAGGGAAGATAAGCGAGAACCACGGAGGGTCCGTCGAACTGATCGGCCTCTGCCATGGCCTGGAGAACCTGTGTGTAAGAGCTGTACACAGCAACGGAAGCGACATAGGCGTTTCCAAAGTTCATGGCATAGAGACCAATATCCTTCTTTCTGCGTGTGGCATCAGCAGCCACGCGCTCAGAGTAAGGCTGCGAGTCGACAATCAGCATATTAACATTCGCACCGGAGGCGAGGACATGGTGGACACCAGAGTTGCCCAGATCGTAAGCCCATGCATCAGAGCCAATTAACCACTGGGACTCCTTGGAGAAGAAGTGCTTCGACTGGAGCAGTTTTCTGGAGAGAGACGATCCATCAACGCTCAACCGAGAAATGACATCAGATGCAATGCTGTTTGCCTTGACTGGGTCGGCAGCATTGAGTACCCATCGCGAAAGCCAGTTCTTTGGGTTCTCAGTCGTGAAGGTGTTTGACTTGGCAGCTTCCTCAACCTCACGAACGAAGCGTTGTCGGCCCTCAATGCGAGCAATCAGCGAACCGAATCCATACTCGGGGGAGGAGGCGATTGTGCTGGAGATACCCGCATTCTGGGCACCAAGCTGGTTGGCAACATAAAGACGAGTATTGAACAACTGGTTCAAAATCTTCATATAGGCATTCTCAGCCTCTGGCTGCTTCTGCACAACAGCGGAAGGGATCTCCTCGGGGACCTTCTGGCTGCCGATTTGCAGATTCTGAATTGGCACCTCAGCCGACAGATTATGGAGTATACCACGGAGAGCCTGGCGGGACGTTGAGGGTTCGACATATCCGAGTCTGTAACCGACAAGCTGCGGTGCCTTTCCGCCATCAGTGGGTTGCGGCAAGCTCGACAATAGGTCCAGGAACGCAGGACCCCATCGTGTAGTCTTGCGCGCCTGCTCCAGGACAGCAATGCGCTCGATTGATTTAGGAATAGCATGAGAAATCTGGCTACCGACCCAGGGGCGATACAGACGCGCAGTAATGATTCCAACGTTTGCAAAATCATCCTTGCTACTGGGGTCTTCAAGCACATCAACAAAAACGCCCGTGGAGCCAAATACGAAGATGGCGGACTTGGCGTTCTCTGGGCCGGTGTACTCAATAGCATGATAATCGCGCCCGACCAACTTCGCCAGAGCATCCCAGATCTTAGTGGTGATATGGAAGATATCCGAAGCGTCCACGGGCCTGACAGTCACCGGGTCTACGGTAGTAGCTGACGAGCTGACGGGAGCACCGTCGGAGCCGGAATCGCTTCTAGACGACCCAACGGAGGAATTTGCAGACGTCTTTGGGGGAAGCGAAAGTTGAGAGGCGGTCAAACCACCAGCCTGTCCCTCGCTCCGGTCACCCACATCTTCCTCCACAACTGTAGTGGTACGCCTGGAGTTTGCGTATAGCGTATGCGGTGCATCAGACGGCACCTGAGCAGTCTGCACATCCCCCAGATCCAAAATCTTCTTCACCAGCTCCGCATCCTCCTGCGCAATTGGGTTGTCATCGCGGGAATTAGTAGCATCGAAGAAATGAATCACGCCCTTTCCTGATTTCACAGCAAGCGCATGGGCGGTCAAGGCAATATCCTGGGCTTCCTGTAGCGTCTCCGAATGCAAGAACGAGAAGCCGCATTGTCGGATGGAGCTGATGACGGAGTAATCTGGAAAGGAGGCGGGGTCAAGGGAGACATGGATGACGAGGGGGTGGTTTGCTAGTCTGTATAAATAGGGGATGGAGGAGAGGAGGACGGAGGAGGAGGCGGTGACGGCGACACGGTGGCCGGCCTGGAGGGGTTGAAATGCGGAGAGCAGCGGATCCTCGTTCTGGCGGAGGGAGCGGACCTGCAGGGAACGGGTTAGATGTTGTTTCTTTTGTTTGGCACACCAATTGCAATTCGCAGATAAAAGAAAGACTGTCCATACCTCTGGGACACCCCGTGAGACTACTCCGTGCACGTTGTCTGCGGAGAGGGTGCGGAGGTGTTTGGAGAAGACGGAGTCGGTATGGAGGGAGGGTTGGACGGACAAGACGAGATCGCTGGAGAAGTAGGCGATCCTAGCCACTGCAATTGAATATAATCAGTATCAGGTCTTCGATATGAATTTTTTTAAACGACATGTTGAATTGAACATACCAGCCTCTCCGGCAGTCGACACCGACGCCATAACAGCGGAATGGCGGGGTGGGGGGAGTATATAGATAGAGTTAGAAATCTACACCCGCGAGAACGGACAGCACAACCTCAGCAACGCAGGTAGCCTATCCAATCTCAAAGGTATAGAGAGAAGGGATTGAATGATAGATGGGGAATATAGAGAAACAAAGGGAAAAATAGAAAAAATAAAGATGTGATCGAAATAATGGCTGCTGTCAATGTTGGAGACCAGACAGTCGCTGCTTGCTTCCCGCGGCCGCTGATTGGCCGGCGATCACGACATCGGTGCAAACACGCCAAACACCCGCCGAGGAAGGAGCCCGGTGGGAGGGGCTGTACTGGTACCTGTGTTCTCTCAGTAATTGGGTGGGTGTGCTTGTACTGGTACCCTCTCCTCTCTCGGGCGAGAACTGTTGACACCATTTGGCTGCTCATGGCGAGATCAGTCAGCAGACATTGATTATCGTATCCAAAAAGATATATCAACATATTAACATCCTCATTCCCAAGAATCAAATGGTATCATACCAAAAGAAAAAGACAGGAAAAGAAGAAAGAAGAATCCGCACGCAAATCCAATGCATGCTGTTGAGGCCAATAATAAAAATATATGTATCCGAAAGAAAAGACGGAAAAGCATAATTATATATGTCCACGGAGGGCAGAAGAAGGAAAACAGTAATAAAGTAGGGGGGTCTAGGTACAGTCGCAAGACAGAAACAGGGAACAAAAAAAGAAGATTCTTCACCCAAGTATATCACAGCCTGAAGCACGCACCCCTCTCCCCATTCCAAAAAGTGAAAGAAATGAAACGGAATGGGTAACCGTTCGTAATTATCCAAGACAAAAAAGAAAAGGACTTGCAAAAGATGGCAAAGAACAACTCCTCCCAACCACGCATCCACCCACAGCCAGATACACCCAATCCCCCGCCAGGCCCAGCTCAAAGCAAAATGCGAGATCAAATAGACGAAATACCCGACCACCCTCTCTCCCATTACCACGTCGGGTAAAAGACGGCGGAGTAAATAACGGGGGTTGAGGATGTGTAGACCCAATTACCTAGCACTGGGAAAACGCCGTGAAATTGAAGAAAGGAAGAAAGAGGGGAGAAACCAAAGCAGAAAATGATCATGGGAAAAAGTTCGATCTTATCCCACAATGCCTCCATCATGGCTGAAAATCCGAGCGGAATCCCATTATATCAATCTTGAATCCCAGGGACAAACCCCCTTCATGTGCATAAGCTGCAAGGACCTCCCATCTCCATCATCCCCTCTGTCCTCTTCCCTTCCATTATAACTTCCAGAACTCCGGTGTATGTGTATTTTTAAATTATATGCATGATAAGGCAAAAGAAAAACAACCCATATGTGCGAATCAAAGAAGTTCGCCGTTTGCGCCTAGATGCGAAGTTGTGTCTCTGTGTGCAAGGGATGACAGTTAAGAAACCAAAGACGGGGGAAAACACGGCCGTGGTGATTCAAGTCATTATCGTGCGGAGGGGCGGCCGTTTCAATGCTGATTCTTAATTATCTCTCCTTTCCCTTCCCAAAAGCAGACTTGGTGTTGTTCAAATGTACAAATGGTTGCCTCTTGCGTTTACATTCATGGCGCCTCGTTCAACTCATACATCTTCACAGACTGCCCGTTTGGCGTCTGAGTCCGAGATAGATTCTGGCTCGGAGGTTGCGGCTGAAGCAATTGCTGCTGCTGTATCACTGCAGCCTGCACGGTACTTTGAGAGGGCAACGGTGGCCCTGTTCCCGAACGTCGGCGCCTTTCTCGCTCAGGAATCCCTCCAACGGCGTTACTCCCCGGATCAACGCTCTTGCGGAACTTCCTATTCATCCCGCTCATCCAGGTATAATCCTCATTGTCCAGCCAGTAGCTGCGGCCAACGGAAATCATAATCCGGCCCAGCTTCCCCTTCCATCCCTGGCCTTCTGGCGACCGGATGTTGAATGGGTTCGGGTCAGCATCGATATTGCTGAGTGTAGAAGAATTGCGGCTGTGAGTTGGGAGCGAACTGCGGCGGCGAGATACGGAGGTGCGAGCGTGGAAGGAATATTGCATGATGCACTGGCGTGCAAAGGACATCATAACAAAAACAAAGTAGATGCGGATGGTCCACAGGGTGCAGATGATGGCGATGCTCTGCAGGCTCTCTGGTTGAAGGACGCCGTTTCCAAAGCTTGGGGCACCAGTCTTGTTTCCGCTGACGGTTCCCGCGGGGGCAGAGGCAGGCTGAGCACTGGCTACGACGCCTTTGCCGTCAGCACCATCTACGCGCACGGACGAGACGTTGAATTTGGGATTTGTGAAGCCCGCCGTGTCATCCATGGTCGAGCTGCCGGGTCCCGAGGTTGCGGATACGGAGTTGTGGTGTTGGGAGATGACGAGGAACCAAGTGATTCCAAAAGCGGCTGTGTACGCGGCGTTGATGATGCTGTCTAGTAGGTAGAACCAGGCCAGTGCGAGACATTGTAGGGGAGATTGTAGGCGGATATGCGGAGCCAAAAGAGCTGTCAAGGCTAGGCCGAGGAGGGAGTATATGTACATGGAGAGCTGGAAGGGAGAGAGATGGAAACCGGTCAGGATGGCGAGCAAGCCGTAGAGGCCGCTGATTTTATTGAGGAGAAGCGAGAGTGTGATGAGGGTGGCTCCGGTTCGTAAACTCATCACGTAGAGAAAAGACTGCGGGTCGCGGATAGGGAGATGCAGTCAGCGAAACATGCCCGTAAACCATCACCATCCCGGCAACGCAACTCTCTGCCCTTGACGGTCACTCCCGACAGGCGAAGAGATAACATACCTGTGGCCGCGGAATGCGGAGGAAGCGTAAGGAGAAGCCCATTTCGGTGGAGAAGGACGCCGCGGGCGGGCGAAGAAGCCTTTGGCGGTCGCAGAAGACACAGCCTGCAGAGGCAAAATAGCAGGCAGATCAAATCAAGCAGTAAGCAGTGGCAGTCTCCAGCTTGGGTCAAGAGGAGACTCCAGTAACGAAAGGAACGAAATGAAGTTGGGAGATGGTGGTTGGGGGTATACTATTATTTATTTTTCATGGTATGGTGGTGATGATGTTGGAGTGAGCATTGAGCATTATTGAGCATTGTTCACGTTCTTGTTCTTGTTCTTGTTTCTTTTCTCCGCTTTCCCAAGGGTCCGCCTGCTTGGTTGGCTAGCAGGAACAGCGCCAAGACTTGGGAATATCCCGATGGCCGCCCCTGATGAATATATGGATCAATTTCTAGAGTGATCTCATAGTAAAAGAAATAAGGTACTCTTCATACTGATCTTGTAATAGCTGCTAATTTGCTGTTTAAACGCCCTTGCTACTACAGCACATCCATCACTCGGTTCTTCCTCGGCTATAAATAGAACACCCCCCCTCCTCTCTTCAATAGACAGCTGGTTGAAATTGAGATAATACAGGGTCATGACAGTTTTGATGATGACTGAAGAAAAGTAGTCTATAATTCCTATAGCAGGTCGACTGCGCCAAAAAGAAACACCGTTTCTTGGATCAATGCTTTCGAACGGGCCCATATACTGTACACAAAGAGCAGCATACTCGAAACCTGCTAGAAGTGTAGCAACAACAGGATCAAGACGAAAGCAAGAAGCATGAGCAGTAGCAGTAGCAGTAGCATAATTAATAAGTGCGGACATTTTTCAAAACAAGTAACAATGTAAAACACCGTCAGGCAATGCAAGATAGACGGAGAGACACGAGGAAGATACCAAAACAAAAGAAGTCAAAGTCAGAGATGGGTCATGCGGGCAGCAATAAAAAGGAAAGAAACCTGTATAATAATGATAATGGGATAGACGATAGTACAAAACGAAGTAGCGGGAAGAGTTGTAGGGGGGACAAAGTTGTGTCTACGATTCCTGCCAGAAGGGAAAAGCAGAAGGTAAAACATTGTGCAACTAGAGAATGCATGGGAGAAGGGCCAAACAAACAGGAGAGAAATTACGACGAATATAAGCAAAAGAGATAAATGCAGTAGAACTGGACAAGCGTGGATATCCTTAACATTGAAGCATTCAGCATTCAGCATTCCCTAGCACGCGCATCCATCGTTGCTCACGGGTTGCGTAGGGTTAATATTGACATCAATCACTAGAAGAGTTAAGTTAGCATAATCCCACAGATAGTAGAATGTATGTACGTACTTTGGTTGGCGCCTCTCCCAGCCTCATCGTCCATGCCCGGAAGAGCCTGAGCTATCCTCCGGAACAACTGCTTGACATTGTGTCCAACCTTTGCGCTCGTCTCAATAAACATCAGTCCGTTCTTCTTGGCTTCTTCCTCTCCTTGTGCCGTAGTTACTTCCCGTCTGTCATTCAAATCCGTCTTGTTGCCTACCAGAACAATAATCACGTCGTTGCCCCGCTCTCCCCGTACGTCGTCAACCCACTTGCGTGTATTTTGGAATGATTTGGCGTTGGAAATATCATAGACGACCACTGCTACACTAGAGTCGCGGATGTAGGAGGGGATTAGGGAGCGGAAACGTTCTTGGCCTGCGGTATCCCAGAGTTGGAGGCGGACTGTTCGGTCTTCGAGGTACATTGTCTAATTAAGCAGGAAGATGTCAGTTATTGTCCTGTAGTAGCATATCCTGTAGAGCTTTGTAGGAACAAGTATGCGCATATAAGGACATTGAGGGCCGAAACCTACTTTTGACAGGAAGTCGATGCCAATGGTAGCTTGATACATATTATCGAAGGAGTCGTACATAAATCTGGTAATCAGGGAGGTTTTTCCAACTGCGCCGTAGGAGAAAAGTAGTCCAGCGTTAGTCAATTGCGGGTGTAGACGGATATATCTCGACAATGGCTACCCACCACTCTGTTCTCCAAGGAAGACCAATCTAAAGGGGCTAAGTCAGTATGAGTGTTGGCAGACAGATAATAATCTCAGCTTGACGCACTTGAACTTTTTCAGCGGGTTCGAGTACGACCCTGTTGTTGGTTGCGAAGCCATGGTGACGGGGTTGGCGTGGTGTGTATAGGGGGTTCAGGACAATCCGGGGTCGGTGTATATATAAGGCAGCTGGATTTCGGGGCCGAGGAAACCACAGAGATAGACGGTCGTTAGGGAGTTAGTCGTAAGGTCGTAGTAGTAGCAGTGCCAATGGAAATAATGAAGAGAGGGTGTGTTTGTATTTATCTGTTGAATGCTGCGGTATATCCAAGTTGCCAGTTATGCATGTAGGTAAGTTCCTCCGGATTGCTTGGGGTTGTTCATGTTCAATGGTTCGATGCGATGTTGTTCGCCCGGCGGCAATGGATGGCTGATTCCGCGCGGTTACGTTAGCCCGACGTCTATTAGCGCCGGTCCGCCAATCCTCCCCCAAGCGCGGTCCATCGTCACGGCGAACATCCAACATTATCGCCGATTATCAACCCAACAAAGGCACCACTCCCCAATACACCCCTCCTCGCTGCTGCGGGTGTCAGCACGCATTCTACTTCTTCAGCAGCTGTCCCCGTGAATTACACTACCTTGCAACCTGCTGCATTCTCTCTTACACGGCTCTCCGGAGGTGTAGGACGACCATGGGTCTCAGCTACCCAGTTGGCGGTGCCACCGCCTTCCTCGCTATTGTTGGAGCTTGTGAGTGCAATGATCCTCATATACCGATGCCCTTTACTTGTTTATTTGCTGACTTGTACTGTAGATATGCTCTTCAACGGCGAGGGTGAAGCATTCAACGTATGATTCGATAAACACATCCTACCCTGTCTACAGCCCATCACAGTCCCCTGCTAATAACGTTACGAAACAGGTTGGCCAATTTCTTGAGACGGTATCTCCATACACATTTGCCAGTTTAGGTATTGGTCTTTGTATCGGTCTATCAGTTGTGGGTGCAGCATGGTGAGATACCCTCTAATGTATGGACTCGGTGGGATTAAGCCTCTAACCCGCGGCTCGACAACAGGGGAATCTTCATCACTGGCTCCTCCATAGTAGGAGGTGCAGTCAAGGCGCCAAGAATACGAACGAAGAACCTCATCTCCATCATCTTCTGCGAAGTCGTCGCCATCTACGGCGTCATCATGTCGATTGTGTTCTCGTCCAAGGTCTTCTACGTCCCCGCTGAAGATCTATATTCCGGAAGCAACATGTACACCGGCTATGCGCTATTTTGGGGCGGATTAACTGTCGGAGTATGCAATCTTGTCTGCGGTGTTGCTGTGGGCATCAACGGAAGCAGTGCTGCGTTGGCTGATGCTGCGGATCCTAGCTTGTTAGTATTTCTTCTGCTACACCGGAGTTGTTCTCATCGTAAATAACTTTTTGCTGATGCATGAGTGATTATCAGATTCGTCAAAATTCTTGTCATCGAGATTTTCAGTTCGGTCCTCGGTCTCTTCGGTCTGATCGTTGGTCTTCTCGTGTCCGGAAAGGCAAATGACTTTGCATGAACGTTCAAGAGGATTGGTTTGGATAAATAGGAGGCACGGAGGTAGTCACGCCCGACTGTATGCCAGTATCTTGCTGACACCCAAGATCGCTGGACCTTAATCTATATCTCATAACCGAAGAGGAATGGGCCGATCCGCGGCCTGCTCTGCTTCAACTGAGCCTTGCGATATTACGAATGAATAGAATGGACTTATCCTTATAAACGCGTCATCAATGGTAGGGGCGAGATGGAACCTATAGGCGGGGCAACGGTCCGGTCTGTTGTCCTGCTATTTCGTGTATGTATAGTATTTGCGGTTTGCGTGGACATGTGTTTCGCATCTGTTACCTTTTACGTATGCCTTACCAAATCCACAGCAAGCAGGGACAGGGATACATAATTTGGGAGTTTTGACTTACATATATATTGTTGCATTTTTTTCAATGGTCTTCAGCTTACAAGCTAAGCATCATACAAATTTCCTATTGCTAAGGCTTCCTGCCCGATCGCATAGAATACCATACGGTCTACCCTACGTCACCTTCTTCAGGCATGCCATTCCAAGCAGACAATGCCGCGATGCTACCATCCTCCTGAAATAAACAACATCAAAGTCTTAACAGTAATCTTCCACTTGCACTTTTGACAATTACAATGTGGCACAAAGGTTCTCCGGGTTTCAACATATCTCACTTTGTTAACAATAATACGGAAACAGGGCATGTTTCGAGGACGGTATTAACAGAACAAATCTAACATTGGAACATGACAGGAGACTCGACATCCCCCATCCCGCCCCCCCACCAGGGAAAATCGACCCTATCCTGTCCTTTCACTAAGTCATTCCTGTTTGCGAGGAAAAAGGAGAACCCTGTCGCAAAAAAGCCCTTCCCAACACTACATGATCGCAAGTTCAACATTTCCAATATCTAATCTTACTAACCCCACCCTCACTCACGGCCAACACACTTCTAGCAGCAATTGGCCTCGCACCAAGCAATACTGCCCACAGTATATTATTCGTCAGGCACCTACTTCCATCATATCAAGAGAACTGATGCGAATGGACGGGAAAACCCACCAAGAAGCAGCACAAGAGAGACAGTCCGGATTACGGTCAAAATTTGCGCACTGCGTGAAGCGTGTGTAGCAGTCATCGCAGCCGTTGTAGCTGCAAGCGCGCTTTTGGATGCGGCTGTTGGATTGGAGGATTCTGAGAACTTCCAGCCCGGTTTCATGATTCAGGCTTGAGGGCTCGGCGGCTGGATCTGGGGTAGCAACCGCGGATGCGCTGAGAGCGATGAGGGAGAGGATGAGGATGTTTGAGGGATGCATCGTGTTTAGGGTTCAGGGGACGTAGCTGGATTGATGATGGGGGATGATGGTGTTGGTGATTATCTGGAACGATGTAAAGGAAATGGGAATCAAACGTCATTTTATATCGCTCGATACAAAGCTTTCAGGATAGTCTTGAGGCATCTCCGTCCCAGTTCGCAATTGTTGATATTCCCCCCAAGCTCCCCAAGACTGCGGGAAAGTGTAAAGATTCGTCATCAATAATTAAGGGATTATGCAACAGGCCATATTTAACGGAGTACATATTACTCAAAGTAGAAAATGGTCTGATCTGGGTAGATTCAAACACACTGGTTCTGGTCTGGCTGTTCCCGGCCCAGTAAAGCCACCACAGCGGCAAAATGGGTATTAAGTCCCGGGAAAGGCCCGAAGCAGCTTTTTTTTTACACAGAAAAAGCCTTGATCTCAGAAGTTTGGAGGGATATTTGACAAATACTCTCCTCAAAATATACGGGGGGCTCAGCCGTCTCTCGCTGATTGGGACAACGTGCCCGCGTCCCTCGGGTATCGAAGGGTGCCATACCCAATGGAGGGCAAAATAGGTCCGACACAGGTAAGTGATCCTAGTAGCACGTTGTATGTGAAACTTCGTCATTTCAAACCATCCGTATAGTGCACACTGTAAGTCTACACTGGCAGCTAGGAGTGCTAGCAGTCAGTTGACCTTAGGCTTTCAGCCCTCGGAATCATTGAAGCCCAAATGCTTAGGAATCCGGACAATTGTTCCTGCATGACTGTCTTCAAACGAGAATGAAGCCCCCGGTAGTGTGGGAGCCTTGAGGTCGTCTCTGTGACCTGTAGTCGGATTGGCGTTGAACTAAACTCGGCCCGTCTTGCCCTAAAGCAGCACCTTTTCCCCCTTCCGGCAACGTCCCGCGCCGAATGCCGAGACCAACATCCAACCTCATCTCCTATCATTGTCCCCGCCATAGCCTATTGCCCTTCGTCATTCAACCAAGCCACTGCGGTAGCATTTATCTGTTTTTCCATGGCTGACTCTAAGCTGAAGGTGGCTATTTTGGTCATCTCAGACACAGCCTCGCGGCATCCTTCTACGGACAAGGCCGCCAATGCTCTCGCCGAAACATTCGCTGCGGATGGAGGTGACCGCTGGAATGACCCCACCTCTGTAATTGTCCCGGATAATGTTCTGGAAATACAACGACAAATTTTGTCTTGGACAGATACTGAGGACTATTTTAACCTTGTTATCACGACCGGAGGGACTGGGTTTGCTGTCAAGGATAATACTCCTGAGGTAGGTTATCCACAGCTGCCACCATACGGATAGGCGTGTTATTCTGGTTTAGTGACTTATCTACAAATTTTTTATCTATTTGCAAATTTCCATTAATAAGGCTTTATAATTCGTATACTAATCACTGGCTTAGGCTGTCTCACCTTTGATCCATCGACATGCCCCGGGACTTGTGTAGGTTCTGCCAAAATTCCTCATTGGTTTGCTACATATCAGTCTGACTTGTCTAGCCACGGCATGCTTGCTGCTTCGTTGGCGGTAACACCTTGTATGACGCCTGCTTTTAGCCCCACCGTTATCATCATATGAGATGGTATCTAATCTCTTCTTTACAGTTGCGATGATGTCAAGACCAGTAGCGGGAACGCGGGGTAGATCACTAATCATAACTCTTCCCGGTTCTCCAAAAGGAGCAAAAGAGAATCTCCAAGCTGTTATTAAGCTTCTTCCGCACGCCTGCATTCAGGCTGCCGGAGCCGATTCAAGAGCCATCCATGCCGGTGGCGTCCAGAAACTGGAGAAAGAAGCCGACATCAGCCATAGCCCTGGTGCTACAGCTGAGGATAAACCTCTCCAACATGACCACCACCACCATCATCATCATCACGATCATGGCTATGGCCATGTTGTTCCGAAACCTCACACCTCGCCATCTGATCGTCCACAATCAAATGATCCGAATGCAGGACCCACGAGACGATATCGTGAATCACCCTATCCTATGCTTTCAGTGGAAGATGCCCTCAAGGTCATTGCAGAGCAGACACCAGATCCAATCATTATTGAAGCCCCCGTAGACATCTCTCTCGTGGGGTCCGTAATTGCAGAGGATGTTTATGCAGCTGAAGCAGTCCCCGCATATCGAGCAAGCATCGTGGATGGCTACGCTGTTATAGCCTCGCTTCCAACAGCAGATAAACCAGGCAGCACAAAAGGAAAATTCCCTGTGGCATCGGTATCTCACGCCCAAGCAATGTCTATGCCACCACCACTAAAGCCAGGGGAGATTGCACGGATAACGACTGGAGCTCCATTGCCTGAGAATGCCAATGCAGTTGTAATGGTAGAAGATACAGTTCTTATATCCACAACCCCTGACGGCAGCGAAGAGGCCGTCGTCGAAATCTTAACCGGCGCAATCAAGCCAGGAGAAAATGTTCGCGAAGCCGGCAGCGACGTCTCTCTAGGCTCCAAAATACTACAAAAGGGCGACCTAGTCACAGCAGTAGGAGGCGAAATCGGTCTCCTCGCGTCAACCGGCACACGGACCGTAAAGGTCTTCAAGAAGCCCCACATCGGCGTTCTCAGCACAGGTGACGAGCTCGTAAAGCACGACGACCCTTCCCCGCTCCACGGCGGACAAATCCGCGACTCAAACCGCCCCTCCCTCCTCTCCTGCCTAACCGCCTGGGGCTTCCCCGCGGTCGACCTAGGAATCGCCAAGGACACGCCAGCAGGACATCTCGAGCAGAGCCTCCGCGACGCCCTCCGCGGCACCCCCAGCACGCCTGGCGTGGACATAATAATAACCACCGGCGGCGTATCCATGGGCGAGCTAGACCTGCTCAAGCCCACCATCGAACGCCAACTAGGCGGCACAATCCACTTCGGCCGCGTCTCCATGAAGCCCGGCAAACCCACAACCTTTGCCACCGTGCCCTTCAAACCCGCCGTGTCCTCCACTGACCCCACCGCCCAGCCTGAACGGGAAACGAGACTCATCTTCTCGCTCCCGGGCAACCCGGCTTCGGCACTAGTCACGTTGAACCTGTTTGTGCTTCCCTCGCTGAACAAGGCGACGGGGTTGGGTGTTAGCAGCGGCACTCAACAGGGGTCGGTGCATCAACCCCGTCTCGGGCTCCCGTTAGTTACAGCGACTCTAACGCAGGCGATCCCGCTTGACCCTAAGCGGACGGAGTATCACCGTGCGATCGTGATGGCGTCGAAGGATGGTGTACTTCTCGCGAGCAGTACGGGATTGGGTGGGCCTGGTGCGGGGGCGGGACAGCGCAGTTCGCGAGTGGGGAGTTTGGCGGGCGCTAATGCGCTGTTGGTGCTTGAGCCCGGTAAGGGCGTTGTGGAGAAGGGAACGCGGGTGCAGGCGTTGTTGATGGGGACGGTTGTTCCGGAGTAAAGCAGAGGTGACGTGGAATAATGGGAAAACCTGAACTGATTGACTGATCAATTCATGGGATATTAACGGCATATGATGTTTATCTGCGTTTATTTCTAGGGTATTGAAATGAGAGCATTTGCGAAGCGAAATTTAAACTGAAAGAAAGACATCAACATCCCGTCTATTATCCTTCCTTTCCATCATAAGAATATACATTGAACTCTCAAAGGGAATCATATACTTCAAAAGCAAAACCACGATAAGAAAGAAACCAAGCCTTTCCAAAGGAATATAAACATAAAGGCGATCAAGGCACTCCTCCCGCGGATATCTAATCTCAACTCCAAAGCTCATCTCGCCACCGTATACCAAATGAAATAATCAACCGAAACAACCAACTCCTCCCAAATCCTACACGTGGAATCCAACGCCAACCCAACCCGGTGCACTACCTTATCATCTCCCCCCTTTCCACCCCTTCTTCTTCTCCGCCCGAAGCGCCAACAAAGTCCCCTCCTTCCCCCTCCTCCTCCCAATCTCAACTACCAAAAACCTCACAAAATCCTGCAATATCCAATAACTACTATGCGCACTCAGCATGTTCAAATACTGAATACTCAACGGCCCGCCACCCCCACTAAGAAAGAAATCAATCTGGCCATTGTCATTTAGCAGCGCCATGCGCTTCTCAGCCAGCTCCTCACGCGTAAAGTCGTGCGTCTCCATCTCGATATTGGATGGCAGCTTGGAGATGCTGGCGGGCCGTTGGGTTTGCTGGGAGAGGGTAGAGGTGGAAATGGAGGCGGTACTATGGGTGGCGGGGGGTTTGGGGGCGCCACCACCCCAGCGGAAGATGCTACTGACAGCTTGGAAAAGGGTTGTGGTGGAGCTGGGAACTGATGCGGGTTTTAGGGAAGCAGCGAGATCCGAGTCGACGGCTGCATTGAGACGGTAGGCGATTGCTAGAAAGGTGTTTGATTAGCCTTTAGTGGAGTGAAAATGCGGAGGGGAAAACTTACGGTCCGTATCATGCATAATATTGTAAAGATTGTTAACCGCCAGGCAACCATAAGTACCGGCTTCCCCTCCAACTCCTCGTTCTCTATCTTCGCCGTGCGTGCCAGGCTTATTCCGATTGCGTCGTGGTAGAAGCGTTGCTGTATAAAGTTATTAGCTCTCTGATTCAAGTTGCCTGCATACGAAAGGGATGATACATACATCTATTCAACAAGAGAAAGAAACCAGCCGGACTTCCGCAAAAGAAAACATCACTAGTATCGAATTCAAACATGGTTTGACTGATTTTTGTGTGCTCGAAATCTATATGAGGTACATGGGTAGGTTGCTGGCTCAGGATATCCAGGGCCATGACACTACCCAGTGAGTGCGCAATCAAATGAACTTTCCCTGTTCTTCGGAAATCCGGATTATTTTGACACCATAAACGATATATTCGGTTTGCCTCCTTTATCACCGCTTGGACCATTTTCTGCTTGTGGTGTGACAGGTAATAGGGTATATCAAGCATAACATCGCTAATCAAAGTTCTTATCGCAGGAATCGTCTCAGGGGTAATATCTTTCAGTCCAAAGTGGTTCGTAGCGGGATCCTCTGATATTGAAGCCTCAACATCAGCGTCTTCAAGTGACAGTGTGGATCGCCAATTGACAGGCAGAACCATGATGCTCTCCAGTTCAGGGCGCATATGTGGCCAGACAGCGTCGCTATTGAGTTCAATATTAACCTGCCTCCGAAACGCGTTGATAGAATGAGTAAAGTTGTAACTTTCAACTCGTTCGGACAACTTTTGGCCGATTCCGTGTACGACCAGCACCAAGTCAGAAACAGTCGGTCGTTTATCCTCAATCTGGCAAGCGTAGCATATTGGCCGTCGATCAAACATCTCTCTTTCAGCGCCTTGATGCATTTTCACAATCTTCCTGCCGCTAGTGGCAGGAATCTTAAGCGGATGTAGCTTATCCCAAGTTTGAGCATCGAACCCCCGAACAATGGGAATGCCTATTTGTCTCCCTTTGCGAATTGCAGCGAGTGGACGTCGACCTCTTGAAGCGGAAGGTAACAGATTCGGCCTAAGTATCTGAGCATCTTTGAAGTCAACGTAGATTACACTCGAACTTTTGAACGGTCGAGGAGATCCTTGTGTCGTCATAGTCCCTGCGGCTTGATTCTCGTGGACTATGGACGCTGTCTCTGGTTCAGTCGACTTCCGCTTCGATAGACGTCTGGACGCCTTTAACTCTCGTTCCGCATCCGTAGTTTTTCGCTCTCTTTCCTCCTCTTCCTGCGGCCAAATACGATGCGTAATTTTCATTTCAGCCTCGGCTCCATTCTCTATACAGCTATTGAGCTCATCCTGCCAGGTTTCGGTCCAGGGCCGCATATACATATAGCCAGCTTCAAGTTGGTTCGCAAGCTCCGGCTCAACTGGCATCATCGTGTTCTTATAAAACCAAGTAGCTCTAATAACTGAAGACACATCGTGGACTGGGTTCCAATATATAGGTTTCATCTAGATATACCATTAGCGTGGTTCCATCAAACCAGCGAAGAAAAAGGAGCAACCACTTGCCTCTAAGTTCGGAAGCTCAACTTTCTGTAGTCTCGAAATCCCTACCGGTATCACAGCATCAGGTTCCTTCTTAGTTTCTGCAGAAGGCACTTCCGGCTGGGACGCAGAGAGTCGCCTGACCGAGGGCCTTTCGGTTGTTTCAATTCTAGAACTAGGCGGAGGGACATCGGTTTCTTCATCGAATGCCGCCATCCCGCCAATCGAACGCGAACCTTTTCTGGAGGTAGCGGATGCTCTTGATGAAGGACCCGACCGCGAGCTTTTCGCCGGAGCTCTGACGAAAGGTGAACCAGTTATATTTGTATCCGCGGCACGTAGGCTCGTTGAAGGGACTGACCGTCCGGTCTGTGGAGAGTAAGACCCGTAAGCATCATCACCGCCAGGGGACGATGAAGTTGTCCGTTTGTATGTCTTTGATTTGCGCCCCGTCGGAGGACTATGTTTTTTCAAAGAACTTAGAGTGCCTTGACCTTGATCGGGACTGAAATTTGATCCGATTGATCTACTAGATGCTTCTGCAACGCGAGGGGATTTTTTAGGCGTTCGTATAGGGATGGAAACCCCGGGAGATCCACTTTGTTCCCCTTCTCGTCGAGAAAGTTCATCGGTAACTTTCACAAGAGGTTCTGCATCCTGACTCGGGATCTCGTTACCGGCAGCACTAAATAATGCCGCAACGATAGGTCGCAAATCATGTCTCCAGCTACTCTCCTCATGCTGTTTGACTTGCTCAATAACGTCTTCGAGAGCCGCGACCACAAAATTCCTTCTTTCCGCCTGGTCCTCGGGCCCATATTCCGTCGCATGTTTTTCAAGCAGAGCAAACACAGAAGCGGAGTCGTGCCGTTCGCTAATCGGTGTTAGGTCTGTATCCGGCGAAGCATCCTTGAATTCGCGTACAGCACTTAAAGCCTCATTAATGAGCTCATCCACACGCAGTCTCCAGCTCCGACCTGACTGGTCTTCCCCGGCTCTGCTCTTACGGGCTGCTTCAGCTTCAGCATCTTCCTCCGCACTCCTCAATCCCTGCCATGCCTCTTCAAGCGCAATATTATCCAATACCGAAAAGGGTCGGGGGGGGAAGTTTGCTTGGGAGGTGCTAGAGCTCGCAGAAGGGGGCGGTAAGGGCGTCAGAGGATCATCTATTGGGAATGACGAGAAGTAGAAGAACTGCGCGCGGACTTTGGGCGGCGTGGTAGAAGCGCTGTAATCTGGTCTTGTGGCCGGATTACTCTCGGGATCGTACAGTAGGCATGTTGGCCCGTAGGTGTGGAGCAGACTCGACATGCTTTGGTTGTGGGGGGAGGCTGCAAGTATCCGCAGTTGTTTACCTCGCAGCAATTTAAATGGGATGCGGGCTTATACCGGATAAGCTAGGTCATATCATGATTGAAGAACAGGGTGGTATTTTTGAGTCGCAGAGGATCTTCGTTGCCTTGATATATACAGCTGCCTCGAGCCTTCTAGAGCTGGGCAGAATAGACGAAGAGCTGAGAACAATGCTCAACGCTTCATCAACATGCAAAGAGAGTAAAAATAGCTATATCATATGACAAATGATTTCTGGAACATACCCCTCCTAAAATTGGGCAAGACATCCTGCAATGTTAGCCTGGTTGGAGCTTGACGCCTGCGATGTCTGCTGGGAGATATCTCAACGTCATCTGTCCTCGTGTTATGTAATCCAGCTGGGTCAGAATAAGGTTGTCACGTGGTAGCTTTAGGGTCTCCGCATTGGCTGCTGATTAACAACGGACAAAGGGATGATAAAGAGATGATGAACGGTAACTATACATATTTCCTTTGTTTGATTAATTACTCCTAACAGCCGGTTGACGCATATAACAGAAAACCAACAACTGTTCCTCCCGCGCTGTGAAACCATACAAAACCTCCGGAAACACCAGAAAAGGTCCATCACGCTGGAGACCCAACTTGAACCAATAGAACAAATCAATGCGAAAATCAGATCAGTAGAGCACAGAAAGAAGCCATGGCGATGAATGACTTAGAGCATAGCCGGCTTGCTGCTTTTTATGTTAAATAGGCTCACCCTCGACGATCATCCCGAGATCTGCCCCTCTCTTCATTTTCCTGCTTCGCGAGCGACGGGGGAATATACTCTCTTGTCTCCCCATGTCGCCCCATAGTCTTCATTCGTTTCTCCTGTTCCTGCTTCATTTGCGCAAGCGCATTGACTTGGAGTTCCTGGAATGCAAGAAACGTGACTAGCGGACCGCCCAGCATCTCCAGAATCTTATGTGTGTCATGCATATGTTTCCTAATGACACTATCCGGAGTGCAGAAGGTGCGGACGCTCATTTCTTTGGCTATCGCCTTCCAGTTACGGAGCGTGGCATTGAGAGCAACGACATTGTGCGCGCATTCGCCGTGAAACTTGAACGTACGTAGGTTGTAGATGATTAGATCGCGCTGGGTAAGCTGGTCGAACTGGAACTGGACAACTTGCGGACGGTTCTTTGATTGCCAGAAATTGGTGATTTTGGTAACGGAATCCACGGACATGCGGCCTTCTTTATGCTGGTCGAGCAGGAATTTGTTGGCAGTCACGCAGATCATTAGTTCCATTTCGGAGTACAGCTTTGCCTGATATGGTGGATCCAGAGAGATGGGGAAAGTAGATTGGGCTCTTTCTTTCGATTTCTTTACATCTCCTGTCTGAAATGGCGAATTTAGTAAGCAACAGCTTGCAGCATGAAAGAACTCAGAAACTCAAGGAAACTATAGCTTACAATATCTTCAACGCGCTGTTTAATTTTCTCACCAAGAGACTTGAAAGCACTCTTTTCAGAGGGACTGTCCTTCATGTTAGGACTACGACCCAACCAACCATTTTCGCCAAACAATTTCTTATGCGGTGAGCGGGACCTTTTCGTTGGGCTGTTAAGAAACTCGAGTGTTGAATTCTCATCGAGGTCTTCAAGGACTTTGGCAGGAGATAGAGACCTGCGTCTGCCACGTCCTCTATCAGGAGATTCAGGTCTTCGATTCTGGTACCCAGCATATCCGTTGGGTGTCTGGTTATAATCACGATAATAGTAATCAAGACCATATGGCGCGTCCTCACAGATCGGCTCACGTTCAAGGGATCTAACATTGTTCCCCTCAGATTTGGAAATCGGTAGGCGTCTGTTGTATTGGTTCGAATCAGCAGGATACGAGAATGCCTTGGGTGGAATGCCTGGTGTGCATTCAGGCGTATCTGGATCGAATGGCCACGTTGTTTCGCGTGCTCCCGCAGAATTACTGGAGTCACCACCGCTATGGTACGACGAGTGGCTTAAGACATGTTAGCTTCACTATCTTCCAACCTTCCTATATGGGGCAATATCATACTTATCGTACACAATTGGCACCTCCATTGAGCGCATCGGGTTGTATTTGTCCGGCTCGAGCAAAATCGGTTTGCCGGTATTTTTGACAGACTTCAACAGTGGGTTGTTCAAAATTTCACGCGTCAGTAGACGAAAGGTGTCTTTGGTAGGGGAGCCAGTAGAAGATTGAGAGTAGTTGGATGCAGTTGCAGTTGAAGGGCCAGAATGTAGAAAGGATTTTTCAGCAGCTGCAAACTGTTGTATGGGAGAGCCAGCTGTTGCTGCGTGTAGTTGTAGGGTTCTGTTTTGGCCAATTGCCAGACCACGAACATCATCAATACGGCCTTCTTCGTGTTCAGAATACTGCAGTCTGTTGTGCTGGTTCTCCATTCTGGTGAGGAGTTGCAGCAGTTACGTTCGGACCCAAAGGACTCCTAGAAATATATCAACAACCACAACGGTCGTTTGGTTGCTACGGCCAACGTACCCACGCCAGGGCTCAAGCTCTCGAAAACAGCAACGCTTGAACTTCACGGTTTTACAAAAGATGCTAGCTTTGATTGAAAGCAAAGGACTTAGAAAATGAGAGCAGATAGCGTATCGAACGGATAACAAGAGATATCCTAGAGGTGAACAGAGATATGACCTTTCCTGTTAGATTGCTCTTTATAATATAGTTCGTAATATAGAAGAACAAGGGGGGTGATGGGAGTTGAACGGGAAATCCTATACGAATGAACGATATACCAAGAAACCAACACTCTTTCACAGATGCCATGACGTAGTAAATAATTTGGTAAATACTATAGCCCAAGACCAGCCAACTCATTGTAAGTCGTTCTGAACACGCCATTGTCTAGGTTGAATTTGACAATGGGGTTCAATTGGTTAAATGCCATTGTAGTCCATCAGTGAATAATGGTATTCAACTTTTCGCGCAATGATCAAGATGTGCGAATATGATGGAATGACCTATTCAGCATGCCCATTGTCGAGCCCTTTTCAATGGAACCACTATCCAATGAATCCAACGACACTATCACTCCGTATTGTAAGCAACAAGCGTCATCAAGAATAGCCAGCTTCCCTCGAGTTCCAGAAGCTGCCAAGGAATGAAGAGAGTGAATAAATGAGAAATAACAAAAATTTCAAGATGGTCACAATTGATGTAGCTGTGACTATATAGCAAACACATAATAGATACTCAAAAAGATTCAATGTTGCTCAAAGGATGAGCGGGAGAGTAACTTCCATATAGCAGCAGGTCGTTACCACTGGCAAGAGAACCCTTTCACACGGTTGTCATCCTACCCAAAGTTGAGGAGCAAAATAAGATATATTCTCGTAGATCAAGAAGAACACTGTCTGTCTCGGTTACTCCCAGAATCCGGCGTAGTAACCGAAAGGACATGAAGAATATCCGTCCTCTGATGAAGAGATAACAGAGGTGTAATCGCATCTAGGAGTCGACCGACATGATTGACTTATCATGCCAGAAGCCAAGGCATGCTCCACATAATATGCCGAGGGCGCGATAGCCCTAAGCTGATTAACCTTGTAGGCGCTTAATCCTTCCCATGCGATGTCGACTGCCATATCGGAGAGCAAAGTCGGCTATGATCCACGCGTACCAGGAATGAATGAGTGATGGGTTTCTGTGCCCAGGACGATAGCCCCTATAAACCCAACTTGATAGATGTTCGTTTATAACATCTAACGAGCGACCTGTATTCCGCCATGATCGAAACGTTGTCTTTGAATTCTGAATGTTGATTGACAATAGTAAAGGAGTTGAAGTTGAGATAGACTGACAGTTGGTCTGATGCTGAAAGAACGAAGCTGACTAAGCAAGTATACCACGTGATGCGTACATTGCCGAGAGCCAACTCCGATCCGCAGCCCAGCATTCGCCATACTCCAGAACAACCGACCTCTGCTCACGGCTCAACGCCCGAGCGACACGGCGGCGGTACAGGGCCCGGCAGTCAATACCACCCCCCGCACTACGCTGAGCCTCGTTGCCAGCTGCTCTGCTCCCTCGTTCGGTCTGGAAAAGCCGAGATGTTTGCTGCCAGGGCCGACGATGGCTCCTTTGATGCCTCTCGTGGGTCCTTCCTGCACAGCTGCTTAAAGCTATGGCCATCGAGGATTCGAGATAATAGAAATGATGTCCCTGATGGGTCCTAACAAGACCTACTTATAAACTGGTCCTGCTTCCCCAGTCGTGATCTCATCTCGTTTTTTTCTTTTCGACGGTTATCTTTGAACAATAATTCATACCGTTTGGGGGCGCCATAATCCCATGTCAATCATCGCAAATATCTCAATCTCATTATAATCTATCATCATTCCTCTCATAATCATCCCATCACTACAACAAGGTTTAGGATGCCTCACGCCGCAGACAGGTACGACGTGGTCATTATCGGTGCTGGTCCGGTTGGCCTGCTTAGCTCCCTATGTTTTTCTAAATGGGGTTATAAGATCAAGCACATCGATAATCGCCCATTGCCTACTAAAACCGGCCGGGCGGATGGAATCCAACCGCGTTCCTTGGAGATTTTGCGGAATCTTGGTATTAAACGCAAGCTCATGGCGCACGATCCTGCCAGGGTTTATGACGTTGCGTTCTGGGATCCCTTGCCAGAAGGGAAAGGTATCCACAGAACGGGAAATTGGCCAAGCTGCCCTTCTTTTATCGACACGAGATACCCCTTCACAACGCTATTACACCAAGGTTTGATCGAAAGAGCGTTTATAGACGAGATCGCCAAGCATGACACCACTATCGAACGACCCTGGACCATTGTTGGGTTTAAGAACGATGGCAAGGATAGCACGTACCCAGTGGAAGTCACTCTCAAGGACCTCAATACGAATGTCGAAGTAGTGGTGAGAACAAAATATTTGTTCGGCGGGGAGGGTGCGAAAAGTTTCATTAGAGAGCAACTAGGAATTCAAATATTCCACAAGGACCCAATTTCCCATGTATGGGGTGTGATGGATGGAGTCGTGCAAACAGACTTCCCTGATATCCTGGTAAGATCAATAATGAAAATGCGGATGCGATTCGATGGCTGTTAACATAGATACTTTAGACAAAATGCACGATTCATTCGGATAGTGGCTCTATAATGGTCATTCCACGAGAAAACAATATGGTTCGGCTATATGTCCAGATTTCATCGTCGACGGACCCAGACTGGAATCCAAGAAAAACTGCTACGGTTTCAGAGGTCCAAGAGGCTGCGAAACGGATCTTCCGCCCTTACAGTTTGAAGTGGGATAGAGTGGAGTGGTACTCTGTATACCCCATTGGACAAGGAATTGCAGACAAATACACTCTTGACCATCGAGTATTCATTGGTGGAGATTCTTGCCATACGCATAGCGTGAGTATTCCCAACCAAATGCGTTTTATATTAAAGTACACGCGAAGCTAACTCTTTCTTTAGCCCAAAGCCGGTCAAGGTATGAACACCGCATTCCATGACGCCTTGAACTTCGCATGGAAAATCCACCTAGTTGAGGGAGGTTTCGCAAAGCCCTCCATTCTGACCACTTACGAATCCGAACGCAAATTGATTGCTGAAACGCTTCTCAATTTTGACGCCAAATATGCTGCTCTCTTCTCGTCGCGACAACCATCCGCAGCTGAAGTGGGCGCAGCCAGCAACAACGACGATGGCAGCGCAAATACCACTAACCAATTTGTTGAGATGTTCAAGTCCGCTTGTGAATTCACTAGTGGTTACGGTGTCGTCTACCAACCCAACATCTTCAACTGGGGACCTGACCATCCCGCCAAGTCACCTCTCTTCAACCCCCAAGGGGTAAAGCTGATTCCAGGCCGAGTCTTCCCATCATGCACCGTCACGCGGCTTAGTGACGCCTACAAGGTTCCATTGGAGCAAGAAGTGCCCGCCAACGGCTCTTTCCGCATTCACATTTTCGCCGGTAACCCTGACAAGACACGCGAGGCCATTAACGATTTCGCCTTGAACCTGGAGAAGAAGCGTTCGTTCTACTCCAGCTACCAAAAAGAAGATTCGACAAATTTCTCCTACTTCGAACGACATAACCCGCACTCGCGCTTCTTCACGCTCTCAGTCGTATACTCGGGAAAGAAGGGTGCGAGCACAATAGATCAGCTGCCCAGTGTGCTCAGAGCATACAAGCACCACATCTATGTCGACGATATCCCAGATATCAGAGTGCCCAATGCAAAAGCTGCCGCCCATATGAAGCTTGGCTTCGATACAGAGAACGGCGGGGTCGTTGTTCTCAGACCAGACGGGCATATCGCATGCACCGTACAGCTTGTCAGGGGCAGTGGGACGGTAGATGCGCTGAATGAATATTTTGCGGCATTTGCGACCAAGCCGCTTGGGGATGGGAATTCTCAGGCTAGACTGTGATTAACATTTATTGGCATCCGGTATAGCTTGTGGTTAGACTTTGTAAATTTCTTTTTTTTTTCTATACTTTGCTGTCCTACATAGCTTTTGGTCAGACTGTTTCGCCTTTGTTGCGTACATCCGGATGTGTTTATTGTATTTCAAGCGCTTCTACAGTACATATATCCATTTTATCTGCTTTTATTTTTCTTTTTCTCTTTTCGTCTGTCCCGCGAGGTGTACCAGTTCATATACGAAACATACTCCCTGCCTATCAAAATCAACCCTTCTGGTCTTCAGGCAGCAGAGGTGTTCGACCATCAGTGCCTCCATCGATATCCTCCTCATCGCCATCATCCAGCCCAGCCCGGATGATTCTCAACGCAGATTTAGCATTTCCCTTGCGGGCTGCAAAGGGATGACAATAACGAAGGTGGTAATAACCCCACAGGCCCAACAACAATCCCTGTTGCCACGCCACAAGAACAAGATTAACCCATACCAGAGACAGGCCAATGTACAATCTCAAAAAGTACCTCAAATCATGTTCCTGTTCGGGATCCAGATACCAATACCGAACCAAATGGGCCAAAAACACTAGCGAGTACGTGATGCTCTGGATCCCCGTCGTCCAAACACTGAGCGATTGCAGCCGCCCTTCCCCCGCTCTTTTCACCTTTCCCGTCTTCCTCGCTTGGAGAATGAGTTTGATGAAGCGGTACAATATTGGCAGGTAGCAGGTGGCGGAGCACAGTGCCGAGAAGAGGACCATGGCGACCCGCCAGCAGGCGAAGAGGAAGAAGTAGGTCAGATTTGTTGGTTTGTGGCCGAGAATGAAAAAGAACGCGGCTGGTATGAAGACGCTGTAGAAGGCGGGGCTTATGATGGTGATTATTATTATGAGGATTCGAGATGGTGGTTGGGGTTGGTTTGCTGTTATGATTTCTTCTTCCTCGTCTTCGTTTTCTTCCGCAGCTAACACCCCTTGTGGGTTTAGCTGGGCAAGAGGTGTGTCGTCTGTTTGGAGTTGGATATCGCGCGGCCGCCGTCGTAAGGCATTGGGGAAACAGTAGTAGAGATAGAGAAACAGACTTATGTTTTTTATCATCGTTTCATTGTCTAATGGTTAGCAAATTTAAAGAAAACACATAAGTGGATTTTCTGATAGATCAAATCACAATTCAATACGGTACTTACAACCCCTGAGCCCCAATCCAATCCGCAGCCAACTGCCAATGATCCGTCATCTGCATAAGACACTGGCCCGCTGTAGAGACCCCTTCAGTCTGGGTTATACAGGCATCGAGTAGTTCGGTGGAAACAAAATCTGACAAAGAAGCTGCCAGAGTGCCTGTGGCACTCATGGACCGTAAGAAGACGAGATAGGGGGAGATCCCATTGGTGTTGCGCCGGGTCCTGAGAAGGCGGTATTGGGGGATGTAGGAGAGGAGAAGTAGGGTCACAAGAAGCCTACAAAAAAAATAAGAAGACGTTCTCGTTATTGATTACATTGTCACGTACCAATGCAGCAGTAGACTCCATGCTGAGGAGTGGACGAGGGGAAATCCAGACATGGTGGATGTAGGCTGTTATTTAATAGTGGAAGCGCTGGATATCTCTGCCAATGTCGCGTAGCGGAGCGAGCATCGATAGATATTCTCTCAGATACATAGTGATGGCGTCTGTTATTTCAGATAATCGCGTATGGTTTTGGCATGTTCACTCCGCATCCTGTGTTATGTCTGCGTAGTTCACCTTCTGAACACCAAGGCGTACGCCTATCGAACGGTGCCACCCTTGACTTATAAGTGTTACCCAAATTAAACGTTCAAGAACTTTTTTTCCCCTTTTTTCTTCCGGTTGGGATGGCACGTCGAAGGTGACACGGACAGGAGCACTGCAGCGCTCCGGACATCACTGGAAATTAGAGCTAGGGATCTATTTCCGGGAGGACATTAGGGGCAGATTTCCGAGATTTCCGTGACTCTCCAGACCCAATAATTGGCTCTTTAGACCTATAAATATAAGTCTTATCCTGTCTCTACAGAGTCCAGACGGCATTTCGTGAAAGGGGTAACAGGGGGTCAGGGTTTATCCAAGCCCTACTTATTAGCTCATCTGATATGAAGTTGAACTGTGCGCACCTACACTACGCACACATACATGACTGCTCAAGTTGCAAACTGGTGATTTCACGAATATATATCTAATTTTGTTTAATCAATGATTCTTTTAAAAGTCATCTCGCTGGAGTTTTTCTTGAATAGATACAGTACTGGTTAACAGACAGGAGAAACGGGATGCGGTGAAAGGGGGAGGGGGTCAAGGATATTTGGGAACTCGGACACTAAATCAAGATGAAAAGATGAACTAGGTAGGCAACTAAATATAGAAACAAGGGTAATGACGCTGTGTCGCCGAACGAATGCGCATAAGCCAACGTGAGAATCTTTTCTGCGGGGGCGGGGTAATATGCATCCAAACGAGTGTATAAAGACCAGTGCAATGAATGGGTATCTAACTTGATGAACTGACGTATATATAACAAGAAATATAAACAAAATAAATATTGGACCAAGTGAAGTGGGTGCAAAATTGGGATGTCTAGGTAGGTATAAACTCATCTCATCGTAAAAGGTGCACAAGACAAGGGGGCGGGAAAAGGGAAATGCAAGTGAAGAACCCAGACGTGATAGGTATTTTAAACAAAAAGCGAAAGGTGCGTAATGAAATAAAACCATAGAAATGAAAATACCATGTCCAACCCGTGTATATATATAAGAAAAGCATGCAGAAAACAGAACAGTCACTCATAAGACAATGGTGTTATGGGTTATCGTACCCTCGTCAAGAGTTGAATAAACATTTGAACGGTGAACATCGTTCAACGAGTACCAATCGTTCGCGGCTCTCCGTCCCAAGCACAAGTCTTCGGATGGTATCCCTTCCAATTAATCCAGTTTCGAGGTATTTCCTTTCTTCGAAGTCGAATCGGAAAACAAAAACCCCGGGACGTTTGCCGTGTGCCACGTCCAAAAATTCATCCTTCTTCTCTTTTCTACCCCTTACATATTCTCCTATTCCACTTCGATTCTCCATTTAACCACCGCCTCGTCCAACCAAGACTAATCCAGAAATGCACATCATCTCCCTGAAAACCCAATCTTCTTAAATGTCCGCCTAGTCGGCGATGATACCTTGAAGCGTGAGCCTAAAGAGTCCTTGCCGGACGACGAGGATGAAGAGAAAGACGAGGATGTAGATGTAGAAGAGCGCCTCGCAACCGTCGTCGCCCGCGAAGTAGTAGTAGCAGCAACTGTGGCCTCGGCTGCAAGGATATCTTCCAGTCGGACGTCTGCGTCGGAAGGGGTATGTTGCTTCACAATGTCCGGGTCGAGTAGCTCGGTAAATTTCGAGGTTTGCGGTGGCATATCGCCGGTTTCTTCTTAATTATCGATGGCTTCAAACTTGTGTGTATGTTATGCGGTTCTTTGGGACTGTAGGACTTGGTGGATAGGCATGAAGTAGATATAGAGAAGCTGAATGGTTTTGTTCCCTTTCTGGAAGTTCCAGTTCTTTGTTCATGGATCTTCTGCGGAGGCGGGACGGGAGAGTGACGTTCGTTGTTCTAATAGCGGGTACTCCCGCTGTTCACTCCGACAAGCCTTTGTCTACCCCTCTGTACCCCAGGGGGTGTAGGTTCTGCTTTTGGTAGTGTCTATTTTCTCGGACATTAACCGGAAATACAGTTTGGCGGCCAGTGGCCTTATTGAATTTTTTGCTGTTTTCTTCTGGCCTTTTTTCAGAGCGAAAGATGAAAAGGGATCCCAAAAGTGATAGTGTCCTTTTTCTCTCTTTTTTTATTTTCGGCGGTTTTCCATCGTATGTTAAGCCGAGGGGTTATATGAGCGAGCGAAAACGCCAGGGGCGTGTAGATCAAAGGTAAACAAGATAGTCGAAATAATGGACCTATTAATTAGCGAACGGATGATAGACCCCAGCAAGAATAAAGTATAAAAAATAGCTGAATCCAAGTATCCAAATGGAGAAAATAAAGAAAATATAATAAACTCCTTTCTGGGGGGTTCTTGCATCCATATATTACAATATACGGACGCACATGCAACGGTTGGGCCAACCAGACGAATACGGGATCCCTAGGACACCCTCTGTACTAGTATGGAGGGGGGGTGTTCAAGATACTTGTTGAATACCTCTAGAGAAAACGAACCACCAAAAAGAAGGTTTGGCCCCTCTTCTATTCCCTGCTTGGCCGTTGAAGCCCGCTTTAATCCTTCTGGACTTGAGCGCCGAGATGGGTGGGATACGTCCCCTCCAAAGGACCTCAACGCGGCGTGACGCCCGTTCACTGCCATCCACACAATCCAGAGTCAAAAAGAAATGCAAAAGCATGCCCAGAGTTCAAAAAAAAAAAAAAAGGCAATCCCTGCCCGTTCATACGGTCTGCTTATGTTTGATTAGTCTGAATCGTCCATTGCAACAGGTCATGTTTCGGGTTGAAGAGGTGGGATAGAAGATGATTCGCTGGCGAGCGGGCCTTTGTGTGGTTGTTCTCTACCAGTGGAGGATCTTCCCGAGTCCAAGGATTTCGTTTTAGTAGGAGTTGAGTGGACGGACTAACTGCTAGTTGTTTCTGCAGGAGAAGGTTTGCCAGGTTAATAGCCGAGTGTGTTCTATTTCTGCATCTCGTGCTTCAGATAGAGTGGTGTTAGTAGACGGCGATGATGTCGCTGCAGCCACCAGCGAGGATCGACAGAGGGGTGTTAATATATCTGCCTGTCTTATCTTCGTCAACTCTCCTCGCATTTGACAGTTTAGTATAGTCACCATGAGTTAGATGTCTTTCCAGGCCTCAGCACCGGGGGGTGTAAGATCCCATAAGCCGACTGAACCATGAAGAGATCAGTTGGACGAACTAACAGATCCGATGGTGTGTTGCTTTACCCGGAACAGAAAACAATGCAACAACTAGCCAAACCTAGCCGCTCAGGCTAAGTGGCCGTTCCGCCATCTATCCAACCTGCTCGAGATTTATTCTGAGTGGCGGCGTCAAGGTTTGATATCTGAACCCCCCCTCCTCTGGCGGCTGCTGATTCGGTCATGCGCCTCGCATTTCCGAGAAGTCTTGGTCCGGTTAGAATTATTATCGAGAGGGCGGAAACTGTCAATTTCAGGATATTTTGCTTGGTATTCTTCTATTAAACCCATTAACCCCAAGTCTTATCAAATCAACCAGGACCTGTCCACGGGTGGAGGTTTGTGTTGGGGGGACGGGAACGGGACGAAGGGAAGGCCCAATAGTTAATACCCACAACCGGGATATAAGAACCAGGAATAACAACAACTAATGCTGAATGGATGCCCGCAGGAACGCTTACTTACAGTACGCAGCGTACAGACATGTGAATTTCTTCAATATTCCCTACCAGACCACGCAATGTAGGTGTAAAGTCTGTAAGTACTAACCGGCTTGACGTCATAGCAGATCCCCTCTCTCACAGTTCGTCGATGAGTTGCACTGCGCCTTGCTGTCAGCTATCACCGTTCGTTAGAGACGAATCAGTGTATTTAGCCCCCCCGCCCCCAATCGTACTCGTAGACTGAAACACCTTGGAACAGTCTGTACCGAGTCGTTTTCAAATTTATTTGGAGCCGTCATGGCGCTTCGTGATCGTGATCATATCCATCCAATGTTGGTTGGAAAAGGGGCATAGGGGAAGGCGCAGAGTAAAATATGCAAGGAGTCAAGCCAACAGAGGCAATTGAAACAGGGGATGTCTACATATTTTAGTCCGCTTGTTGTCAATCTCTAAACATATTCCATAACCCGGGCTTATATGGCTTATATTTAGAATCAACTGCTAGGTGAACTCCGCATTTGCGGTTATATCTGAACGAACCTCGCACGCATGGCCGCTAAAGAGCGAATGATAAATCATGAGGAGAGCTAGGAAAAGATTAAGTCAAACTCCGACACTCAAAGATCTATGTCAATTTCTCGAATAGAAAGAGAGAAAAAGTTACAAGAATGCTGTCTGCATTTGAGAGGTATTTGGAAGAGAGAAAGGCACATCGGGGGGAACTCCTTGTCTGGGGGCCACAAACTGTTTGTGCTCTCTCTACTTTGCCAAATGGAAAAGTCAGTCGCATCGCATGCCATAACCACAGAACACCCAAGACTAGCTAGCTAACATCAGATGGTCTCCCACTGGGAAAGTTGAAAATCGGGGGTAAAAAGCCGGCCCTCCCTTCTCCCTAGGCTAGCCCTTAACTCGCATTCATTTCGACCAACATGGACAAAGGCGCAGGCAAATCCCTAGTTGTTCATTCATGATACTGATTGTATTCATATCTTCTCTTCCTCTCTTTGTTGTAAAAATAAGTGTGCCAAAAAGTAGATTCAGTAGTTATCTGAGTTCATATATCGCCCATGTAAAAAAAAAAAAAACGCCCCATCGCCTGAATTTCGTCCTGGTTGATAGTTTCTAACCATTTTTTTATTATTCCTTTTTTCCGTGGCGGTATAAGTCATCCCTCAATCAGACATCTTTACATCTTTCATCTCCACCCCTTTCGCAGCCGATATCCAAAGGACATTATTACACCTAGAATGAAAGGGTAAGGAGTTAGTGCGCATGGCCTACTCGGATATAAAAGATAAAGATATACAAGTCCGGCCGTCATAAGGTAAAGCCACAGTTCCCAAAACACTAATAACGCAACATGTCCAGTTCAACAATGAGAGATAAAAACAACCTGAACAAGCAAGCACCGAAGTAAACAGAAAAGGGCCAAACTAACCGTATCAAAACTTGTCCCAGACTACCAGTGCTCTTCCCTTCAAGAAACTCTTCCGTATTCGCCAGCTGGATATTCATGTACGAATCAACGCTGACCAGTTGGCCTTTGTATTCTGTCTGTCCCCATTTCAGGCGCACGATGATATCCTCGTTAATTCTAACAAAATGAGTTAGCGGCGTAAGATCGAGATATTTCCCTCTTGGAAAACGAAAACATTGGGAGTAGGGGGTTATGGTTCGGTTGAGCCATTGTTGGGAAACGAAGGGCACGCGCAGGACATACAGGGATTGCAGCATAGGCCGCGGGTTCAAAGGTACAAACTAGGTATGAAAAGCCATGTCAGCGACTATTATTTCGTGAAGGGGTAACTTATCCGCAGTAGCAATGGGGAGATATGGGAAGGTTTGCTGGATGCTCTGCCTAACGTACGCTCATTGTGACAGTTGCTATATTATTATCTGCGGGATCTTGCAATGTAGGCGGGGGGTTGAGTCGCGCAAACAAAATGTAGCGACTCTAATCGGAATATAGCGGGATATGTAGTGGATTGGCTGTGGAATAAGCTGCTGAGCCAATTCAGCAACCGACGATAGATAGCTGGTGATGTTGCTTTGAGCTTTGGTGAAATCTGCGGTTGATCTGCCGCGTTGGGCGGTCAGCGGAACCAGCCAATCAGAGCTGAGCACTACGCTTCCGTTCTCCCTTTCATCAACCACGACCAACATCCATGGATGCTTCTTCAAAGCTACTAGTATGGGATAGATACTGCTAAGAAATATGATATCGCATTAATATCTGAAGATACACTGGGTTATGTCATACAGGATATGGCTCTCTTAGATTTTTGCTCGTTTGTTTGACCGCCAAGCATCTCTCATTTCCCGATAAGCCTTTCCAACTTCATTCACGCCCTGCGAATCTCCCAGCTCACGTCCTTGATACTAACCTCCTCACCGGCCTTCTCGTCGTAATCGTACCATTCCCCGTCACTGAGATCAATGCTTGAGAATGGCGTCGATGACTCTACTCCCTTCGCTTCCCACTCTCCCTATCCACAGCATACCGGTCAGCAGTTAATCATCTGAACGAAAGAAGCGTTGGACAATTCTCCGTGAAAAAAAAAAAAAAAAAGAAAAGAAAAGAAAAGGAAAAGGAAAAAGACTATCAGTTCTCCGACAGTGGTGCATGTAACTCACATCAGCCTTGAACTCTGTAAATTCAAGTCCTCGACAATCAAAGTCGATAACTTTTTGCCCCTTGCCCTTCGATTCTTCATATGCGCTCGGTGTAGTCATCATGGAGGCGGAATGTGTTCTCTGTGTTGAGCTTAGTTATCAGCTTGCTTTGAGCCCTATTGATTCTGCACGTTGATCAAATTCCCAATGGAAAGGGGGAATCAAATTGAAATTCGTCCAGGTTGAAAAGATGCATAACAAAACGATTATCACTGAGAATAATGATAGGAGATACGATATCCAGTAGCAAATACAACGATCACATCCGGGAACCTACCGTGCAAAGTCTGCATTTCCATACGAAATTCGCTTCACCCCGGCTTCCTGGGACCTCAAGTTTCTCCTGTCACGAAAAAGAAGATTAGTTAGGATTCTAATAGAAGAAGAGCTCGTGAGTGCCCATGCATAGTAGCTCGAAACGGCATGGCTTCATAAATCCGAGCAGTAGCATATTCCGAAAAGGAAAAAGAAACAGACAAAGAATTCAATTACGTACAAATCGATTGAAGCTCACCCAGTTCGGATGAACTTCTCGACACGACGTGCATTGCACCTTGAACGTGTAGAAGTAAGGATGCTCCTCCGTGTCCTTGGGGCGGAGATCTGTTACTCTGCAGGTAAGGGGAGTTAGCTAACCGGTTAAGCACTATATATTCTCAATATATGCGCATTCTTGTGGAGGACATAAAATACAGAATAGAGTAAATTTAGATGTTCAAACTTCAAAGGGGTGATATATGCGCGGTAAAAAGGGGGGGGGGGGGGGGGGGGGGGGGGGGGGGGGGGGGGTTGGGTTTGATAGCGGGGTATGGCGGGGAAGAAATGGCGTGTCTGGTAGGGGAAAGATCAAAGATGAAGATTATAAACTACTTACCCCGCGAGTTCTGCAGTGAGAATAAGAGAGTACATCCTGGATTGACTTGGAATGATATTCCCAAGAGAGCTTGTTTTGATATCCGGGACTTTGTGACGATGGGCCAGTTGCTGCTTGGCCGGTGGGTGGGTGGAAATAAAAATCGAGCTTGTCGGCCACGGAGAAATCCCGTGGTAAAAACCGCGAAGTAACCAACACCGATATTTGCTATTTGCGTTGTCGGTTTTACATGTACAACAGCCCTTTCTCGGATAATTTTAGACTGATAACCGAAGGGTCTATCTTATTTATAGGTTACTGTTTTAAGTCTGTGACTGTGTTGCAAGTCTTCAAGTTGACTGATGCGTCAATGGGCATAGTTCTGGTGCCTGATATTTAGGGCTTGTCTTGGCAGCATTCGGGGAGCGGAAACCAACATCGAGATACTTCCATCGACTTGATATCGGACAGATAATCCCACCTCGTCCTCTGCCCGTTATCTCTCAGTGATATTCGGATGGCAGCATACATATACTCTAACATAGCTCTTATTGTCCTTTAGGAGAACGGCCTGAGGCATGGTGTTGCCCATGCTATCTCCATTCTTGCTAAGCCGCAGATTCCGCCTCCTCGTCGGCACGCTTCTTTTCACATTTTTTGTCTTCTTTTTACGCCAGTATGGCGACGACATATATGACACATATAAACAACCGAAACCACAATTGTCTTCCAGTGGCCATAAGCAGCAGGTAGCCGTTGTTGTAGCCGGCCTACGCAGTTCAAACACGAAATGGTTGCGCAGATTCTTCCCGCACTGGGACCTGTATATCTACATCGCGGATGATGAGTCTGCTGAGCCGCGCATCCCCAAGAATAAGGGGCGGGAGGCGATGGTATATTTAACGTTAGTAGTAACGACTTGACCCAAATTAGAGGGCATGGAACTTAATTAACCGTCCTCACAGGTATATAATCGATCATTATCATGATTACCCCGATGATGCTGCCATTCTCTTTCTGCATGCCGACAGGGATCAATGGCACAATGATGATGAGAATTACGGTATGTTAAAATCACCCTCCTCCCCATTTAAGAAACCAATAGAATAAAAAGTTAAACAGAAACCATTTAGACGGCAAACGCATGCTCCAACGCTTCAATATCTCCCACCTCGTACGGGAGGGCTACGTAAATCTGCGCTGCCATCCGTATCCAGGCTGTACGACGGGTTTAGACTTGACCAATATTCCTGAAGGAGTCAATGAAAATAGCGAGGCTGCAACTGTTGCCAGCTTCTTGCAAAACTTTCAAGCATTGTTTCCTAATTCCCTGCCGCCGAAACATGTGGCGGTGGGCTGTTGTGCCCAGTTCGCCGTCACGGCTGGCACGGTACGACGGAACTCCAAGGAGAGATATGAGGCGCTCCGGCAGTGGCTGCTCGATACGCCGTTGATAGATCATCTTAGTGGGAGAGTTATGGAGTATATGTGGCATAGTAAGTCGCTCTTTTTCTTGGGGAATATGTCTGATATTGTGTCGCTGACGGCTCGTAGTTTTGTTTGGGAAGCCAGCAAGGCATTGTCCTGATCCGCAGCAATGTTATTGCGAGGTCTATGGGCGCTGCAATCTAAAATGTGTTGGTGGGGACTGTGGTGTGTATACATACCCGTTTGGCGCTGGCCGTTCGTGGTTCAATAGAGTCAAGGATTTCCTTGGGATATAGATGGGGAATTGGAATTGGAATAGTACTTGTTTTTTTGAACTGTGTATTTATGTATATGGAAGATTTCTCATATATATACTTTGTCTACTCACAATGCATAGCTTGTAGTTGTCGGCTTGGGATTTTTGCCCCATGTTGGTCTATACCTTCTACGTCGGTACCCTCTCGGTCTTCCCCGTGAAATATATATTTCTTGAACGACGTCCTCTCCAGGTCCCGCTTGGAGTGTAGCTGAAAGAGCTATTTACGCGTCGATAAATCTATATCCCGTCTGACACAATGTAATCGTCTACTATAACATTCTTATACATTCAACCAGCTCGTGGCGTTGGTTCATCCATTGCACAAAATTCAAGCATCAAGCAAAAACCGCGGGAAAGATCCGCCATCCAACCGTCAACCCAAAAACCTAAAATCCAACCTCCAACCTTCAATCATCACTAACCACTCACATTCCCGCCTTATCAAAAAGCAAGAAATCTATTTAATCGTTAACTGCGATACGTTTCAATCTGCAACTTCATCCACACATACATCTGGCTCTCCTTTCGAACACGGGACCAAAGTCCCGCCTCGCCGCACCATGTCAACATCAGGTCAAGCACCCCGACCGCAGTCGTCTGCCAATGCGCCAACGTACTTTGAGCAGCAAAGGGAGGAGTTGGTGAAGGAGATTGCGCTAGTAAGAATTACACATTTTCTTTTATTTTAAATTTTGTCTTCAATCCCATACATATTGCAATCGATCGACCGTGTTGCTGCTCAATCACCTGCCTGGGTTTAATGTGTGCGCGTCAAGGCGTTGCTTATCTTATCGCACTGAATTTGGCCGGAGAAGAAGACATGGAAAGTCTTCTCCTTTTAGAGGATCTTTTATATATGCGATCCTGTGCTTTCTCAGAGACAGTCTGCTTCTTTCTTTCTTCTTCTTCTTCTTCTTCTTCTTCTTCTTCTTCTTCTTCTTTCTTTCTTTCTTTCTTTCTTTCTTTCTTTTTTTTTAAATCGCTGTTCCATGGCCCCGTTTCTACGTTATGCGTTGGATGTTGATACTGTGCCCCTCTCCCTCCTTCCACCATCCAACCAAGAACTAATCAAATACACCCATAGAGTCTCGAACAAGTCCTCCAAAACATCAATCGTCTAAACCGCAATCTAGAAAGTGTCATCACCGTAAGTAAACACTCAAATGTCCTTACTCTACACTCCCCTGCACCTCCCCTTTAAACATATACTCAAAATTTTGCTAGGTTGGGAACGAGTTCTCCTCCGTAGAAGCGCTATGGTCACAATTCGAGACGGTGATGGGGAACAACAATGAGAACCAGCATGCTGATGAAAATGCACAAAACGATGATGATCGGGAACATGCTGAGGGGGTCCATGAGGATGATGATGAGAAGGTTAAACGTGAGGAAGAGGACGAGGAGGTGAGGAGGGGGTGATAACCCGACGGAAGTTCACTTGGGTTAATGGGATTGATTGATCGGGATGGTATGGCGAAACATAGATACCTAAAAAGCTTTGACTTATGATTTGAAATGACTTCGATATTGGAGTTTTCTGTATATACGGCTTTATTTTCTCTTCTAGAATTACTCTCTGACGAACTCCCAGTTCCGCCTTCTACTACCAACATGAATAAACAAATACACCGGGAAATGAAGCCCTAAAAAAGGAGGTGGGGTTTTTCATTGAAGCACTATCTATGTCCGAGGCCCCCCGGTGTCGATATACCGAAGCCCTCCCGTTTCTACACCCGTTGCCTCTTGGATTGTACATGTCCATAGCAAAATAATACACCTGCACTGAAAAAGGTATGTACGTACAGCAGTACAAATAAAAAGCCCACGAAAAGTGTAGCAAGAGAAAAGTAACGAAGCAAAAATCATTGTCATATGCATTTCAGGCTTTTCAGCGTTTCTTTTTGACTGCATGCTCTTTGCTTTCCATCCCGTACTTCGTGGGAATTCTCCTCTCAGCCCCCCTCCACGCCTTCCCCCATCATCCCGTCATCTCACTCTAAATGCTCAAAAAAGTAGAAAACTCTGTATACTGAATCAATAATAAAGTAAAAAAGCTAAAAAGAAAAAAAAAAAAGGAAAGAAGAAGCGTTCATAACCCAGAACTAGAGAATAAGAAAAATAGACGAAAATTAAAGCCGAAAAAAAAGAGAAACATAGGAAAGAGAGAGTTTCAACAGAGTACATAAAAGCTAAAAAAAAGGCTAACAAAAACAATGTAAGAGTTAAAAAGCATACTATAGTATAAAAAAAGGGGAGCTTGTTGAAGAGTAGAAAAAAGTAGAGCTAAGAAATCCGCCAATGGAACGGTGCAACAAAGGAAAAGATAAAACGAGAAACAAAATAAAAGGAAAAACAATGCCATATCGTACTTTGCAGCGAGGAAAAGGAGGAGAAAGAAAAGGAGACAACGTCCATGGAAATGGAGGTAGGTGTGATCGACTTGTCAATTATTGGCATCGCAATCCCGCTGCACCAGCGGGGGTGTTCGCCAAAGCCAGAAAAAAGAAGTAATCTTAAACCGGGACATGAAACGTGGGCGTAGTGCCATACCATTCATACATGCAAGCGTTAACGGAGACCTGGAGTTCAGTTCATATTCGTCGTCTTCATGAGGGTTTTGCATGGCCAACGGTGTCATGAGCGCATTTGGTTGTAATCATTGGCCGTCGTCTATATGTGAGATGGAGCGAAATGGTGATAGAATCGTTGAAAATTCAAACAAAACGCACGGAGGGGCTCGCTTTACAGCAGCTTACAAGCCCGCTTTTTAACCTTTTTGCGGCTCCCTCCGCTCACGGGTGGTGAGTCGCGACCATTCCAGCCCTGTTCTTCAACCCCGACAGCGGTGTTGACTGCCAGTTCGAAGACCTCGTCGACGCCCCGCATTTCTTTGCTGCTGCACTCGACATATGTGGCGCCCATTCGTTCAGCCACTGCTTTGCCTTGCTCGGGGGTGACGGGAGTTAAGCCTTGGGTTTTGAGGAGGTCGATGCAAGTGCGTTTGTTGCGGAGATCAGATTTGAGGCCGATTAGTATCAGGGGTGTTGTGGGGCAGAAATGTAGGACTTCGGGGTACCACTATATGACGATGACGGTTAGAATTGATGTCTACATTTTCTCTGGAGTTCAGACTGGATATTGAACTGTCTTACCTTGTCCATCACGTTCTCGAGAGATACCGGGCAGTCAATGGCAAAGCATACGAAGAGTAAGTCTGTCTCTGGATAAGAGAGTGGGCGGAGTCTGTCGTATTCTTCCTGTCCGGCTGTATCCCAAAGCGCTAATTCAACTGTCTTCCCTGATGGCGCATGCAGGGTCTGGGTAATGTAGTTTTCGAATACTGTTGGTACGTATTTCTAGAGAGCGCGTCAATAACGAGAACTAAACATACAATCTATTCCGCATTATCCGCGACATACCTCTGGGAAGTAACCCTGAGAATAGCTAATCAGCAGACAAGTCTTCCCGCACCCTCCATCACCAACAACAACAAACTTTTTCGAGTAAGATGGAGGCTGGGTAATATTTGTGGCTTGAGACATCCGACTCGATGCCATGCTCATGTTTGTGCTGACAGTGCCATTGCTCACTCGAGTGCTCTGGCTTCTGGCGTGTTTTCGACGAGGGGTGAGAGGTGCTGGAAGGGCTTTTTCATCGAGGACGGAGGAATGGCGGCGAGAACGGCCGCCCCCATAGTGGTCTTCATAGCTGCGGGTTGCCATGGTTGGGGTTCAAAGCCTCTTGGAAGACAACAGGATTCAACCAATCTTAGCAGTACAGCGATAAGGGTGTTTATCTATAGTTTATAACCTATAGCTAGACACTGTAGAAGTAATCGATTTGAGGTTTCAGACAGGCTGAAGAAATATTGGAGCTGGAGAGAGTAGTATAAAAACAAGAGTATGTAGCGCAGTAGAGGATGTTGTATGGAATGATGAATTGGAGGAGAGGGGGAAGAGGAGGAGAAAGGAGGAAAGCGAGCAAGAGATAAACCTGGAGGAGTGGAAGAAGAGACGAAGCTAAGATGAGATCCGCTGGATCCTCCTTTATTTTTCGATGGTGCGATGGACTGGATGATGATGATGATGATGCTGGATAGTGCACTGTGACTGCTGGAGTTGGATGGAGTCGTCTGTTTACGCCCGGCTGGCTGCCATGGCAACGCCCCAACTCCCAGCCTCATTGGGCTGCCTCCCGGTCCCGGGCTGGCCCAAAATCCCATAAATCCCCCCATTGTCACTGGTCAGTGGATGATGATTCTATTAATTGCCCGTTTGCCTCCACCTGGGCGGATCTGAAACTCCTAGTTGGCGATAGTTGCTGGCGTCATTGCTGGGGAATGCTGGGTCTGGCTGGTCGAGGCGGGCTGAGGAATATCCAAGCTTTCAGCAGGTGATGTCGACCACCAGCCCACTATGATGCGCTACTTATAAGTTATTGGGGATAATTCTCCTAGTAGACGGCCACTTGACACTTGAGAACGAGGTGATGATTGTTATGAATGTGATTGCTCTTCTAAATAATATACAGTTATGTTCCTGGTTGAAGGTTCGTGGTTGGTTACATACTACCCGATATACGACACAAAGAGCCTGAGTGAAATATGTGATACTTGAGGGAATAACCCTGCGCAGCTTCAAACAGCCTGAAAACGGCTTTGGGAAGAGCGTCACAGTGCCACAGATATTTTAAACAATCCTCCCTGGTATTTATAGATATTTCCTATTCCAATTCTCTCAACGGCGTGTACTGAGTATATGCATCCCCTGACTAAGCAGTCCCGATGCAGCCGAGGCTCGTCTTGGCGGGTGATCGACACGGGCTCCTTCCGCATTCGGCAGCACGGGGGCATCGACTTCTTTCTCCTTGAACTCCTCGACGACGATGAACATCTGCACAGTCGGACACTCAACAGCCTCGACTTCGCTTTCCACGGCTCCAGTCTGTCTCTACTGCTTGTCTCCTAGGCCTTGGACTGCTGGTCTCGGTTCCCTACCAGCAATTCGATGCATTGACAGCCTGCAACTCGGCCAATTCCCCCTGCAGCATCGCACCGCCAAATGTACTACTAGGTAGAGAGCTCTATGGCTGTCTTGTCATTTCCTTCCCCCCGCTATCGCATTCCCACCCCCGAACCATGTCCAAGAAGAAAGAAGAGCCCGACGCTGGGTTAAGAAGCTTGAACCATTGTACGTTTATTTTCTATCATTAACTCCGTGTTTATTATTACCAGACCAGTACAGTAACTGACAACTGCTTCCTGCGTAGACCAACAGAAGCTCCCGAAATGGCGGTACAAGCTGCGGACAGCGACCCTGCCCCTGGTGAGATGGGAGACCCCCTATCTTGCCTGGTTTCAGGAGAGAGTGCGCACCCCCTCTCTTGATTCCTGGTTTGCGATCACCGCCAATTTGGGCACCCACACCTTCTACATGATAATGCTGCCGATTCTTTTTTGGTGTGGTTATACAAAAGTTGGTCGAGGGTTAGTACCAGCATATACCTCCTTCTTTCTGGTGCATATTCTGGACGAAACGAAAAGGTGACATAGCTAACAATGACTTGTAGAATGGTCCATCTATTGGCGTCAGGTGTCTTTTTTAGCGGTTTCATCAAAGATGGATTCTGTCTTCCTCGGCCATTGTCTCCGCCTCTCAATCGTATTACCATGTCCGGCTCTGCTGCACTAGAATACGGATTTCCCTCTACTCATGCTACCAATGCCGTCTCCGTTGTCGTTTACGCTCTCTACCTCCTAAACTCCCCCGACTCTACTATCAGTCCGGTGACAAATATACTTTTTCAGATTCTTCTAGGCATTTATGCGGTATCCATCGTTGTTGGCCGATTGTATTGTGGGATGCATGGATTTTTCGACGTCATCATAGGCAGCTTGCTGGGGGCTCTGCTGGGTTTCGTACAATGTTCATACGGGAAGGTTTTTGACGACATGTTGTTTTCAGGCACGTTGAACGTTGTGTTTACTGTGGTTGTCGTTATTCTTGCCTTGATTAGGATTCACCCTGAGCCGGCTGATTCATGTCCGTGCTTCGATGACAGTGTTGCTTTTGCTGGAGTCATGATGGGAGCCGAATTCGGGAACTGGCATTTTGCTCAAACTAGCTATGCCTGGTCTGACCCCTATCCAGCTACTGTCCCGTATGATTTGGGAAAGCTTGGCTTGTTCAAGACTATCATACGCATTCTTCTTGGGGTCGTCATTGTGTTCTTGTGGAGGGAAATCATGAAACCGTCTCTTCACCGGCTCCTGCCCCCCGTATTCCGAGTTATAGAACGAATGGGTCTCAATCTTCCCAGGAGATTCTTCACTCTTGCATCGTATGTTAAAATACCTACCCCTGTCGTACTAAAAGGGGAAACACAGCTAAATATTACCCAACTTGCAGCGAATACGAGCGCGTTCCCGGCCAGCTCAAGGACGACGACGTGATTCCCAATGTGTCAGAGATTCCGTCCATCCTGACATCCATCCGGCATCCACGACGAAGGGCAGTCTCTGTGGGACCGCAGTCAGAAGCAGATGCATATGAGACGCTTGCGTATCGGGAAAAACGGCGGCGGGAGAGCACCTCGTCCGACAAATCGCGCAGCGTAAGTGGACGGCGTCTCCCAACCACGGTAGAGAACGAGCGGAGCCGCGACACCTCCCCCAAAGTGCAGAGACTGGGGGCCAACTCCAACTCATTATCACCAATGAGGAGCCCTCGCAAGCTTGACGAATACGAAAATATGATGGGGACGGGGACACCGGTTTACGGATCCGAGAACTCAACCAACGTGGATGGAACGAATGTTGTTGTTAATGCTACCAACAACCTAGAATACCAGCTTGGAGCTGAAGATGAGAAGGAGATGTTCTCAAAGATTGCCCGTCCGCGAGTACGGTATGACGTTGAGGTTGTAACCAAACTAATTGTATATTCTGGTAGGTTGATCTTTTTCTTCTTCTTCTTAGATTGTGATAAGAGGTCATGTACTAACTGGATATTTGTAGGAATCGCATGGTTGTCTGTTGAAGGCAACCCCATTCTATTCAAGATCCTTGGGCTGTCACCATAGACGGAGACGATGGCTCTCTCAGCAGGGCTGACTAGAGCTGGCGTGCAATCCTGTTGCTTTTGAGCTCTTTTGTATCTTCTTTATTATTTATTATTCTTTTTCGTTTTCTATTCGATGTATATGATAGACGCCTAAGACGAAGAATGCATTGATCAGTATTGGATTCAGACGTATCATATAGATATATAGGTCTGGGAAGATGGCTTTTAACGAATTGCAGTTATTACTATCGAGAGAATGAATATACGATAAAGTATTTCGATCTATATTGTAGACATGTGGTTGAAATAAGCCATCAACCGCGGAAAGCAGCCCCGGCACAAAAGGGGACTAGCGCGACAAACTCTGCTGCTATGCGGTCCGTGCGCATACTTTCTGGTTCACACTAAGCCCAAAGAGAACACCCACGTGACCGTCCCAGCCACAATTGGCCGCCCTATATAAAGCCCCGTGACCGCGGGAGCAGTTGTTCCATTCCGCCACTGGCAGCTTCCGTCTTCCTGACCTATCTCGCATTTCGCATACTTCCTAATCGGGGAATCTTCCACTTCACTCCATCCCATTCACTCCATCTTCTGTTCTGTTGTGTGTTGTTGTTGTCTGGCTACTGTGACAACCAGCCATGGACAACGCCGTATGATGCTGCTCAACAACGGCACGCGTTGTGTTGTTGTTGCTGTTGCTGTTCCTGTTGCTGCAGTCGTCTTTTCTTTCTCCTTCTCTCCTCCTCCTCCTCTTCATCCTTTCCACTCGTCTACTTCTTCTCTCTCTTTCTCAACCCTCTTCTCTTCTTCTTTTCTTTTTCTTCTCAATAACTTCCCTCATCATATTACCATACCTTACTACTTACACCACACACAACGACAACAACATCTGCTGAACAAGCAAGCTTCATTGTTTCTTCTCTACTACTCTTCTTCCTGCTGGACTGTCTGTCTACTTTTTTGCTCCCTACTTCTGTCCCCTGACAACCAACCTCTTTTATCAAACATCCCTCTACTTCTGCCCTCTCTTGTAAAACATCTCCTTTACCACCACTCCCCTAAGCAACCCACCATTGCAAGAGTTTGCTGTGGAAGTTTTACATCTTCTCTCCTTCTCAAAGCACCGTTACTTTTCACTCCATCTCTCTCGAGGCCTTTCTGCTCTGCTACAGACGCGTCTCCCAGATCCCACATTGTCCCAATCCTCTCTACTCCTGTACTGGTATCGAAGTCCAAGACTGTCACGCATCTTCGAACTTCTACTACTCCTCAAGCTTGGTTACTCCCATCTCCAACTCCAGCTCGAGACCTTATTTGTCAAGGATTTACTCCAGTTTTCTTGAGCTTCTGTTTGGTACTCAGCTTGCTCTAGCTTTCCTTGGGCTATTTTCCCACCTTGTTTACCTGCCCCCTTTCTCCTCCACTACACGTCTTAAGCCGTTGTCAAGGCTGTTCCCATGTCAAAGATTCATCGACACGTCTTAGTACGAAACCACCAAAGGGCCAACCGTCCTCCAGTCTCTGAAGACATGGAGTGGGAACCAGTTCCCCCCGGAAACACTCCTCCCGATCCTGATCCCCCCCAGAACCATCATCTCATTCAAACATCTCATCTGCAGCGTCATCCCCGTTCTTCCTTTTTCGCAAATCCCATCCCAGAACCCGACTCCCAGCAAGATTCCACTATGGATGCAAATTTCTTTCCTCAACAGCAAAGTCCCACTGAACTTCGTTCCCGTTCTTTTATCCAGACGAAGTCTCTTGCTGAGGATCTGCAATCTAGACCTATTTCTTCATGGTCAGTCAACGGCGTGCAGGGGGACTTGAGCCGCTCAAGAACGATGCCAGACAAACCAGCAAAACCTGTGCAAGCGGCCCAGCCAGTCCGTCCAATCCAGCCAGCTCAGCTAGTGCGGTCATTACAACCATTGCAGCCATGGCAGTCATTGCGACAATATCGGCCATCGCAACGACTCCATCCAGTTAAATCAGTCCAACCATCGGAAACATGGCGTCTGTTGAAACAGGCTGAAGACCTCGCGATGAAACGCAGGATGGAGGAACTTAAAAACGCCAGCAATGACCCTTCTACTCCGCCACGATCTCTCCATCAATCTACTACAAGTCCTAATTCACGCAAGCGTCTTATCGAGGACGTTGACGGTTACTCTCCGGATGACGGTAGAATTCCTCCATATACTCCTGTAAGTCTTGCTCTTTTTGCTTCTGACGCGTTTTACTTTCTTTTTGCTAACGTATCCCCTCCAGACTTCACCCGTTTCACCTATGGATGTGTCGATGATGGACGCACCTCCTTATGAAAGTCCACCCATAGCACCCACCCCACCGCCTGTAAGCAGCGAATTTTCCACTGTTTATCTTTTAATGCTTGCAGTAATCTGATTGTCTTTACAGGTCCGTAGTCAAGGTACCTTTTACGCACCTGTAATCAAACGCTCAAATCGGCCAATGCCAGGGACTTGGCCCGATAGTCCGTCTTCTCCTCGCCAGATACCTATGCCATCAACTGAATTATTCCGATTCGGTGGTTCTGGCATTGTTCGAGATCAAGTTGCATTGATGACAGGCGGGCTGGTTGGAGTACAGCAGACCTCAAGTCCAGGAATGGTTGTCCCACTACCGGATGGTGACGTTATACCTCCGAGGTCTGGAAATTACTATCAAATACAGCGACAGGCAAGTCACTATAACATAACACCTCACTTTGATTGTATAAACTAACTTCCTCTGTAGCACCCTCTCCCGCAACAATTGCTTACTGTGCCTCTATATTTGGTTCATGATATCGTCGTCCCTGCGCTAGGAAGCGTGAATTACGTTACTGCAACAGTTGGCAATAGAGCAAAACGGGCCTGTCGAGGCTTGCATAGATGTGCTGTGGAAGTGGCAGGAAGTGTGAAAAGAAGGGCTATTCAGACCTACGAGTCTGCCGTACCTGAGGTTGTCCGGCAAAAAATCAACTGGCGGCAGGATACTAGAAATCTCCGACCTCTCACTCCAAACGAACGTCATCGGTTAAGGGCTCGCCGACTTGGCATGGGAAACAAAAAAGAACGCCTTTCATCCCCCCAGGTAATCATCTCTACGTACAAAGATACCTCACCCGTTCCTCTACCTCATCTACCACCGTCGAAAGCGGTCCAATCCTACAGACTTCCGCTCCAGCGTCCTACTCCAGCACAACGCACCGCCAAAAAGGATTCTGTCGTGAAAGGTTCAAAAGTCCAAAATAGAGCGCGCACCTGGAAAGCTAAAGCCAAAGCCAAAGCCAAATCTGTCTCTCGTACTCTTTCGCAACTGCCCGAAGCTACCATGAACAAACGCCCTCCTGCTCCCATACGCGGAGTGTGGATGAAAGGAAATTTGGGAATTGCTAATTTCCCCAAAGATGATGCTGAGTTGCTTGCACATTGGAAACATTTTGGCGAATTATATAAACCATCGCAAAAACAAATCGTGCCAGGAACATCTCTTGAGGAACCAGATGATACACAGCAACAAGCAGTTAGCTACTTCCCAGAACCGGAGAACCAACCAGCACTTCTACCTCTTCCTTCATCAACTACTGTTCCATCAACTACTCCTGCGCCAGCTCCACCATCATCACCGCCGTCTGAGCCCGCTCAACTTGAAGAGCCTGTGGAGACTGAGGCTGAAGTGCCAGAGGTAGTCAAGAAAGAGATCCCATCTCCGGGCTATGAAGGATTCATGCACAAATCACCGCCACGACCTAGACGCGAAGATAAAGAAGTTCATTGGCTAGAGTCTGACACACCTATGGGAAGGCCAATTTCTTCGGTCAAAGCCTACGATCCTCTATCTCGCGTTGTGTCGTCGCCCCTTCAACCGGATGAAGCAGAAGAGCTAAGTCGCCCAGCTCCAGAGTCAAAGGACAAGGAACCACCGGCAGCCATGTCGGTCCAGGACAAGCAGCCCCCTCCTCGATCCCCGGATGCCCCTTTTGTCAAGCGCCTGACGGCCGCTTGGGCCTCCCGTGTTGACAGTGCGATGAGATCCTCCGACAAAAGTCAGCTGGGAACCACATTGCGTGGTGACCCGCTGACTCGGAGAGATCTCTCCACTTGTTACCGGGAGCTCGAATGGCTCAATGACGAAGTCATCAACGCGTACTTAGCGTTGATCGTCGACTACGCACGTCGGGCGGCAGGGAATTCCGGGCGGAACGAGAAGCCCAAGTACCACGCCTTCAATACTTTCTTCTTCTCTAACCTTCGGGACAAAGGTTATGAGAGCGTACGGCGTTGGGCTTCTCGTGCCAAGATCGGAGGGCAGGCGTTGTTGGGGGTGGAGACGGTTTTCGTGCCCATCCACAACAGCTCCCACTGGACCCTCATGGTGGTGAGACCGGCCGCTCGAACCATCGAGCACTTTGACTCCCTCGGGGCTCCCTCCTTGGCCCACGTTTCCCTGGTCAAGGAGTGGCTCCGAGGTGAGCTGGGCGACCTCTTCGTGGAAGAGGAGTGGCGGGTGCTCCCGTCGATCTCCCCGCAGCAAAACAACGGCAGCGACTGCGGGGTATTCCTCCTAACTACTGCCAAGTTAGTGGCCCTGGGCCAGCCCCTGAAATATGGGGCGAGGGATATCCCCGAGATCCGTAAGAGGATCGTTGCCGAGCTGATGAACGGGGGGTTCGAGGGAGACTTCGACCCGAAGAACGAGATGATGCCCGCGAGGTCGATGCTGTAATGGCGTCCCTTGCTGGGTTCGTCCGTTCTTTGGGGAGAAACACCCGTTCGCTTTTCTTCCTTTTTTTTTTTTTTTTTTTTTTTTTTAAATTTTGTTCGCTTTTCTTCCTTTTTTTTTTTTTTTTTTTTTTTTTTTTTTTTTTTTTTTTTAGGTACGAGCCCGACGCTCGGGATTCGGGGTTGAGACTGCACTTCGGTCCATGTGCTCCCCGTCTCCTGGGTGCTTCTGGGTTTGTCACCTTGTTTTGTTTTTGTTTTTGTGTGCTTTTTTGTGCTTTTGCATTTGCATTTGCAGGCGTGGCGTTTGTTTTGTCTTTTCATCCCCCGTCCTGGTTTGGGTTGGCGTTTTTTTGTATTTTTGGGGGGTACGTATCTAGAGTTGCTTTTTCTTTTTTGTCTTTTTTTTGTTTGAGTAGATACCCTTTGTTTTACGGGGGAGTTTTTTTTTGTTTGTTCTTTAAAAAATTTGTTTGGTCGGGCCCCGTTTTATGTATTTTTTAGTTTTTTTATATTTCTTATCCTTTCTGTATTTTTATGGAAGGGGAAGAATGAGATGGGTGGGGGCGGTGGTGTGTGGCCCCCCTTTTTTTTCGATCAGAGATTTTTACTTTTTTATTGTGTCTCTTGTAGAGGTTGTAGTACGGTCTATTATTCTGCCTGGGAGGTTTCAAGGATTCTCTCCTTGCTGCGGCGGAGCAGTTAGATATCTAAGACGGTTCATACGGTTTTTTGCCTTGTAGAAGCAATATACACGGACGGGCGTTGGTTTTTATGGGTTTAAAAGGAAAAAGGAGAACTGAAATGACTGTGATTATTGATTTGGTATGGATAGGAAATAATGTAAAGGAGCGTAGTTCTTTACTCATCGCAATGAAAACCAACTTCTGTTCTCTCTCTCCCATCAGCCCATTCATCATCACATCATCCGTCATCACGCATTGTGCCAGCCTAGCCTCCTCCAGCCCTCCCACCAACATATATCAAACAGAATCTCATCATCACCAACCAAAAAAACCAAAAAAAAAAAAAAAAAAAAAAAAAAAAAAAAGCCCCAAGCAGACCCCCAGACACACAAGCGCCCCCCACCCCTTATTTACCTACTCCTTCCCCATCCCCATCCCCACCCCAAACTCCCCCCAACAACCAACACCGGCACCAAACTAACCACCTCCCCAACCCCCGCCCAACTCGGCTCAATCCGAAACCCGCCCCCAGCAGCCTCGAACGCGCCCCCCGCCATCAACACCGCAAACAAGTTGTACACCACTGCCCAGCCAATATTAATCCGTATACGACGCGTGGCGCGCGCGGATAGTTCCAGAAACGACACCAGACCAAAGAGCGAGTTGGAGAGGATGCCCACGTCCGCGGCAGCGGCGGCGATGTCGGTTGCGTTTGTCATGCAGATTCCTAGGTCGGCTTGGGTTAGGGCGGGGGCGTCGTTGGTTCCGTCGCCGATGAAGAGGACGCGGGGTTTGGTGGTGGTGGTGGTGGTGGTGGTGCCAGTTGTTGAGGGAGAGGGTTGGAAGGGAAATGGGAAGCGTGAGCGGAAGCGGAAGCAGGACCTGGTGGTGGTGGGGGTTGTGGAGGGATCTGTTTGCAGGCTGCGGATATATGCTGCTTTGCTTTCGGGTTGGCAGAGGCTGCGGACGTTGGCCATGTTGAAGTTTAGTTGGGTGGCTACGGCGGTGACGGCGAGAGGGTTGTCTCCCGAGAGGAGGTGTGTGGTTATCTTCTTGCTGCGTAGTTTTGTCAGGACGGCGTCGGCTTCGGGGCGGATGGTGCTGGTTAGGCCGTAGACGGCCAGGAGAGTATTGTTTTGTGCTACGCAGAAGGTTGTCAAGGATGCATCAAGGAGTTCTTTTACTTTCGGATGGTCGTCGACGCCCAGCCAGGCTGGACTGCCACCCCTTATTGTGCCTTTCTCTGTTGCCACTTCGACGCCCTTGCCAATGGTTATCTTGGAGTGTGCTGCAGATAGGTCATCAGTTGGATCTGTTTCGAAGTGATGGTTGGCTAGATATTGTGTAATCGCCAGAGACACGGGATGGCGATTTCCCTTTGTCACCATCACTGCCATTTTGCGGATCTCTTCTTGGTGACTTTTGCTGGATTTCTCGTCAAGAAACATTTCACGAAGAACGGACAGCTGACCGGAAGTCAGAGTCCCTGTTTTATCAAAAACAACATGGTCGATCTTGCGCCCAACCTCAAGTGCAGCTCCAGTCTTGAAAAGAACTCCCTTCTTAGCACCCACCGTGCTTGCAACGGTAAGGACCATAGGAACAGCCAATGCCAAAGCGCATGGGCAGCTGATAGCTAGAATTGCAATCGCATGTGTGAGCGCATTGATTGATGAGTCGGTATCATTCCGAGCTCTAACAAACCGATTGACAAGCGCCCAGATGAGGAATGCGATACAAGCCACAGCAAGAATGATTGGGGTCAGGTATGACGCAGCCAAGTCGGCTCTCTCCAGGGTTTTTGTTCTTGAAGAGGCCGCTGTAGAGACAAGGCGTTTGACTATGCTGAGAGTGTTCTCCGAGACAAGCCTTGTTACTCGATAATTTATTTTGCCGTTGATGATGGTCGACCCAGCGTGGACATAGGACTTCTTCGATCGAACGACGGGGTCATTCTCTCCGGTAATATGTGCCTCGTCCATTTCCGCACTCCCATCAACGACGATACCGTCAGTCACAATGTGCTCGGAAGAAGTCCCTTGGATTATATCTCCGTAGTGTAGGAGTGAACTGTCGAGGATTTCAGACTCGCCCTCGTCCAGGTTGAAAGAGAGGTCAGGATGGAAACCATCAGTCGGGGACGCTTTTCTGACTACACGGGCTGATTTGGATTGGGATGTCCCCAGTTTGATAGCGTTTTGGGCCTTTCTTCTGATCCATGCAGCCATCAATCTGCCTAATAATATCAAAGTGATCAGCAACGAGCTAGTTTCAAAGATAGGATGGCCCAGTATTGTATGCTCTGTGGAAAGACGTATCTCGAAAACAAATGCGACCACTGAGTAGATGTAAGCACTCGTGATAGAAAGTACCACTAGAACATCCATATCTATTTCCTTCCGGTATATTAAAGATCGAAATGCATGTTTGTAGATCGGAATTGCGAGAAGCTGTACGACTGTAGCAAGAACGAGAGACGACGAAATGAGCGCCGTTTGCTTTGGAAAGGGAGCCTGTCTAGCGACTGGGGCCCATGCAAACGCAAGCACCGGAATTGTGAGTATGGCAGCTATTATAGTGCGTCCCATCAACCAGTACCAGTGTGTGTTTTCGGTAGCTTGCGCAATTTCTTCGGAAGAGCTGTCCGGGGCCAGTTCTACGGGCCTTTCACCTCCAATAGAATTTGCCGCGTCGAGTATATCCCTAATTCCAACAGTCTGAGTGTTATAGAAAATCTCACAGACCCCATTGCGCAGAGACACGACTTGGTTTACACCATCTATCCGCTGGAAAATATCTTGTCCTTTTGGGTTGAGGTTTCTGATACGGACTCGCTCCCCCACGATATCAGTTGCTGCAAGCCCGCTCCGAAGAATTGTGCATGTAAATCCCGTAGCTCTTTTAACCTTGGATATGATCTCCCCCGGGTCACTTATTCTCGAAGAGTCATATACCAAGTCCGCACGATTCAGAATAAAGCTGGTTCGCACTTCACTGACGCCGGAGTATGAGACCAAAACTTTTCGTAGCTTAGATTCGCACCCAGTACAAGTCATTCCAACCACACCAAGAGAGAGGGAGTATAAGTGGTCATCGTTGCCCTTCTCAACGTCTGTTTCGGGAAGCCGTTCGAAAGGAGCGTCAAAGATGCGTATCACGTCAGAGGATGGCCTAGCGGATTTGCAGCATTGTTCGTCAAGGCTTTGCGTCCGTTCGCGGCGGAGCGTACAGCAGCTTCTTTCTCCAGGGAATACGAAACGACGGGGACCTCTACAGAAACATCTCCGAATGATGTTGCTGATGTTGGAGACGCAGGCAGCTTCAGTGGATTTGAGAGAGCTAGCGACAGTGGAAGAAACATTTTCTTCAGCCGGAGAAGGGGTACCATGAGAGGCGTATTCGGACGCCATGCTCAAGTGCTTCGCGCATGGTGTCCCGGCAGATCTGTAGCGAAGAACGCAATCAGAGTGTCCCGATGGAAGCACAGAGCTCCGGGGAAGTGACAACCCTGACATGGCAGATTCCGCACCGTGGGATCCGGGTTGGATAGAGCGACTGTCTCGTAGTTTCTCGCCGGTACACGCTTCTTCTCCAGGCACTACTGGTTCCCCGCAATGGTCGTCGTCCATTGAGCACAGATGCGAGGCATACTCAATGAGACACTGGTCTATATACCCAATTTTATTACATTATTAGCATATATCTAGCTTTTTCAAACATATAGGCCAGAGGATAAACGGGAAAATGACATACCAGAACATTCGCACTCGCCGTCAGCTGTGCAGCACCGACTCTCATCAGCGATAGGTATAGGATGGGATCCAGCCTTACGTGTAAACCGGAGGGAAGTGGACGGGCAGCACGAATCCAAGCCATAGTTGTCTTCAGTAATCGGATTGATTGCATCGGAAGACTGCTGGCCTACTGGCTTCTTGCATGTTCCATCCTTGCTACAACAGGGTTGGTCTTCTCCCTCTTCCTTATCATGGTTGTGGTTCACCTTATCCTTACAGCAGTCGTCAATTGTCCCTTGGTTCCCATCTGGCGCTGTCTGGTTAGAGAAACATTGGCTCTCTTTCCGGCAAGCGTTAGAGCCACCGTTTCCCTCTTGATCGCAGAATCTGTCTCGACGGCTATCAGACACCTCGCAACAGGAGCATCCTGGGTTCAGAGGACGGTGCATGGCCCCTGCTTCTCCTTTCTCTGCGGGATCCCTATTCCCGTAGAGCTGTTGGTCGAACAGTTTCCTGACGGAAGGCGATGGCGAGCAGCAGTCATGCTCTGCCCGCGAGTAAACGGAGGAGCTGTCGTCTCTCACACATCCAGCACCACTGGCTTTCGCCTCTGCAGAGGACATGTTTGTAACCAAGCAACAGGCCCTTATTAAGTCGGAAGCCAGACGTGTCAAAGGTTTTAACAGTGGGACGTCTACCACATGAGACGTCAGTGATTTATACTTACTCGTATGGGCGACGAAGCCAAATAAATGAAACAAATCAATGGGCAGTTCCGAAACTTCCAATCCATACAGACGGAAATTCGAGGAGCATTGAAACTTTCATCTTGCAGCTGCGGGGTCTTCCACGTTAATTTAAGAAAAAGATTGAACCTCCCGGATCTGAGTCTGCGAGTCCTTCAGTCTCACCGACTCAGCCAACAGATCAAGGTCATGCACTGGCTATATCACGGAAGCTGCCCGGAAACGGAGGGGGATTTAACCGGCCATATATTCGTATCATTTTTAATAACCGACTTGCCAGTTGCACATAGGCAGTGACACAGAGGCGCTTTGGATCTTTGATATACTGATCATTATACCCTTCATATCAGCCAACTTGGCGTGGCTTTTCAGGGTCTGGCAACGTGCAATGTTGAGTTGGCCGCGCGGGTTGAACCATGGTTATACCGCGGGAACATCTCGTATGTTATGAGAAGGCAGCAAACGAGAAGACTGCTCGCGGGTGCAGAGTCGGACAGGTAACCAAAGCTGTTGGTTGATTGCAGATGCATGAAGTCAGGCTCTGCGCCGCGAACATAAGTAAGTAGTATTAAGCAACAATTGGTTAATCTCTTTGGAAACCCCGAATTAAGAGAACCCTGTGCTATATGATCTCCCTATTAAGCTTTTTGGACCTGGCCTAGAAGAAAAGAGATCGTATTTGGCGCATATGTTATTCGTTCATTCATTCGTTTATTTTTACGTTAAAGTTTGGTTTATTATTTTGCTGAGCTCCGGAATTATCTCCAATACATATACCTAGTTAGTTGTGCATATATTACTGCTTCATTAAAAAGACACGAATATAATTAATTCTATTATTCGCGAGAACAATGTACGGAGTACGGAGTATTTCTCAACAAAGGGACAAATGCAACCAAAAAAGAGAAAAAAAGAAAAAAAAGGAAAAAAGAAAAAAAGAAAGAAAAGAAAAGAAAGAAGAAAAAAGACAGAAAAGCTGTATTCGAGAATTCGAGAAAGATAATGCAAAATAATGATAAGTACTAGTAGCCTTCTATTTAACGACTACCGCAACATATTGGACCTCATCTTCAACAATAACATTCCAACCTCAGGATATTTGAATAGCCGCTTGACTCGTCCGTGTTCCCTGTACTATCGAGACCCGTTTGCAATGAGTCGGTAGCTACCCGCATTTCAACGGTTTCAAAAAACCCGTCCCCGGCTGCTTCCAGGAACTTCAGAAATTACGAGGCGTAGGCATATGCGAATGCAAATGCATAGGTTAGCCATGTACCAAGCGCCTGTGACGTGTAAATGTCGCTGTCGGAATGTAGATGGGAAGAAACAAACATTAACAAACTTGACATATTAGTCGTCTGCCGAAGGTGCTTACTTAGTTTCTGTAGCCTTACATGGAATTCATCTGAACTCGAACCAAAAAGTAAAATATTATTAATTGCTCTAGAAAGAAAACTATCGGACCACGTCTAACAATCCTAACATACCAGAAGAAAAAAAGAGACAGAGTAAGCCAGAAGCGCCAAAACCAAAGCAAGAAAAGTCTTGATATATTGACAAGGGTCAATGAGTGGCCAGCTACCCTCCCCCGCCGGAGAGTTATGCTATCCAAATATAATCAAGTAGAAAGAACAATCGCACGCCTCCGTTGTCAACTTCCCAAGGGTGTCTCCGAGAGCGGTTGATAATGATCCCATAGAATCTCTGGCTTCCCGTCGACTGCCACATGATCAATTCGACACCCAACCTGACATTTTTTCTTGGGGACATCACAGTGGTCATCGTATTTTGGCTTAGGTTTCTTTTTTCTACCGCGTCCCTTTGGTTTCCCTTTAGTCGAGGCATCCTGTAACTGCTGCGTGTGACCTTGCGCAAAACTTCCAAAGTGTTTCGGGGGACGGGTCCGGTCGTTGGACTCGATCTGAAGGCCGCCCATGTCCGAGGTGTTGTAAGCGACTTCAATCCATTCAATGCCCATCAGCACTGTAGAGCCTATAGACATATTCCCAGACCATTCGCCGCCATCACTCCATAAATTCATCACAAGCATACTTGGTTTATTAGGAACTCGATAGCTTTTTTGGTCCTGAATCTGGTTATTGAGATACCAGCGTGTCATATCTGGAAACCAATCGAGACGGTGGGTTGCCCAGCTTGTCCAAGGGATAGGCAATTCAGCTACAGTACTGGCACCCGGTATCATCTCGTCAGTTATCGGATCCCAGTCTGGCTGATTGGCGTAATGGATGTGGTTGTGTGGATCAGATGTTAATATCTCGATGTCCGACTCAACATTAACAGAGTGATATGTGAATATCCCAGCTACCGCACCGGTGGGAGGTGGTCGTAACCTGAAATTATTCGGAGTCATAAGTGACCGATTACTCTCATCCTCGTCGGGATCAGGCTCGTCCTCATATCCAACCCAGTATCCATCTCCGCTGTCGTCTTGGCCCTTAGCCACATCCTCCAACTGTACGCTTTTCCCAGCATGAAGCCGCAATCGGACGCGGAAAGAGCACCTGAAGAAATTGCGCGCATACGTTTCGATTTCCGCTGTCGACGTATGGTTATCTAATCTCTGGGTACGAAGAGCCAGGTATGTCGCACTGGTGGTGTCGTTTGTCGTATCTTCAAGCACGAAGACATTCCGGCGGTCGTTGTGAATAGGGATTGGAAACAATGATGACCCGTCTCTGCTCCATCCCTGAATTGCCCAATCGTCTAGAAACCCCGTTTCTTCAAGTCTCGTCCGGAATTCCTTGTTCAAATTGGAGGTTCTGTTACTAGCTGGCCTAGACTTTGTGATGTTCGCTGACCACGTTTTCTCTGGGGTAACAGATCGGAAATCGTAGAACTTATAGTTTTGGAAATAGCCTGGCTCGGGGCCAGAGACGACGTAGCATTGGCATCTGTTTGTACCATTCTTTGCGTCATTCGAGTCACCGTTTGGCTTTGCTGGACGTGCTCCTCTAACCTCTAGTCCTAGGGAGAGAACAGAAAGAAGGGCTAACCGTAGAAGATACTTCATAATGGCATGTAATAAACGATACCAGCATATAGCATAATAAAGCTGAAGAGAACAAATAAGTCGCCCGCCGCAGATATGCTCAAGCAACCCCAGGGGAATCCATTGTCGCCGAAGGCATTTTCGCAATAAACAGATTGTTCCTAACTTCCTAGAAATGGGTTTCATGGAAGGTGCGGTGCTACTAGCAATGGGTTTTAGAAGCGAGGAAAGGACCAGGAACCGCTTAGGTGAGCGATCAGTGTCAAAGCCGTAGACTGCCTAAATACTCTCAGTAGACCTTCTATTAGAAGAGAAAAACACCACCCGGGTCTTATCCCGCCGCTTGGCATGATATGGTTTCCTTATGCATGAATGATTCTGAGCGCCCATTATTGAAAACTACCTTCAAAAGCAAGTTCCAGACTGGTAGGCGAAGTTACTTCTGAGCTATCTTGGAAAAGACAAACGAAAAGAGAACAGCAGTGCTAATCGAGGACGGAGAAGGGAGTAGTCGCTATACGAAGTGCTCACAAAAGCCATACCTTAGGCAAACAAGCCATAGTTTATAGCAGGCATATCCAAAGACGCTCCATAAGGAGGGTCCAAGATCACTTACATGCACCAGGAGTCTCTGCTTTATATCCTCCATAATGCCTCCTGTCGGTCGTCCCACGTCCCCTCCCCAATGATGCATGAAATACAACCACAGGGAGCCCTGAGGAAGATTAAGTTCAAAACCAACCCTAGTCAACAGAGACGCATGTGATATCTTGGTTCGATTGAAAACAAGAAGGGCCATCTAGTATGTATTCTCAGCTAGGTAGAAGCGAAGTAGGACAATATGGGTTAGGCAACCTGTTGTTGTAGCCATCATCGGGCATTGCAAGAACCACCGCGTGGTTATAATCGTGGTTGATGCCGTTTGAATAAGATCATCTCAAACAATCGAAGGTTTCCTCCGAATAGGCGTAGTGAGCGTATATGCTCGCCATAGACAATAATGCGTAACATGGACCCTGAGAGATGTCTCTCGCACACCATCGACACACGGTCAACGTGAGATTTAAATCCCCTCAATTTGGAGAGCCACAATCATAATTCAACCATTACGTTCCCTCTAACGGCCATTAGAATTCTCAAAAGACAAATTAATGGCCTACAAAGATGCATACGGAATGGTATAAATCAGGGGGAGTGATGGAGTGACATTGAGAAACAGCGGCAGAATCTTGTCCACGTGACTCGGAAGATCCATATTCCGAGTGTTGCCTGGAGGTCGGAGAAACCAAATTAGGCAAAGCGTCCGCCGTAGCCATCCTCCCCTTCGACCTGCCCGACAATCCATATCTGGTCCCCGTATGTTTCGTCTGCTCAAGTTTGGCACGGGCGAAGACTATTATCAACAGTTCAAAAGGTATATATGACACATGGCCTCTGTTCTTGCATTTGGCAAGGAAGATACTCAGAGAACCAGGTAGAATCTTTCCTGTCGCCCACAGGGCGTATCACCTCGCCCTATCATTTGCTCATCGCTGCGCAGGAGTCAACTGCATGCAAGAGGTATTCAATCTTTTTATATACCCCATCTAATATTCATAACGCATATTTGATATGTTAGCTGTCATCTCTGGGTTCATTTCTCGGGTTTTGCCTCCTTCATAGCTGAAGTTGAGTTCGCACTGGTGCAGGAGCCATCCTCCCATTCCAATTGTTCGTTGGGCGTGTCTATCCAAGAAGCCCTTATTCTCGCTTTAGGTCATCTTCGCAAACAAAAAATTGCTATTCAAGATATTATCGAACACTTGCTTTCTCTTTGATATACTCTGTTCCTTTGGCTTTCGTCTCCATCTGATTCTTCTCCCTGATGTCGGAGGGCACATGGTGCAGGACATGCTGAGTCCTAATATCATCGTCATCACCATCTTTTTTCAGTTTTGAAAAAATCTTCTCCGTTTCTGCACGTGCATTGATGGTCTCTGCTGACAGGTGGATAAAGCCCCCCCATACTAGGCTTCTGAGTGCATGATGACCTTCGGTAACGAACCGTTCAGGGGAACAGTACGCGGGAAGCGCTTGGGGCTCCATATCAAAAACTCTGTATCAACAATTCAGAGCAATTTCTAGAGGCGAGATGTTCAGCACCAGCCAAAACAAAGCCCAGGATGCCAAATGCCAGCTCAGCTAGCATCTTGCTTCGTTGAATCAGGCCGTGGAATCAGAGGCATGCCTGGAACCACTTAGAAAGACCTACAGGAGATTTTTAAGTCTCACGTCCTTAATTCAGCGAGTTTCGGCTTTAATCGGAACGGAGTAACAGCCAAAGTCGTTCTGGGGAAGCTAGATGTGTGCCGGCGCTGATGTCTTTGCCCAGGAGCGGAATGTCGCCTTTCAGATTAAAGGAACTCTACGTTTCGGAAGACTCATGGGTGCAAAATATTTACTCAGCATGGTTCTTAACCCAATTTCCCCAATTTTCGCGTACTGGAATGTTTCCCTCTGCTGGTTTTCAACCATCCCGCTGCCGGCATATCGCTCGCCCAGCTGGAGACACAGGAGAATGATTTCCATCATGGTCTTTGAGTCGCATAATTGTGAAATCCACGGACAACATTGTCTTCAGACAAGTTAAGTGGACAAAAAACCTGTCAAAGATCGAGTTTGAATCATACTTCGTGACTCCTCCAATGCTAAATTACCCTCGCGCTGACTAGAAGTCCACCGAGTTGTTCTTGGATGTTCAACCTTATCACCACGCGCAGAAAGTTTCATTTTTAGCATGGAGAGAAATTCCCTCCGCGGCTCTCCTGACTTCAGCTTATCTGTTATCGTCCCTGTTCGGTTCGGTCGTCAAGTAACAAGAACGATTCTCGCCGAATATCGCTCGTCTCTGGAGGCTCTGCAAGTTAAGTTAATCCCTGTCATTTGTCATTCTTCGACATCCTCGGTCAGCTGTCGTTACCTCCTGGCTGCTAAAATTTTGCCACGAGAATATGACTCAGCAAAGTCCTACGGCCAAGCGACCTGACGATTATGATGATGATGAGCTTTGGGCACAGTCTCGTGATGATATCTGTGTTGGCCATGTTTGTCCAAGTTTGTGAGCAGGCTGACCGTGAGTCATGTGATAACATCATCGGCTTTTCTTGCCCCAAGCTTCCAAGTCTCGAATATGATTATGAAGAGATTGCCAGAGACCTGGCCTCGTGGCTGATCCTATTGGGAGATGCGAGAGTGGGCTGCCCCAACAGGGCGCTAACTAATGCGACAAGCCATTCTCGTGTTCGCGATTGATGTCGGTCCTCGGATATCTCCTCATCCAATCAATTTGCTCTTCTCGGATTCGGATGTTACGATCTCACACCGATCTAGCTAGATCTGGCATAGGTCTGTCCATCTCTTGCATATCGTTTCCGGATCCCAACTCCAGGCGGTCCGGTTTTCCACTTCAGCCTGGCCAAGTGTCCTTCCCCTCCTTTATGCCCATTATCATTTCCTGTACGCTCGTACAGCTTTGTTATTTTATTTCACAGGACGTTTTTCAGTTTCTATGTCTCTACTTATTTCTCCCAAAGGTCATTTTCACCTCTTCGATTCGCAAGCCGTTTCCCACACATTTTTCCATGTTCAGTTTGCTTGACAAACGGCCGAGTTATTCCCTTCATGTTGATGATGTGTCGGTGAGAGTCAGCCTGGATAATACCGCTAGTGGTATTATAAAAATATCTCAGGCGACACTAACAATGCGCCAAGCCGCTTGGCATCAGCGGATCTTGCTGCTTTGGGCGTAGCAGCTTCTCCTGGGTTTCGCCCCAAACAGAAAACGCAAATAATATGCGTATGATGACGGGGATCACATCCTGCGGCTTGAGCCTTTCTTGCATTTCTGGCTGGGCCGGCATCATGGGCCTTCATCGTGGTCCAACTTTGCCCCATCAGCCGCCGGATCCCACATTTCCCTTTGTCGCCCTCTCTGTCTCTGCGGCTCTCTCTCCTTTGTTTCTCCTTCCTCTCCATACACATTCTGCCACTTTGCTACCATATCACCAGCAATAACACAAAGAAACCAATACAAACAGTCAAAATGGATATACTTATATGAACGTTGTGCGCGTCTTTGTTTGATCTTGCCCCCTTTTCCTCCCTCTCTTCATCATGTCCACAGTTGAAAGGAGCCTCATGAGGGCTTCCAGTATGACGACCACCAGTCCAAGACTGTCCAAAAACCGAGAATCTACACCTCCATCCGTCTCCGATCCAGCACTCCTCCATATCCATGAGCGCTTACACCAGCTAGATGCCAAAGTAATCGATCTTCGTGCATCCATCTTGACCCCAAATGACTATGTCGATCGAAGAAACAGAGAAGACGAACTGATCCGAAAGGAGTTTGATGGCCAACGGCAGGTCTGCAGCCGTATTGAGTTGAACGTGGGAAGAGCAAAGGGCGATATATCTCAGCTAAAGGATGACTTGACCCAGTTGAAGTCGGAAATGCTGCAGTTGAGGACTCACGTCTCCCAACTTGGTTCCAGAGAGGCCTTCCTCCAGAGCGACATCACCCAACTTCAGAACGATGTTGAACAACTTCAAAACGATGTCCAGAAACTGCACGCTGAAGTCTGCGCTACGCGGACCGACCTCTGTCAACTAGAGGCTATCGTGAGCCAACTTCGCATCGACGTGATGACTCTCCAGAGGGAGACTTCCCAGAACTTTGGAGCGGTCTTCTCTCGTTTTTCAGCAATGGAGTCACGCATGAAGCATATGGAACGCACTCGGTTTAACTCTCTAGCTCAGACGGCACATGCCCCTATTACTCCAGTCCCTTTTGTCGAGGAAGACGGTTCTATGCGTTGGCCAGAGTACTTTCCCAGAACAGTTTGGAAGTTTTGGTGTTTGAAGAAGAGAAACAGAAGTAAGTGAATAAAAATGAAGGATATATTGTTGGGTGGCATGCAGTCATACTAACACTGAAACTGTTAGTCCATCGACTTGTCGAGCTTGCCGAGTTTTATCAGTTGGAAGGATTTCAATATTGGGGTCGTATGCCACATGTTCACGATTCAACCTTCGCCACAGATGGGAACATGAGCGACTCCAGTGACTCGAGTGACCTGCCATCAGATCTCACTCGCGCAGAAGCAGCTCGCCAATATCCAGAAGCCTGTCACCAAGCCCTAGCCGCCACTCTGGGTCTTGTATACTACAAGATCCGCAACGAGCTTGGCGAAGGGCCTATGGGACATATCGTTCCAACCGCCCACAAGCGCATGCAAGACGAAGTGGGATCAATCAACTCTTCCTCAAAACAAAAACCAGCCAAACTTTCTCGTCACTCCAACGAACCCTCGCCGACCAACCTACACCGTATTCAGACCGGCTCAACGCTCGACACGAAGTCCATCGTTTCAGAGCAGCTGGATAAATTGGGGTGGAATGTCCACGCATCGCAAATGTCCGATGACACGATGAGTAAACTCAAGGGAATTGTATCGGACGAGGTCAACACTATCTTGTTGCGCGCATTGGAACGCGGCCGCATCCGGCTGAAGCCCAGTGCTATGGAACGTGCTCGACAGTCGCCCACGGACTCGTCAAAGCTTAGCATTCGCAATAGACCCAACTTCGACGAGTATCCGACCGGCCAAGACGATGATATGGCCACCGCCGAGAACACTGTTCCGACCGAGATCATCTCCCCTCGATCGGCCGGCGAAGATGGAATGTGGATCCCTGGGCGGATGTCGGAAACTCCGAGTCCCTAGGGCATTCTATGTCGACCACATAGAATGCCCTAGAGGCCTTTGAGCTGAAGAGCCATCTTCTCAGATTAGTTTTGCGTCATTGCTTTTAAATGGGAGAAATCAATACGTCCCATTGATAAGCTAAACAGAGTTGAGCTGGATGGCTAATCAAATTCTGTTTAAGCGACAGTATTGGCGAGCGCCGCATAATATTTCATATATTACGTCCGCTAGCCACCAATACTTGAAACGCTGAGGCGATCGTCCGCTTCCTCGCTTTTCACTACGTCCTACGTCGTCTCTTGACTCGACGGGTGGTTCTATGTGCGAGGACGCACTCAATCGCCAGTGTATCTTCGGGCGTCTTCGTTCTCGTCATGGCACAGTCTCGGATAAGATTGGTATTTCGACTACCCTCAAATCCCAGTGGTGCTGATCCCGTTTCCCCCTAGGAGAATGGACGGCAGGTCAAACACCCGATAAATAGATAGGGGCTAGCTTGGACTTTGGAAAACTATAAGTTGGACATGGATATCACGGATCACATACTGCTACTCCTCACTCGAACCCACCTTATCACCCTTTTAATTTTTGGTCATTTTGAAGATGCATTGCACTGGCGTTTTGGGAAACATATATTGATGCATTTACCTGGCGCATTTGTCTTTTTTTGGGAACTTGGGTTTATTCTTTTGCCGCTCGACTTCCAACAGCTAGTACATATACCCCCTACTCAACATAACTCCTCCCTATGCATTGTTTCGGCGTTTTGCTTTGATCGCGATATGATATCCTTCGTAGATAGTCATCGCTTAACAATATACACCAACCTTACAGAAAAATGTCTGTCCATTACTCCGTATAAACTTCAGTAGAATGATAATTCTCTGGGCAACAGCTCTTACCCCTATTTTAAATACACGTGTATGACAGACCCCTGCTCCCCATTCAGTTCTCTCTACCCCAGTCAGCTTCTGCCTAAACATCCAGCTCCACATTCCGCTCCTCTAAAAATTTCCCACTCCACTTCAACCCCAATCAACACGTTTCAACTGGATATACCTACCGTTATGGATTCTTCCAAAATGGTGCTTGCTGGCTAGAAACCTTTCGAAAACCGACTCCGCCATGGTTTCTATTGGTAGTTGGTTATAGGCTAGGCTCCCAAGGAGGGGAGCAGCAAGTGCTCTGTTCTCTCGACGTCACTACCCATTGGACACGGGGCTGGCACATATGTAGTTTTCATACCGAATAATTATCACCCCCCCGACCGTACGATACCCAATTCCCCCTTTTGTAGTCCACCAACATTCGCACCGTTGACTCCCGAGAATGGCGTAGTACCCTTCGTCAAGCCCGGTATATTCGCGTCAATGGTCTGTGTCACTCTCGGCACAAGCTGATGCCATATCCGCTCGGCCATCTCATTCGTTGGGTGCACTCGTTCACGATGATATGTCGGACGACGGCGAGTAAATTGGAGCGATCCCATTCCATACCCATTCCCAGCTTTGCCGGAGGATCTCTGGTGGCCGAAGCTTCTAACCAAGAGGGCGCTTATGCCTTTTCCATTCAATTTTCGTTACGGTCAATGACACCACTTGTTCCATCGATATAGTTGCTATATGCAACTCCTTGGTATTTTGCTGAACTCACGTCAACAGATACCAGGTCACTGGTTCCCAATCCGCACCCAGCAAGTGCATATCCAAAGATGTTCTCCCGTTGATTGATTCGTTTCCAACATTCGAGCTTCTAGTGCGGAGCGCAGACTCTGCACAATCCGTTTCCAGTGTTAATCACAGCATCTATCAGCCACATATGGTGCGGACCGAGAAGTGCTGGTGGAAGTGCGCGGCCATTGTTTTTAGGAGCGCACCTTTGGTTAGCCTTCAATGTATGCCGGTGGCTGGCGAGTGTTTTAGGAATCTGAAAATCCGAGTGTATATCCCGGAGGGCGACATGCCATCCAGTCAAAGCCGTCCATTCATTTCCTAACGCTACCTGCGGGCGGCCGAAAACCTCGACTGACCAAGGATATGCTCTTTGTATCGATTGATACTAACGTCGCTAGGACTTCTACAGGGCTTCCGTTTATTCACTTATGTGGGCGCCGTTTCACCATTCCTCCTGGCAAGCTCAGCTCTTCCATGGGCATAAACGAGGAGGCGGACTAGGGAAAGAGAGAGAGATATATATGTGTTTTTCAAGCTTTGGTTAATGGGGAAACCATATCGATGCTTTTTATCACCATCCGGGGTATATGAAAGATATACCGTTAAATCTGTTTGCCCCGTATCTTCTCTATGGCACAAAGAGTAAAAGGATAACACGGCTTCTTCGAGGGTCCGAGGAGGGATGAATCCTCTGCCTTATTTGATGATTCGATGACGAATAGCAAATTGTGGCAGATCTGCATAATTTGCCCTATAGAATTTGCAACAATTAACAAGCCAGCACATACGACCATAGGGAGTGGAAAACAGGGCTTCCCGTCCGCTCAGCCGTACTTAAGCCACTCGCCGGCCGGCTAGTAGTTGGGTGGGTGACCACCAGCGAATCCCGGCTGTCGTATGTTTTTGCTTTTTATTTCCCGGGCCCAACTTCCACATCTTCTATCGCATGTTGCTTTCCCGGTTTCTTTGCAAGCGAGCACCAATTGTGGACAACTACCCGTGCCTCTGTGCGTTGGTGGGTGCGCAGAAAGGCACGGGTACTAGCAATCTCTGTATGTTATCTCAAGAAAAAGAAGAAAACCATGTCAAAGTAACAAGTGAACACAGGTGGTCGTCTCCTATATTTAATGAATCCTTCAAACATTAAATGAATTTAGTTATTCTGGTTCTCAAATCCTAGCCCTTTTCAACGTGGAATTCGCTGGTTGGTGTCCTTGATCGCCCAACATCTCCTGCATCCCAATCGCGAGAAACGACTTAAAACCCTGCTGGCCCGGGTTGACGGTCTATAAGCGTATACGTCTCCACATCCTAACAAGTCGAGCAACACCCCGGACTCTTTGGCCTTCATCGTTCAACCATGTAGACCCGGTGCGATACCACGCAGCGAGTGCTATGATTTGCTGCTTCATGATGCCTGTCACTATGAACGGCGCCGTAAATGAGGGGAAGCAAGGATATGCCGCGGTGGTTTCTTACTCATAAGAGCGTTTGAAAACATCGATTATCAGACAATTGTATCCAGCAAACCATATCTATGCGAGTCTACGTAAGTTCTTCCCGCAGAGACCACATTAATAGCTACGGGTTCTCCTTGCTGACTTGCATCTAAGATGAGCTGTCGAGTCGGGGTTTGACCCAAAAATCTTCCTCGTCCCTGCGATATTGTGCGGTAGGTCAGGCTTAGACGCTCAAGTAAGATTCGTCATTTGAACCTAAGTCTGACAACGTACTCAGCAGTCAGCAACTGATAATGCCACGAAATGAGCGACCGACGTCGGACTCGAGTTACGATGGTAAAGTTGAAGAAGCGAACGTGTCTATAAAGGCGGATGTCAAAACGCTCAACCAACTTTCTTCCTCGGGGAAGGCTGCGCAGGAGAACAGAAGGGGGAAAGGCAATCTTGGACCTCCAGAGAGCAATGGAGGACTTCAAGAGTAAGGAACAAGGAGTGGTGAGGAAAGTAAGAACGGAGGACATAAGAAAAATCAGGGAAATTGATCAGACCGCAGTAGGTTCTTGTTCAGAAGTTTTGGATCCAAATGCCTCGCGCAAAGCGGTGTCATAGTGTCTCTTCTCCTCCACCTCGCTCTCAATAAAGCCAAGTGTGTTAAATGTCCAGTACTGCATGGTGGTCAGACAAAAGTTCGTCATCTCGATGAGATCTGGAGAACCTCGGCTGGATATGGTCGTAGAAAATCTTAAACAAGGCTGTAGGACTGCTGAGCGCGAGAGAGTACCAGAACGTTCCTCTCACCCATCCTTGTTGTAAAATCGAATGAAGGAGGACAGGTGGCTTAATCTTCATCTCCTCGTCCGCAAATGTTTCCATTAACTCTCTGTGAAGCATTTCGTAGTCGTCCTTGTTGATTAAATCAATAGCTTGATTCGACAACCAATACGGGGGTTGGATCATCTCTGCCGCGTGAGAGCACGCCCACTCCAGGTCGATAAGGCATTTGATATTCCAGTTGTCGTCAACCAAAATATTGGACTGATTAAGATCAGTTAGGTTAAGGAAAAAGGGCCCTCGACGGAGATCATGGCGGAAGAAACAAGACCAGATACTCCTCATAACCATCAATGCAGATGTCTGATAGGCGCCATCTCCGAGATTGTTGACTCCATTAGGTTGGTGTCGAAGTGGCTTTCATGGAAGGCAAAAATATCAGTGATATATGAGTCGACAATAGAATGGATGGTATTCCGTGGCATATCGACGGGGATGTGTTCATTTTCAAATTGCTGTATATCGACAGTAAGAGGCCGATTACCTAAACTCAAGTAGCCATTTTCGTCTAGAACAAAGGATCCGATTTTTGGTAATGGGGTACATGCCAAGGTCAATATAACACGGGAAATGCCATGGAAGAGGTTTGCGCGTAATTTAGAGTCGTGACGCCCTTCTTCCCAAGTCTCAGAGAGCATTCTACCCTTGGACGGATTGATTTACTCGATCAAAATATAGGGTGAGCCTAGCGCCACTTGTTCTTTGGGCTGATGGAGAACATATGAGGACGGAATTGGGTAGTTTAATCACTTTAGAAATCGGCGCCGAAAACGCTGATAAACTCTACTTGTAAAAGGCAGATTATCAAGGATCGTGAACTAGAATCGTAAGCATAATTACCGAAAGACGTATAAAGGAGAACATACAGTTCTACCAGTGGACAACCCAAACCCATAGAGCTGCGGGATAGGCACAGTGGGACAGTTCTCCTGAAGCCATGCGTAGGTCCCAGCTTCACAACGGACTTTCTCATCAGCATTGCCTGGGCAGCTGCTCTCACCAATTCGGTAAGGTAGAGGGAATCGAATCATCAATTGCCTCGCGGGATTGTGCCCTTGGGCATCAACGTCAATTCGGATACAGACATTGAAACTGCCATGTATCCACTCCTCCACGTCAACTACATGGCATATATCTAGTGAATGAAGGCCCAGATGATGGCCCACAATCTTTTGTATCAGCCTGCGGCTTCGGCAAAGATGGGTAAAATATGTGGTCCTTTGATCCCGATATCCCGACTGATGAAGGATATTGGCGTCTTGTTCCTTTGCAGAGTCATATGTAATCTCTCCCCGAAGCAAGCGACGAGACTTCAGCATAATGACTATTCTTTGGAGCCAACGCTGGTGTCATACCCATATATGGATGTGGTGATGGAACAGCGACAACCTGACAAACAATATTCAGGGGCTTCGGCCCGGAGACCAAGTTAATCCGACGAATTTAACCCATCTTCAGTTTCATTTCTTTCTTTCTTTTTTCTTCTATCTTATATTCATCTTTTGTTTTGTTCCATGTTTCATAATCATTATCATGTCCCTTCACGTTGAGTTGTGGATATAGGAACTGTGGATAGTAGACTATACTCCCAGGAAGACATTCAGCGCAAGCAACAATATTTCAACATGAAATATTCCTCATCTGTTCGAAGTTCGTCTGATAAGGAACTGATGACGTAGGGCAGAGAGAGGAAAGAGATAAATCTTGAAGAGAGCAATCGCTAACTCCAATACTCATCAATTTGCCGTATCTATCAGCCTTCCAAACGAACGCGAAGTCACGGCGGGCTGAGCATGGTGCAGTGCTGCCCTTATTGACATGCGAGATTTCCTGATTGCGATGAGAATTGCTGAGCTCACGCCACTTATGGAGTATAATCCCACATTTTGAAATCTCAGGCGATCACTTGTTTCTTTGCTTCTTTTTCTTGCCTGTCTTTTTTCTGTTAATGCAGCAAAGATCCCCAATGACAGCATGTGGCTTACCTGAAGTTACCGATTTCACCATGGTATCACAAAAGAAAAGCCCAAGTTTTAAGCCTGCAGAATCTGCTAGCCGCCATCTTCTATCATTATTACTCGTCGTAGAATGATCGTTCCATTTCTCCCTTTCCAAACTCTTGAGCCGCTGGCCATCAATAGTTATCGCTCCTCGAGCACTTCGCGTATGTGTTTTCGACGAACCTTAACGCCCACCACCAGCTGAAAGACCAAAAAAGCAGAACATGTCGTCAATTTGAAATTGCTATTTTTTAAGGACTTATGGCTGAAAATCGAGGCCAGCTGATAGAGATACTGTTGGCCCGACCTTCCATTAGATGCGATGCGGACAATTCTAATATAAATACGGCTAGGCCGTTCGAATATTTGATCGTTGGAAAAATCTCATTGAATTGCCTTATTCTTTGGTTCTATCAAAGATTTGTTGTATTTCCGCGCTGTCCTTGCCCGATCTCTCAATATCATCCAAAAGCCCACATCCTCAAACCAAATCACTTCGGTAATTGACAATCCAAGAACCTTCCTAGCAACATGCATAGCCGCTCCAAGATATCTTTACTCTTCATCTTTACGGTCCTTGCTGGGATCGCAAACGGATCCCCAGCAACCCCGCTGGACCGCCGTCAACGACGACCTTGGCCTCTGAATGATCCATGGTAGAATGACTCTGGCTGCGCGACAGACAACCCAGTCAAACTTTTCTGTGATAGTCCGGGCACAATGAGGTGTACTCCGACTCGTGCGCTCGGAGAATATTGCCAGAGAGACTCAGCATGCTGGCCAAACGCATGCGTGAACAGCCAATGCGCGAAAAGACCAGGAGATGAAGGCACGCCATGCGATTACCTCTTCCAATGCAACGACCCCCTACGTTGTCGACTCAAGTCCGAAGAGTCTGATGAGAAAGTGTGTGGGAGGTGGGACAGGGGATGGGGAAATTGGTGCAATAGCAACCGAGGATGCAATCCTGGACTGGCCTGCACTAGGACCGTTGGAGACCAGGAATACTGCGACTGGGTCACTAAGCCGGAGTGCAAACCGGTTGGCATAGCATGCACGTCAAACAGTCAGTGCTGCTCCAACAATTGTAACTTCTTCCTCCCGTGGGGCCAGTGCCAATAGCCAGCCAAGCTTTATAGCTACCGTTGTTTGCATGGTCGAGACTGTTGTTATTGCTGTGGTGGAAGTGGCTCGAGGACTTCTGTTGGATATGTGAAACGGTTCCGGGGTTTGGACTCTGTGTGGAGGAATTGTTATGAAAATGGTGGAAAGTTTCGGGAGAGTTCACAAACATAGGTATCCTGCCTTTATCCAAAGTATTGACCTGTCGTTTCAGGCTTCACGACGTCTATTTCTATCTTCATTTTCCCCTCAAATTCGATCACGTTCGATTTCTCGGATAACGGCAAGACCGATTTCAATTTGGATTCAATGTAGTAAGACACTCTGCAGATAGTTTATTGGGGAAGAGGAGAGAGTCGAACAATGGGATCTACTAGCACCTAAAGTTATTTTGCCTATGATCTCTAATATTTTGCTACCCCCGTACCTTTGAGGCAGAGGCCGTTCAAAAATCAGTGCTCATCTGCATCGCAAACTTCAAGACTCCGTATTTCATACCAACACTTGCCATATTATCCAATTACCAGCTAGGCTGAGAAACTCAAAAATAAGCAGTTGAAGTTTATGAGCGGTATAAACCGTATATTATTCTGTAAGCAAAATGACCCTCCCAGATGAATTGTGCTACTCACTCACACCTTGTAACATCGGCCTTGGTTTGCCAACTGCCCCCCGCCAAGTCAACGGTTTTCCGGAACAAATGATAAAACGTCCTTGAGTACGGAGTACTGCGTAAGAGTAAGCCGATCTCAGGATGGGTGTGCCCATTCCAAGTCCCACGACTGCATTCTCAACCTTCGCTTTGGCTTAATAATTCAATTTGGAAAATGCCATATCTCATTGCAACCTCAAATAACACTATCTCGTGAAGGACGGGCGCGAATGTAGCCAGCTGCTACCTACATGTACCCCCTGGACAGTTGAGACGGACACGAGAAAGAAACTCCTAGCCACACATAAAACACTTCTGGGAAGGGATACACGAGAAAGGCAGGAAAAAGGGGAACAGCGATGGAAAGTACCCCTAGAGACTCCAAAAAGTCCACCACATTCATCCAAGAACACGGGCAATCAAAAACTTAACACAAATTGGACCAGCCAACGTAGCCCAGCAACTACCTCTCAGCACAGTGGTGGATCCGCACCCCTCAACCGATTGGCAATGTCGCTCACGTAGCTAGGTGTACCAGGACCAGCCTGAATCAAGTCGTTGGGATTGAAGACGTGTCCGCTGTTATAGCATCGCAGCATCGCTCCATAGCTCCGGCCATTGCTCTCATGACACTTCTTAAGCCCCGTAGTTTGTCCGGTGCCCAATACGCCAGCAAATATCATATCTTTAATGGTGTTCTTGCCACATCCACCCTTGGCGGTGCCCTGGCAGTGAGGGCTTCCTAGGGCCTGCATGATGCCAGGCGTCCTGCCTCCGCCAGCGGCGACGCGGAGGTTTCCGTGCGATTCTTGGATTATGACGGCGAGGATTATCCGGCTACAAGGGAGTTATAGTTAGCTCGAGTTGAACTTATGGCATGGCGGACGATTTTGGAATTGAGAGAAGGGAGCGGGAGAGAGACATACGGATCAAGACCAGAGCTGCCGGCTGCTTCATGAACGAATTGCTCAATGAACTTTACTTCATCCGCACTATTGAAACCCAGCATGGTCCCGCGATATTTGCCCAGTATCTCACTGAAGGACACCCATTCGTTTGGCGCTGGAAAGTCTCTGCCTCTATAACATTTCCCTCCAGCGCGAGCTTGAAGGTTTATGGGAGACGCTACAGCTAGACTGATAGCTAGGATATAAAACACGAGGATCTATGAGGCCAGGTTAGTTCTGTATTCTTGAACAAGAGGGAGGGGCGACGAGGAATCATACTGAGAATAGACGCATGGTGGAGTTGATTTCTGATCCGTGCTTATTTCGTGTTATATGGAGCCTTCCCTAGATGCTGTCTATTGGATGAGATATCCTCCTACCCCCCTAGAGGGATGAGAAGAGACGTTTAAATAGATATTCGAAGCAGACATTATGCGCTGCGATAAGGTATCACCTCCGTGCGAAAGGTACACGGTCAACATGGGCCGCTCATCTGGCTCCCCATCTCCTGGATCAACGCTGCAGCTGTCATGTATACGATCTGCTGCGTTCCTGCGTGAAACGGAAATTAAAATAAGCTCAATAAAATGTGCGAAGATAAAGAGCCGAATAGATCGCATGGCCATTCTCATATTGTTGCTATGCACACTGACTGTATGCTACATGCACCCCAGTGCATGCTGTGCCACACCTTTCTGAGTAGAACAAAGCTCGCAAAGAAGTTTATATGGCGAACATCCAAGGTTGAGGTCTGAATGCAAAGTCGAACTTTTCTTTATTTATAATTGAAACACGGCGGTACCGCAGAGCAAAGACGTTGCCAGAGAACAGATGCTGCTGATGTTCGTCCATTGAACAAGGTTGTTGTTTGATCTCGGCGTTATCGAAGATTTTTGTTGAGAATCCGGCAATGAAGGCTCGGCAATCAAGTCTCGGCGTTTCCTATTTTTGTGGATTGCCGGGCATGAAAAAGCAAAATCGACGCAGAGACGGATATGAAGAAAGAAGGAGAAGGAGAGACGGAGATCGGTTTTGAGGTTGGAAAGTAGTTCTTGAAGAACGGCAGACACCTGCGATTGGGCCGATTCTAGATTGATTGACCAGAGAACAATATAGAGTTGTTCAAAAAAAACTGCGTTGATCAACGATGCGCATACAATTTCCAGGCCTGTGTAACACAGAGAGCAATACCTCTCGATCTTGAGGGAAAAATCGCGATGGGGTTAAGATATGCGAACGCCCAGGAGAATCGGATTATAGTTCGAGGCAAAATAATGCACAAGAAACAAAGAATAGAAAGCGAAACGAATAGAGCAAAGGTCATCTTTCATGACGTTGGAAATCATAAAAATCTCCTCAAGGATTGGTTCAATAACCATGCGTTTGTTTCTGCGGAAATTGAATCCAAAAAGAGCCAGTTTCAATTGGCGGCTAATGCTTCATGAATTGACTCTCCTTCTCTAGCCAGGTCGCAAAATCCTTCAAGCCCGGATGTGCTTTTCTCAGTTCCGGAATGTCCACCTTGTAGCCTTCATCATGAAACCACTTAAACATATAGCCCATTTCCTTCATCGAAGCCAAGAGAACAGAGGCAGCAAACTGGAAAGTCGTTGGCACAGGCTTCCCAGTCTTCTGCTGGAAAATCCTTGCCATCTGATCGTACGTCAATTCATCTCCTGCCAATGAGACGCACTTCCCCTTGTACGTATCCGGGTTTAAGAATGCATCAGCGCCGAAATATCCAATATCGCTCGTGGCAACCAGCTGCAGCGGCTTTCCTTTGAGTGCCACATCCCAAGACGTAGCAAAGACTTTGCCCAAGAAGCCGGGGGCCATGTTGTCCATGAATGCCACGGGACGTAGAATTGACCAGATCATTTCGCTGTTCTTGGTTTTCTCCACGAGGTGGTGCTCAATGTTGTGCTTGGTGATAAAGTGTGGGATATTCGTAGGGTTGTCGAACGATGCATCAGCGCCGCGGTCCACGGAGCTGTAGACAAAGAATTCCACCTTTTGCTTAATGGACTCGTCGATGAGGGCTTTTCCTTGGAACTCTTCCAATGCACCGTTGCCAATTCCTACCTGTTATTTTTTTGGACTGCATATTAGAGACGTATCTTTGGGGTTGAATTTTGATGGCAGGTGCTGAAAGGGGCTGTTGCTGACCTGAACACTAAAGACGCCCCAGATCGGAGATGAGGTGATGCTGCGGGCATTCTCAAAGATTCCGGCCGGGTTGTCCATATTACCCTCAACTAATTTGATGTTAGAAGATAATTTGGACAGTCGCTGGGCAGATGCGGAGTTGGAATTCCGAGTCACTGCGAGTATCTCAAACGGCGCATCTCGGGCGACAAGATTCTTAACAACAGCACCCCCTTGTTTCCCCGTGGCGCCGGTAATAAGCACAGCTTTCATATTTGAAAGAGAGTAACACGACTGTAAATGAAAGTATGCGAGGAAATGAGATTTCTTCTTGAGTAGAAAACACAGTAACGGTGAAGTGTAGTGATAGCTGGTGGTATTATCCTCTTCTTTTCCACTGAGCGGACTCAAGATGGATCTGAAGAAAGCAAAGAAGAATCAGGCCTGTTATCAATATCAGTTCAATTATTTATCATATAACAATATTATGGAAGCATGTCGTTATTTTGTGGGATCATTTTGATTCTCAAGTCCACAGGAGGTGGTTGTTCATCATGACATCACAACTTCGGCCCTTCGGTATTATCAAGCCAAACCAACCTTAGTAATGTTGACATTTGAGAATCCGTACGACCAAATGGGAAGAAAATGTAGGGAAAAAAAAAAAAAAAAGGTTAAGGTAGGTATTAGGTATCTTGACCTGCTGAGATACCCAATCCATTGCATTTCCAATAGCCTCTTCTGCTCATCATCCCCAAACAACTGCGCGACAAAGTCCCACGGCCACAAAGCCTCCTCCTAGCCAGCGCCGCGGACATCTGATGACAATAGTATCGCCTCCTATCTCGCGACTGGAATGCTGCAGCAGAGTGGTTTTAGATCTAGGCGTATACTATCATCTAGCCGCCGAGATTTTAGGTTATTTGCAGACCCTACTATGGCCTCGCCGGCCTCCTATCCATTACCGGGCAGCAGCCTGAAGTAGATCATCACACAACGTTAAGTGATAGTGGTCTGCAAGAAGAACGTCCGTCGGGGCTTCTGCCACTGACACCTGCATCTGTGACGGGTCTCAATGGCATCCTGAAAAGCCCCGCACTGTCGCTGCTGGGCTGGGAGCGTGTTTGGTCGTTGCTGTGACTGAGGCTGTTCCTGGGTTTCAGCGCCGGGGGTTCAAGCGCGACCCGGCGAACAATAGACAGCCGTATTTTGTGCGGGGGTTTGCTTTTGCTTGCCAGGAATAATAATAACTATGCTGACTGCACGATGTGGCGGGCGGTGTATGCGTTTGACTGCGGGAGGGTAGGTTGGTGTGGGGGAGTAAGGGATCAATTATGTCATGAGAAAAGTGCCAGTTCTGGATGGGTATCTGTTTAGTAGAGAGGGCGTGTTTGTTTCCCTCTGAAGCTATGATCTGAAATGGGATGTGCTCGAAGAACTCGAAGCTCCTAAGAGATTGTGGTCCCTGCTCGGGCTACAAGAAGCTTATTTGATCTCGTATACGAGATCCCTTTGAAGAATGTTCTTCGTGCGGCAATTCGTCTAGTCGTTGGACCTCGTGTTCCACGAACGTTCAAACCCGAGGGGATTCGTACTACGTACCTGGACATGTGCAGCAATTCCAGGTTCTACTCCCCTTTGCCCCCTTTTCCGTCTCGTTCAAGTAAACCAACAAGAACCTCGGCGTAGTCATAATGGCCATTTCACACTGAAGAACAAACGCCTAGCACAATGAAAATAGGGTAACATCTTAAAAGATAGGACAAGAAAGCAGTTGTAGACGAGCTAACTACCACAATAGCTATACGCAGTATATCAATAAATTTCGAACCACCAACATCCCTATCGTCAACTTCCCCTAGCCTATATAAGCAAGCCACTTTGCGCGTGTTAGACCTGAATCTGGCAAACCCAATCTGCCATGCCAACCTTATATTGACCAACCTCCTGGTGTATAATATAAATAATAATAACAGCACTTTACTCAGCGCTTGAAAAGCTTACATCCCACTGCTTCTAAGTACCGATGGAACTATGGGGCCCCGGATGTACCCGCACTCTTAACATGGCGATCTTATTTTTATTGCCGCCATGGGACGGCAAGTAAAACCAACCCCTCCCCCGCATTTCTGCTCGAAGAACCTTATTATTAGCGTTTAGTTGAAACAGACGCCGTTCAGACCTCTATATCAACTGAGGAATGGATGTTGAATGATGAATTGTTTGTTTCTTCTCATCCAAGCTTACAACATTACAGTTTCAAAGGCGAGAGCATGTCGAGTGCCGATTCGCCTTTAGTATATAACTTGCGGTTAGTGAAGGCTTACAAATATAGAAACAACAATGGATGAGTTGTACGGCTACGAAAAGTCATGCAAAGATATATATGGGAAAGAAAAAGTGGTATTTCAAAACGGGAAAACAGGAGAAAAAAGTAAACAGCATTAAAACCTCTGGCAGAAAAAAAAAGTACAGACATGGCAGAAACGAATAGCAAAATGTAAACAGTGGAGAGAAAGGGAAAGAGAAAAGAAAGGAAAAAAAAAAAAAAAAATAACCGGTAGATTAACCCGGAGAGTAGAAACAAAAATACACCAGATGACAAAGGAGAGTTAGAATCCTGGCTGAGAGGGACTTCTGGGAAGAAGAAAGGTATCCAAGGGTACGCATACATATACACATATAAGAGAGGATATAAGGAAGCGATTGAGAAGGAGAAAAGGGATCAGAACGTGCAAGGCTTCGTAGACAAAGCAAGGTCTAGGGTACAGACATGTGTGCTTCTTTTTTGAGGTTCGCTTGGGAATCCAGCTGAAGAGCGAAGGAAACCTGGCATCTGCCGATATACGGCATGGTACCATGCATATATGGCGAGAAGATGGCCGGGTAATTGAGGAAAGAGCTGTACACGTGCATCGCATCACATATATATACCAAGATATTTTTGATAGACAGATGACATGAAGAGCAGCACAGTAGTGTTGAAATGAGCCGGAGGGGGAATAAATATCTGCACTGTTGCAGGAGAGAAGAAATACAAGACTGAGATGGGGAATATGGTAGATCTAACGTAAAATAAAAAGAGAATCATCGGCCTCCAATAGGTGGTGCAAATAGAAAAGAAGAACGAATCATTGAAGTAACTCCCAAGCGGCGCCGTACTTGCCCATGTTGCTGTAATTGAGCGTCGAAAGAGTATTCGTGGATGCAGATCGTTTATTGCGAACGCCATCGACTTCTTTTTTTGTTATATACTCTTACGCAACAATGCGGGTAGCATCGGGCCTCATAATATTCTGGCTGGGCTTCTTCGACATATTGCCATTCTCAATGACTTCGGAAGCCTCGATCTCATGGGCATGTTCATCGTCATCCTCGACGATCTTGGTGGGCAGATCGCCAGGTCCGTATTGCTGGCTTGAACGCTCTGGGATGGTAGAGCTGCTGGCCATGGACATCGACGTGCTGGATCGATTGTGAATGAGATCCGGAGTTGGAGGAATGGTGGAGGCCCGTCCGTCTGGGCTCAAGTAACTACGATCGATGTCACCAGCCTCGCTTCCGTCAGTGCGGGAGGAATGATCATGGCCATCATCGCTGGGGCTAATGTTGCTGCCGTCCCGATCTTCCTTACTACCGCGGAGGGATTCTTCAAACTCAGCATCCTGGGCAAGATGAAGGCCTTCGACAGCAGCAGCACACTGCTCGCTGATGTTACGGATGATGTCGGCGATGGCGTCAGTCTTATCCCGAAGGTGGCGGTCTGCGACATCGGACATGCTCAAAATAGAGTAGCGCTTGCCTGTTTGTTTACCAGGGTTCAACAAGTGATGCTCCATCTCAGGAGTAACATCTGGAGCGTCGGCCGTGCTGGCGCGGCTTGAGAGTCTGGAGTTGGATTTCACTGGAGTAACAGCCTTGGTTGGGGCTGGTTCGACGTTTTCGCGACCGCTATTCGATTCAGTCTCAGTAGAGTCCTCTGGAATCTCGTCATAGCCCTCCTGAATATATCCAGTGAGTTCTGGAATGTTGCCGATAGAGCGGACAATGTGTTCCATGTGGTGGGACTGGCCGTTGATGAGGCTCTTGAGATGAAGGACAACACGCTGTGCCTCATCGCGCTGGCGCAACAAAGTCTCGCTGGTGTGTTGCAGAGCACCGATCTCCTTGGCGTTTCGTTTCCTCTCACGCTCCAGCTCCTCTGCGATTTCTTGCTGGAGAACCAAGGCCTCAAGAGCGTCGTCACGCTGTTTCTCAGTTCCGGAGAGACGGAGAGTAAGACGGGCGGCGTCATCCTTCTGTTGATCAATGAGACCAGTGAGACGACGGTTCTCGCGCTTGTGAGACTCGATCTTGACCTTGAGCTCCGAAGTTTCCTTCGTAAGCTGTTCAGCAAAGGCTTGGAATTTGAGGAACTATAATAGTTCATTAGCACGGCAATCTTTATATAGAGTGGGGAGTGGGAGATTAAGACTAACTTGCTGCTTCCATGTCTCGAGTTCCTCGACCAGGAAGTTGTTGCGCTTTGTAACCTTGGAAAGCTCCGTATCCATTCTTCCTTTGAGGTTGATGAAGTCTTGCCAAGCTTCCATGGCATCTCTGGAGTACTGGTTACGCTCACGGACAATCTCGTTCAGATGTCTCATGGAAACCTTGGTCATCAACGGTTTCTTCACGGAACCACCGAAGAGAGCTTTAACTCCAGTGTTACGGCCCTAAAAAATAGAAGCCCATTAGTCTTCTGCAGCGCGTAATGTATTATAGGGAAAGAATCTAAGCTGACCAGTTTCTCGCAAACATGATCCATAACGGCCATGACACCGTCTTGATTCCACCAGATTGGATCTTCGACACACTCAACTTCACCACGCATAACAATGATTTGACCAGCTGGGATTAATTTGCCTCCGCCATAGGCAGATCGGAGGTGTTGGGGAACACCGGATTGGGTGACATCGCCATTGAGGGACTGGGTCAATCGATTAATCATTTTGGTCCTCTGTCCAGCAGTCAAAATGTTTGGTGGGCTAGAAGTCAACACAAAGTTGCGATCCAAATCCACCACTAGAGCATCAGATGGGGCAGTAAACAGAGTCTTGCATTCTGCGGTGACACCCAGGATGTATGGACCGGGCTCCTGGACGAGCTCTTTTGCGTGACGAGCATGGACAACTGGGCAATAAAGACCGCTCCACTCGTAGACACGGACACAGAATCGAATTGTTTCCGCGGCGACTGTCAGCATGGCTGGGTAGTGACTGACAAAGATGATACGGCGGGTGGGCGAAACTGCAGCTTCAATCACTCCCACGATGTTTGGAATCGAGAGGCAGTTGAACAAGGGCCACATGGCGAAGTTCTGGAACCCGGTTGGAGAGGAAGGGAATTGATAGCACAATGCGTAGTCCTTCATGTCAATTCGAACCAAGTCGTTCAGTCGCGGTGCTGGGAAGCTGAGAATGCGTGATACTTCTTCGGCATGGAAAAGATTGGTGGCCTTGTTCCAGTGAATCCACATGCCACGCAAGTAGTCACCTAGAAGATTGTAAAGCGGATATCGAGACAGGAAACTGAGACAGTATGGGATCCAGTATGTCTCATCGGGGGTATCATAGAAATCTGGCTCCGTTTTTCTTCGCAACTCGCGAATGGTTTCGGCACGTTTTTCGTCTGCTCGGGACCATACTCGCAGGGCAATGCCATAGAGAGTGTGAGAAGAGTCTTGTTGGAGAACAAACGAATGGTGAACGCAATGAGGCTGGTTTTTGCCAGTGCAGATTTCGACATCATGAGGGAAACAGGCCTAGATATTCGATGTTAGTCAATCTCGAGCCCATATCTAATGAATGTGTAATCCGATTCTTGTTTGAAACCAAAGCTGGGATGGGAAAAATTGCCGCCACTTACTCTCATAGCAGAATGCAAAGCTCTTGCGATTTCGTTATCCTGTTCCAATCTGGGGCTGCTGCCCAAAATCTCTGGTAGCCAAAACTGGCCAACTGCTCCCTTCATGTGTCCAATCTTTCCTTGGGCGGGTGGTGGAGCCTTGACCCATTGGGAGGGCTCACGACCAACACCACATACCATGTAGGCATGGGTGAGGGTCTTTGGAGTTCTCTGAGCGGGCTTCATATTCAGCGTTGATGGAATGGGCTGGGTGATTCGGGAATGAAGCGAGGAAGTCCTGCTTGGGATAACAAGAGAATTGTCTCCCTGGTCTCGCGTCATGGGACGGTCCCTAGTAGAAGGGCGAACGAAGGAGGACGCATGGTCTCTCAGGGAGGGAGCCATGGTGAACGAATGTTTTGTATCCTTCTAGAGGATCTATCGATCGATCAATGTCGACGGGGGGTTTCGGACTGTTGTTCGATTTGGTTTTGTTCGTGTGTTGCTCTCAGCTAATACGACGAGCAACGGTGGCACCGGTTCAAAAGGCAAGGAGTACCACTTGCTGTAGACACAAAAAAACGGAGATGGTTAGACAAAAAAAATCAAAAAAGAAAAACTCTTCAATCGTTCTACGAGAAGACAAGATAAAGCGTAACACAAAACAGATCAATAATAGGCCTGATGGAAATACGGTCGACGTTGCTGGGGGAGGAATTGCCAGGCGGGCTGAGGAGGTAGATAGGGGCCACAAAGATGCAACTGATCTCTGCGCCCTGAAATAATTGCCAGAGAAATCAATCAATTGGCAAGAGTAATACAGTTCCACGCGGGCAAACGAGTGACACGACACGGGGGAGGCTGGAGCAGACAACGAATGGCGATCAGGTCTGGCGGGAGAAAAGGAGCTCCAGACTGCGACAAGACACACCAAAAAAGCGCATCCGAAGCAGACAGAGACAAGAGAATTGAAGAGAGATAGAGAGAGAGAGATTGATGATAGAAGAAGAGGAGGGATGGGGGGAGAGAAAGGCGGATGGGAGGGAGAGAGAGGGAGAGGTGGAGAGGAGGAGAGGAGTGAAGAGGAGAGAGAGGTGAAAGGAGACGAGAGAGCGACAGACAGGGGTGATAGCGGTGATAGCGGTGCTTGGGGCTTGGGGCTCGGGGGATGGGGCACGGGTTTGGCAAGCGATAGGCGGCAGTGGGGGGGAGTGGCAGGGACCGCCGGGGGCAGCCAGAGCCCCTAACAGGCGAACACTGACACTCACAAGCAACACTCACCTCTAGTAGTAGTTGGTATCACAACAACCATGAACCCCCTATTCACGGTACTCCCATTCAGTCACAATTCCTCCCAATACACAAACAATGCCTTCTGTTGGATAATAATACTCGAGTATCTTGAGCTGAAACTAATTCCAGCACTCAGAGATACTTGCACAGAGTAAGTTCTCAAATAATAAATGGTGAACAGGGCAAGGAAGAAGAAGGACAGGAAAAGTGGGAAGGAGACAAGACACCAGAACAAAAGAGAAGACGAAGAAGAGAGAAAAAGCAATATGGCTTAATTAGTCCGGTGCGTGGGAACAAGAATACAACGGCTCCACCGTTAATTGGCGCAGAGGAATGCAATGGAATGCTTTCTTTTTGCTGAGCTTGCTGCTTCTAGTCAGGCACGCCGCACACGCCCAGGCTGCCCGGCAAGCCCTTTGGTGGAAGGTTGGCGGATAGTGGTATCTCAACCAGACATGACTGGTGGGATTGACAGCTTTGCACCCACTTCGCAAATCGCCGGTTCACCGCACTACATGCAATGCCATGGGTCTCCTGGGAACCTTAGCCCCAGCCCTCCGTCCGCTGCCTCTGCGTTCCTTGGTTCATCACACGCTCCGAGAGATTTTATGGGGTTGGATCGCTGCGTGGGTTTGGGCCTCATGGAGGTGCTCATAGGCTCATGGGCTCATGGAGGACTCGAGGAGTTGGAAAGGAAAAGACGCCTTTGTTTCCAAATGGCCGCCACCGGGCAAGCCAAGAGGATGTGTAGGACCCTTTCTGCTGTGATCAGCGAGCTGCTTCTTCCCATCTGTTCCTCTCTCCCAAAACCACGCATGTTGCTGCGGTTCTTGAGCTGGTTGTGCGTGGAGAGCGTGGACTATATTTTTAAGGTTCTAGGTGGACCTTCGAATAATAGGGCTCAGGGGAGACTCCGAGAAATCCCAGATCCATCCATAACTTTTGTGAAGAAGTTATACGGAGTCCGGAGACTGGATAATATTATTCAACCTTTGGGATGGCGATATACAATTCGCTATCTTACTTGATGGGGATTTACTATCTACTGGCAAAATGCTAATGCCGAAGAAAAAGAAAACGGAAACATGCAGCATAAAGCGATTATGTCGAATCTCAGAAAGGGCGGACTTCCAGCATCTTGCACCCCTGGAGGTTCCACGACGTCAGAACCGTCCAGATCCGGCGACTGGTGAGACCGACTGTCTCTCGCTACTCCGCTAGCCTTCTTCATATACAGATTCCGGACTGTGCAGAGTAACCCACTACCGTATGATGTCGGTAGCACCGATATAGAGCAGCATGGCAAGAGTTGCAAAGATAAATTCAACCCTTTTGCCCTTTCTTTGCTCCTCGATAAATAATGAAATAATCTGTGAGCTGCTTATATCGGCCAGTACTTCCGCCACTGTGCCGTAATGAAAGGTTCGAAGAATGTCTTCCGATCAATCTCTTTCCATGCGTCAATTGCTGCAATTATCAAGCGCTTATACTTATCCTTGCGGTTTTCAAACAGCTTTTTCACAGATCCTGAATCAAGGGGGAAAGAAGGAAGCGAACAACGGTAGAAAAAGACAAATATCACATCATGTTTACAAGCAGTAATGTCAAGCGTACGATATATTCGAATCTCAACCAATATAAATTCCATCTTCTTCTCGACTTTCTGATATGTTTCTTTCTCAATAACAACACAACAACTCCTGAGCCCTTCCTTCTATCCCTCTCCTACAATCTGAGATCTTTCTTCCACCCGCAACATCTCATTTGTCGACTGGGGAGTAGCAAAATCTCGACTATCCATGACCAATAAATTCTCCGGGTTCCCTCTCCACGAGCCCACGGGCCCAGAACTCACATTTTCCTTTCTCGACCTGCAAAAATGTGCTTGGTATCAACCCCTCCAATTGGCTGCTAATAATCAAGCAAAGCAGATCGACTTTCTGTGGCGTCTGCGGGCTTCTGACACACCCGTTAATATGTGATATCAAAACCGCCGCCGCCCCCTCCCAAAACGGCCAAAGCAAAAAGCATCCCATATTAAACACCCAAGCTCCCTCCTTTCTCATGGTTTAACATTATTATTCAAGGAAGAATAATAGAGATACTCCTCCCTACCTAGGTATGGAGTACTACTACTGTGTTGACTGTCTTGTTCTTGTTCTGTTCATTTAATATTATTTCATCATTCCTCGCTTGTCTGGCCACTCGGATACTGGATCGGTCTTCGGATATTTTAACTTCCCAGTTAAAAGTTCCCACTCCGCTGATCGTGATTTATTCGAAGGCGCAACACTTTCCATGTGCTTTTTTTTTCGTTTCTTCGCTTCGCGATGAAAACTAAATAGCTTATCTTTCAATGCTCCACCACGTGCTTGTCGCTACTGCAAACGAGCAGAGGGCGAAATACCGCAGGAAAAGCCAGAATACGACATGCTCACGGAGGACATTGGTTTGATGATTCTCTTTCCTACGGAAAGGACACTTAGTGATCACTATCGCTTTCGTGGTTTCATGCAATTTACAGGAATGCGTTGATGCAATAATAATGATAGAATTTGAGAGACTGACTCGATTATTTTATGCTTTCGCTTCTTGCTTCCTCTTTCAAACTTTCTTATCCAGTTATCTTGTTCCTCTTGTCGATCTTTTGATCCGTCGGCAGAGACAAGGCCTTCCAGAAGAACTCTACAAAAAGTTCCCAAGGCTGAAGGTCCAAGAACTATAATGATGCAATGACTGAGACTAAAACTATGCACGTATGCGGTTATGCTCCCACTGCTCTCAGAATAGGATTTAAGAGAGGATTTTTGACTGCATGTGTTCCATTATTCAGGATTATGGATTGATTGCGCAATGCTGTCCCTGCATGGGGAGATTATTATATCACTGATGATTTCGCAGCTTCCAGTATCCTGCCAACTCCCCCCTCCCCCAGGTTAATCAAGTTGTATCTCCTGCCGCTCTTCAAAAAACATAATAACGTTATGCAGGTACGAATCGTACGAATCATCTCTCCCCAGTTTTGGCAAGCGGGTGGAAGACACCAGGAACAAAGAGTTCCACAAAAAAGAAGAAAAACCAAGCTGAATCGGGTGAATACATCTCGATGATTTGTGTTACTTGCATACAACGACCCCGTACTCCGTACCCCTTCTTGGCTAGGGCCGCGCCGCTTCGATATGGTTCCCTCGCTAAAATCTTACGATCATGCTCGGCCCTTTTAACCTGCTGGGGGTGAGTGACAAGCATGCGCCTGTTCCTGCATAAGTCGCGGCTCGAGGCTGGGTTTTCTTCCTTGAGGTTAATATATTTTATATTATCGCCGAGGATAGCACGGTGCCACGGATACGTGCTTCCGCTTGGCCTGAGTGGTGAGTCGTGACAGGGGTTACATGTAGGAAGATAGGTGTGGGTTCTTTCTGAATTCATGGTGATAAAGGACGATGATAAACGCTACTCCAGTCTCCATCTCGGGAGGGAGGGGTGAAGCGACTGAAGCCTGAAGCCTGAAGTTCCAGGAGGGGGAGGGGAAGTTATGGGGTTCGATGATGTGTTCTTGCCCGGCGCTCCTCGGGGTCTAGTAGTAGTTTCGTTGCATGACTCTGCTCGCAGAAGCGGTGATCACTTGCGGTTGTTTCAGAGACGCGTACGGTCAACTCAAGAACTGCTGTAGCCTGTAGTAGTGGTAGATGTGGCTTCTAATGATAACCAAAATAATAATACCATTGTTGGCGCGGTGCCTGTTACACAAATGGTTTGAATTCAAATGCAATCAGACGATAATGGCTTTCGAGAGGAAGGGGCTGCGAAGAAGTACTACGTCGTGGAACACGGCACAAAACAGCGTACTCAAATATTACTGTGTATAAAAGATAAGATTCACCACGACCATGGGAGTTTACGTATGGGCAGCAGAGAGAAATCCTCTGCTTTGCTCCGATTATTGTCATCGGCATTTGTATGTAACGCTGGCATCGCATCGCAGGAAGGAAGGATCGGATAAACACAAAATAGCGCTAGTCCCGATACAGTTAATGCCAAGCCCCCAGGCCCTTATCGATAAGGCGGGAAAACACATAATCCGAGCCAAAATTCTAGAGCTGGAGTAACTTAACCGGAGCTTCCATGACGATGAGATCACAGAGCATTTGAATGCGAGTGTAGACGAATATCAAAATTCCATACATACCTCCTGGGGCTCGCGCACACACATTCGTTGAATAAGTCTTGTATCAACAATATGTCGAAATCCAAAGAGCTATCCCTCAGCGAACTATGCACCATCTGGTAAGCAAGCATCTCCTCCAAAAAGCAGTAACCTACCTTTGTAGCAGCCTTGAAAACTTTCTTCTAACCATCCCACACAGCCGCATTAACGAGCCCAAATACAAATGCCCCCGCTGCGCGACCCCCACCTGCTCCCTCCCCTGCAGCAAGCGACACAAACTCTGGTCCCAATGCTCCGGCGTGCGCGATCCCGCCGCCTACTTGAAGCGCAAGGAGCTGGCAACCCCCGTTGCCTTCGATAAGGATTTCAACTTCATCAGTGGTATTGAGAGGCATGTTGAGCGGGCTGAGAGGGAGGCCGAGAATAGGGGAATTGAGCTGGCTAAGGAGGACTTCGATGATGGTGACGGCCAGCGGAAGAGGAGGAGGACGGAGCCAGCGAAGAAGGGGGAGGTGGGTTTGTTGAGGGGGATTGAGAGTGCAGGGGTTAGGGTGGTTAGGGCACCCAAGGGGATGTCCAGGGGGAGGCAGAACTTGTCATATTGGCATAAAAAGTATGTTCGGCCCTTTTACTTTCTTGTTAATCCTTTGTTTGTGATAATGAGCTGATGTGGATTTGATGTCTAGGCATAAGTGTCTAAGTTGGACTATCGAATGGGTTATGGTGGACGGCGACAATACTCAGAAGGCGATAAACAAATGTCTTGAGACGACTTCTGTTACAACAGCATTTGCTAGAACCTCTTTAGCAAAAGACGAGGAAGAGGAGTACAAGGCTACCGCGCCGCCGACAAAGAAACAAACACTAGATTCTGAGATTATGCCACCTCCGCCCTCTTCTTCCACACCGATATACAACACTTCCGCACCAGAGATGCACGACGAGACCGGACGCTGTGAAACGCCTCTATCTCATACATTGAGTCCGGAGCCAATACCAAAACCCACGCCAAATCAGGACCCAGACAATTCCGGAGAACCCGAAAATGAAAACGAAAACGAAGCTACGATATCAACGCCCGCAGTGGATACTGATTCTAAATGTAACAATAGTGCCACCGATTCCAATCCCGACTCCAAGACATCCTCGCAACAAAAACATCACTTCTACCTCCACCGCCCGCAAACCCGCTCGCGCGTACCAGTACTCATCCCGCTTGAGGGTTCAGTAACTATAACAGATGCTTTGAGGAATAGGACGGTGCTTGAATTTCCAACGTTCTATGTGCTCCCGTGCGCACCTGGTGAGCTGTCTGGAGAAAGATTTATGTTGGAAGAGGTGTATTTGAAGGAAAATGGGGCTGATGATGATCTTGAGATTGATAAGGGAGGAGAAGAAGACAGCGCGAAGGGAGACGAGGAGGGAGAGGTGGATGATGATGATGTCTTGCCAGGCGTTGATCAGAAGAAGGTGTTGGAGGTTCTGTATAAGGATTTGCAGGGCGAAGGGGTTAGCGTTTGAAGTATTCTATATATATACGAAGCCATTTACCTAATATTTGTAGATTTTTATAGATGACCTTATTGTAATTTTGGATTTCCATCTTTGAAATTGCCATCCTTATACAGTACAGTATACTAATTTTATTGGACATAGGAATGAATGTCTTCTTGCCCAAACACTCCAAATCGCCTTGTGAGCCCCTTCGACGTGCACGCTCAACAAGCCCCCAACCCTCTGTGAGCATACGAGCTACTATAAATGCCCAATGACTCGTTGCTGGTTCCAAGGAACCTCTACGTACGGCGTGTGTACAGAGCGCAGATAGGGTTTTGTCTTGTAGCCTTCCATATATGCTCTGGACATGTTGATGGGGATGATATGGACGCTTCCTGGCTGCGACATTTGTTTTGTTCATGCTTGGCCTCTCGGACCATCGATAGTACAGCTTATCTCGAGGCTGCTGTGCCCGCTATTATGACTGATTGAGCTGGGTGGAGGTCCTGATACATGGTGGGCGCGCAGACGAGGGCAGAGTGCGAGGGACTAAAGGGTTTTCCCATGTTTCCTTGCCCATTGAATGCGTCTGTCGCTTTCCTTTTTCGTTGAAAAAAGGTTTAGGTTCTATACATAGAATGGTTGTAATTTGGTATTTATCTTGTTTCTGATGGGTATCTGGTCGATATGCATAATCTCAGCGGTCAATAGGTACCTAGGTAGGTAGCAACCAAACACATATCCGTTTATCCAACAAATGGCTCGTGTATAAGAAAACCCACAGCTACCACGGCCAGGGAAGTAATAATCCATACCCTTCATGAAATACACCAACTTCATCAACCCCTGAAAAATTCCCTCCTATCCACAAATATCAGACTCAGCCCAACTTCCCCGGCACAACCGGATGCCCCGCACTCAACCCCCCACAAACCGCCCACGCCTGCCCATTAACATAACTACTCTCGTCACTACCTAGGAAGAGCGCAACGCGCGCCACCTCATCCGCCACCGCACCCCTCCGCAGCGGATTCAACTGGCCAATCTTCTTCTCCGTCCCGCGCTCCCGCGCCATGTCATACATGGGCTTCGTCATGCCCGTCTCGATCACGCCTGGGCACAACGCATTAATGCGAATGCCCGTGCCGGCCAGCTGGTAAGCGCAGGTCTGCGCGAGGGAGACCACGGCGGCTTTGCTGGCAGAGTAGTCTGTGGAGCCGGCGTTGGAGCGCAGGCCGGCGACGGAGGAGGTCATGATTATGCTACCGCCTGGATAGGGTTTGGAGGGGGAGGTTTTTTGCATAGCGATGGCGGCGTATTTGGCGGCGAGGAAGGGGCTGATAATTTTTGGGAGGGGGTTTCAGTTAGTTTTGAGTATGGTCCTTGGGAGATTCTGCAAGTGTGCAGAGTCTTTGGTGCTTTCCTTACCCCTTCGCATTGGTCGTCATGGTGTGCATGAATTCATCTCCAGTGATATCCGTAAATAGCTTGGGTTGCCCTACGATGCCTGCATTGGCGAACATTACGTCTAGCCGTCCGTACTTCTCCATAGCCTCATCGACGACGGCTTTGACTTTAGATTCGTCTCCGGCGTCGAATTGGCGCGCATGGATGTCGACGTTCGGGTAAAGCGATTCGAGCTCCCGCTTGTGAACGGCGAGATATGTGTCTGAGAAGTCGCAAATAAAAACTGCCTTTGCGCCATTGCGGGCGAATTGGTGGGCGCTGGCTCGACCGATGCCGATGGGGGAATTTGTTCCTGTCGGGGGGGAAGACATTAGGTATAGGATCCTACGCATGGGATTGTCCTTCCTTTCCCTATTTCTTGTGTTAAAAGAGATGCATACCTGTTACAATGACGATCTTCCCCTGCACTCTCCTAGACTCATGGGTGAGCGGGATTCTCAAGCCGGACAATTCCAATGTTCCAGCAGACATAGGATGCCCTTTGCAAGTGTGTACTTACGGCCCTACAGAATCTGGGGCAACCTCGCGCACTCGAGGGATGTTCTCAAAAGTACCGGCATCTGGGATACCTTCAGCCAGTTGCTGGCTGAGAGCCTGAACACGCCGTTTGGCTACTAGTGCGGAAGACATGATGAGACGGAAATGGTTTGGCTATGGAAAGGGAATTGAGTAGACTGGTAGTGAAGCAAATCTCATTGAAATATCATAGTTCATCAGAGGTACTGATGAGACACCGGCTATTGTTTCTTATAGCCGCGCCAATGTTCATAGTTGAAGCTGCTTAGTTGCCGGGAGCCGCAGTATTTACTCCGCAAACGCGGCTTTGCAGGCGTTGCAGCTCCAGAAGGGCCGAGGTCCAGAGTCACGAGATCTGAGGTTAGCCGCTGGTAGACGCTAGCCTTGTTGGGCCGAATGTGTGGCTGCTTTACCAACGACACGAACTTGCAGCATCAAGAAACATCCAATATAAATCATGACCCAATTTTGGTTCTTCTTTCATTGCAAGGTTGGCATAAAGATTTTCTAATCAAAGCTAGTAATCTGTTGTCTGCTGTTAAGATTTGCCTACTTTTGTGTGGCACATCACCAATATCCTGATTGATTTGCAAATATAATGTTGGGCAAACGAATCTCTTGACCAGATCACCATAGGGCGTTACGCTGCGTACGATTCAGATTGCAACATATCTGCTCCTACTGCTACTGACGCAGAATCCCCAGTATTGGGAATGACCCGGGCTGGGTTTTGTGTTACAGTTCCCATCACTATCAATCAATGGATGTTCTTCGGCTGGATAAGCGGCGTGCTCCTTTTAGTTCGCAAGAATTCTTCTATTCTGCGAGAACATAACAGTGACACGCGATAGGTAAACTCAGTACCCCTCGAGTCTGCATTTGATCCTTGCGTAATCCGATTGCATTGCAACCCCTCTCACGTCCTGATGCTGTAGCGAACGGCGAACGTTCCGCCAGGGAGAGTTGTGCTGTCTCGGCGTAAATATGATCAGGCAGCCCTATGAGTCAGTGACTCAGAGAGAGGGGTAATGGAGGGACCCGTAGTTTTGGAATCAGCCTGCACGAAATTGGTCTGGACCGGGAAGCTGTTTCAAATTCCGATCTGCATATCATGGGATATGATCTGCTTGAGACGGCGGGGGAGTTGGGCTGCAAACTGGAGTTGGGAGACAAAGCTGAGGGCCACTAGTGTTTCGCGGGTGAGTGGACGTCTGCTTAGGCAGGATTCTGGGTCAACGAATGCCAGTGCTCATGAGCTGGCACTGCTGATGATTTGATCGAGAAGTTGGTTGCTGGCAGCCGTATCGTAGAGGAGAAGTGATGTCTGTTTCTTGCAGCAGCGACACAAATGACCCCAAACAACAGTGTCACATGACCAAAATAACAGCAAAGTGAGCAAACATACCGAATTATAAGCGGATAATAGATGGTCCGGAAAACCTTGGCGCTAAACCCGACGTGTCACGTCATGGCAGGCCCAACGCGGAAGGCGAGGCTAGTCCTGTTTGGGCGAGCTGGCAACCTCCCGCATCTCTTTCATCATCAACATCATCATCATCGCCCGTTTCGCTGCTGTGGTCCAAGGTTCGCTTGTTGGCAACTTTATAATCTGGTTTTGGCTGAATTCCATGCTTTCTTCTACAAGTCTCTCGTCTCCTTTCGCGTTGCTCCCTTAATTTATCCTTACTGTTCCCTTCCCGCTCCGTGCAAAACTCCACCTGAGTGGGTAGCGTGCTTGTTGACCGCCGTGCGTTGTCCTTGTCTGCCCGACACTACGAGCGAGCGGATTTTCCGGCACGTACATCGAAGCTACTAGAGGGAGAGAGATGGTCAATGTAAGCAGGAGACGGCACGCCCAACAACGGTTACCATTATTCACGCGACATTTCCTCCATACCGCTTTCCCGCCCATTTAACACCCGGCGTCATCTTAATGATAACTTGCGCCTGCTCTCAGCTGCCTGTTGCTCTGACAGCGCTATAGCTATGGCTGAGGCTCTCGACCCTTGCGCCCATGTACAACGGCGTTCTTCGTCTCAAACCTCAACCTCCTCTAAACGAAGTCTCAGAAGCAAGCCCGTTCGCACCAAGGCCCTCAAGCGCCTCTCCGCTTCATCATCCGCCAATACCCCTACGGATCTAACCTCGTTTCCGTCCCTCTCCCCCGATGCTTCTCCAGAAGGGTTTCGGGGTGAACCGGCTTTGAATCATGCACTTAGCCAGGCATTGTTGGCAGAAGGAAGCTCTCGAAGGAGCCATGACCGTGGCCGGAAAGCTACGCTCGAGGGTCTAACGTCATCTCTGCCACAAATGTCTGGTCGCGATGCGCTGTTCAATGATTCGATATCATCTCGGGATGTTCCAGGGTCCCTTCATCTTGCCAACGACGACCATATCGAGCGCATCATTGCAAGGACCGGAGCGGTCAAGTTAGTGAGGCAATTTGCTCGAGACCTTGCTCTACGCGATGCAGAAATATCCGCAATCCGGCTACGTGCTGATGAGAGGGAAAAGGAGCTGAAAAAGATGCTTCGTGAAGCGCAAATCTCCAATCAGACGATCGAACATAGACTTTACGTCCTCGAGAACCCGGATAAATCGACGGATAATAGCATAGAAAGTCTGGGCCCGCTGGGTCGACCAAGAAAGGTGTCGCCCACTATTGACGATATGATGAGCCAAGCTATGAGTGACGATGTTGGAGGTCAGATGCTGAATTCGTCGCCGGAAGAATATGACAGGGGGGTTGCCGACTTTCGTGACACTATTCGACCCAATAACCGAAATGATAGCGACCCTCGATCCAGAAGCTCGAGTGTGGGATCCACTAAGAAAAGGTCGTCCACGTTATTTCGTGGCTGGCAGGATTATATCTGGGGGAGTAACACTGTCAGTCGAAAGACAAGCAAAGCAAGCAGCATCATGAGTGACAGGGCTGGACAGTATGAAGAGGATGATTATCTGCAAATGCCTAACCCTCCTGGGAACCGGCGGAAGGTTCTGGATCAGCAAATATTCCAACCTCCTGATGCGAATTCAACCAGTGCTGGCCCCGATGGCAAAGGCTTAACAAAACCGAAAAACGGCGACGACGCAAGTGTCGATTCTCGTCGATCTTCTAGGTCGATTGCGTCATGGACTGTTAAACTGTTTGCTGGGAATCCCCAGGGGGCGAAGGAAGGCGCTGATTCAACGAGTGTCAGAAGCCGTACTCCCTCCAATGCACCGAACTCTAGGGTTAGACAGCCAGCTACAGATCCTTCGAAAGGCAGTGGGTCTGCCGTTGCGGCTTTGAAAAGATTAAATGGACAGACAGGATCTGCAAAGTCTTCCGCTACCTCTAGTGTTCGAGGTTCTAGGACCAACCTCTCTGCGCCTCGTCGTGATGTTCCTTCCGGCCCGAGACAAATCGCTACGCCAGAGTCTAGAGACGGGAACCAGACAAATTTGGGCCCTGTTGAGATGGATGCTATATTACCAATGGAATCTCGTCCGCCAACACTTTCACATACTTACAAAAATTACCAACCGGGGGAGCTACTAACAGATCGTTTTGGCTTCATTTATGACCAAAGAAGGAAGAAGCGTCAGAAAGAAGCTGACGGTTCAGATCTTAATTCGAAGAGGATAAGCACTACTGAAACGATAATCAGCCTTCGAAGCGATCCGGACCTGAGTGCAGGCATTGAATCAATTGGTGCAGAATCACCTGCCGACGCAACGCCAGTCGAAGACGGTGAAAACGGCAATATTCCCACACGACGATGGCAGGATTACTTAAAGATTGCTACCAAGCCAACTGAGCTTCTCTCTCATACTCCAGCTGCAGGACCTATTGTCACAGTAGCTAATGGTATTGATACTAAATCCCGCTCGCCATCTGTTGCAATTCAGAAGGGAGGTACAATATCCGTTGTCAATTCTGCGCCACAAGCATCTGCGTTAATGTCGCCAGTTGCGTCGAGCAACGCTGAATTCGCAGGAAACAATGAGGCTTCCGCTGTACAAGTTTCAGCGTCAGAACAGGAACCGGTTAAATTACTGTTAGAACGGCTTACTGAGCTACACGATTCTTTACAGCGGGAACGCACGGCTAAGTGGAACGAGTTTATGCGAAAGGTACGAGCAGAACGTCGAAAAGAGGGCGAGGCCTCGGATCGGCCAAACGTCTCCCTTGCGACCCCTGAAGCATCACTTGCAGACGGGGAAGTTGTGGGTATCACTGGTCTTGGGAACAAGGGAAAAGTCGGGCGAGCAAAATGGCGCGAATTTAGGAATCTCGTTCTTGGAGGCATTCCTGTTGCGCACCGTGCAAAGGTGTGGTCTGAGTGTAGCGGTGCTTCTGCATTACGAGTGCCCGGTTATTATGACGATCTTGTCAAGGGCAACTTTAACACTGACCCATCCGTGGTTGCGCAAATCGAAATGGATATTCATCGGACATTGACCGATAATGTCTTCTTCCGCAAGGGCCCTGGTGTTCAGAAACTTAATGAAGTATTGCTTGCGTATTCTCGCCGCAACCCTGACGTTGGTTATTGTCAGGGAATGAATTTGATCGCTGGATCACTACTTTTGATTATGCCTACAGCTGAAGATGCTTTTTGGATACTCGCCTCTCTCATTGAAAACATCCTTCCCACTCACTACTATGACCATGGTCTATTAGCGTCGCGCGCAGACCAGCAGATACTCCGACAATACGTGTCCGAAATTCTGCCTAAGCTATCTGCCCATCTTGACGACTTGGGGATCGAACTCGAAGCTTTGACTTTCCAATGGTTCCTATCGGTTTTCACCGACTGTTTGTCAGCAGAGGCTCTTTACCGAGTTTGGGACGTTGTTTTCTGTCTCAACACCCCTGCTGCGACGGCGCCGTCCGCGCCCCCGGGCCAGGCTCAATCTCAGGCAAGCAAAGCACACGGAAGCACTGTTTCGATGACCAGTTTAATCTCGAACCCAGCCAACTCACTAACTGGTACCACACCGAACCCTGACCGTGACCTGTCAGTTACCAGTGGCGGTGGCGGCAGTACATTCTTCTTCCAGGTGGCTGTAGCACTACTCAAGCTCAACGAACAGCAACTTCTCACTACGTGCTCGACCCCAGCGGCAGTGTACACATACATCAACCACCAGATGACTAACCATGCAATTAGCATTGACGGACTCATCCAAGCAAGCGAGGCTTTGAGAAACGTTATCAAGCGAGAAGACGTGTGTGCGAGACGTGCTGCTACTTTGAGGGAGATGAGGGCGGCCATGAGTGGCGAAAGTGCAGCGAGTTTGAAGAGCGATGGCGGTTCGAGCGGCGGCGCTGACGCAAAGTAACGACGATATCCTGTATGATTTACATTAGACGGTCATTATTATATTTTCTTAATCTCTTACTTTTCTCTTTTCTTTCTTATTTTGTTCTTTTGGGGCGAAAGCTAATGCAAGACTGGAAAGACGAGATTAAAACAAATTACATGATACATCAGACCATAAACGGGCCGGCGAGGATGCGTTGCCTCTGTTATCTTTTCTTAACTTTCTCTTTCATTATAACGTTTTGAGATACCCACTCCTTCTTTATTTTATATCTATCATTCTACTTTTCTTTCCCCCTTTTGTATTTCACGGTTAGATTTTTCTTTTGTACGTTACCCTCTCGGGACTCTCCTGTCAAGGGTTGAATATGCGAGAATATACTCCTGACCCTCACTCCCTTTTCAGGGGTTTTACTATGTTGTGAATGAAAGGAAGAGGAGGTCTTTAGCATTATGATGGAAAGAAGATGGGAGTTTGAATATATGCAAGGAACAGAAGACATTGTATCTATCAGTGTAGGTGTATCCAGTATCAACCAATTTGATATAGCAAAGTGAACTGGAATGCGCTTGCCCCTAGGAACCGCTGCGTACACCTCGCCTCAGTCTGGTATATCAGCCAACGTTCTGGTATTCACTTGCAAAGCTTTTCCGGACAGTGAATAAGTGATTTATTCTTATTTCGAGTACCCTTCATCGATACGAGCAGAGTCAAGCGATGCCATTCTTAAGTGGAGTCACTCTTATATTTTTTACTTGCAGTGAATCATTCACCGCCTATACTCATCTCATCTCGCCTCACTCTCTTTAATCACACAATACTCAATTACGTTTTATCACATTCTAAAAACTAAACTCTCATTGCAATTAACCTTGTCGTTCCGTCCCGAGCTTAAAATCATACCACGCCTATATCACACCTGCACCTCCTACACTACATCCCCTACGCCCCAACGCTACATCTACACCTAACACTGCCATTGCATCACGCCTCTATCACTTCCTATCAGCAATAACACCCCATAACACCACACCACGACGTACAGTCACCATGACCATGGGCCTCCCCAACCTCCCCAAGGAACTAATCCTAAGCATCGCAGACCAAACCGACAACCTTAAAGACCTCAACAACCTCTCCCTCACCTGTCCGGAATTTTACAACCTCCTAAATGACTATCTCTACCGTCGTGACGCAGAGTCCTCTAACCCATACGCACTTTTCTGGGCAGCGTCCCACGACCGCATCTCCACAGCGGACAAAGCACTGTCTCAGAGCACAGACATACGCGTGCGCGGTGACTTCTACGAATCGCCGTCTTTCAGACTTTCCTGCGAATGGGAGCCCTCAACGGATGTTTGTTTAACACCTATGCAGATAGCCCTTCACAACCGACATGAGAACATGGTACGCTTCATACTCAGTCACGGCGTGGGCTTGTTTGAACCCTACCCAGAGCAATACTACGCTGTACCGCTGCATAGCATCAGCTATCATGGGCCTATTGGGCTTCTGAAACTTTATCTGGACCATGGAGCGAATGTCGATGAGCGTGACTACAAGGGGCGGACGGCGTTGTATTGTATCTTGTTGTGTAGGAAATACGTAAAGTTTGAGAAGGAGTTGACTGAACGTGTACGCATGCTACTGGATTATGGGGTGGATCCAGATGCGATGACTATAACATGGAAGTCGCCGAGGAAGTTGGCGAAGAAGAAGTGCGTGGATGAGCTTGTTAGATCGATGGTGGTAGGGGGAAGGGGGTCGACGGTTTTATTGTACGAGGCTGAATTGCAGGCGAGGAAAAGGTGGGGGGAGAGTTCGAAAGGGAATGATGCTAGGACTGCTGTTATGATAAAGGATATGAAAGAATTAAAGTTGAATACATCGTATGAGCGATCGAAGACGAAAAAGAGGTCGAAAAAGGAAGAGAAAGGGGACGATCGGGTTGGAGCTGGAGAGGCAGAAGGAGATCAGGTCTCGACAACCCCTGTGATGCAGCTGGCTAGACTCGATGAGAAGACTATCGATGCCACGGCTGGGAGGCAGGATGCTTGGGAAAAGATGCGTGCTGAGACTGAACAACAACAACAACGTGTTTGGGAGGAATCGCAGGACCAAGATGAAGAACCCTCTGGCTGTATGCATGCATCTATCGGACTATTTAGGAAAAAGGGGAAGACTGAGTGTGTGTCTTGCAAAGACATTGTTAAGCAGTCCTTTCAATGCCCTGATTGTGAGGTCATGGTGTGCCTGCAATGTGTGTCTTGTGGTTATTACTGATGTTTATTTTTGAAACCTTCTGGTTCTGCCGTGACTTTGATGGCAATTGGGTTCTTGACGTGTTCTTGCTTTTCTGCCAATCTACTATTTCAGGTTCAGGGAATTTGGATGGATGAGAACGGGGAAAGTGTAAAAGTATGGCACCTAACTGGGTTTTCAATATTTGATCTACAACAAATGAAGCTTTTGACACAATCCAAGCACCCTATGCATTCTACAACTGCTTAGAGATACTCGATAAGATAAACACCGAGGCAAAAATATTGCTAAGCTATAAACATGCTGGTAAACACCAAGAGACAGTGATACTACAAAGCGTGCTAATGCAACATAGTAAAAACTGATAATTCTATCCAAATGATGGACTGAGGAACAAAAGAGGATAATGCTTGATACCAGAACACATTCAGCTCAGCTATGCCACCACTTTCTACACCACTCCCACATGTGCTATCCGCTGTAAATTCTTCACCTTCGACTCCAACGCCAAATTTTCATCCTCCTTCCTATGCAACTCCCGCTGTAGCATCTCATTCTCCGACCGGAGCTGCTGCAACCTCTGCGCCGTCCTCTCACGGAACGTTCCATGCTCATCCAGCAACGCCTCCAGCCTATTCCAATCCATACCAGGCGAAGAAGCAGAGGCCCTTCGCATCTCAGCCATCTCCTCTTCCCTTTGTCGTAGCTTGCTTTCTAGCTCGTCAAGAGCAGTCCGCCACGCCTTATCTGTCGTGGCACGGAAGGCGGTATTTTGGTTCACGGCAGCGAGTTGCGCCATGAGGTCCTCGTTTGCCTTTTCCAGCTCCAACGCACGCTGTTCCAGCGCTGCATTTTTCGCTGCCTGGAATAGATCTGACGTATCCCGCCGTTCAATGGGACTGATGCTTTTGGGTCGTCGGGGAGGGGTTTGTGGGCCTTGTCCGCTGGATCTTTCTGGACTGTCGAGTTTTCGTGTTGCTTCAGCAAGCTTACCGCGCAAGATGATGACGTTGTGGATGTCGTCGTCACGCAGTTTTCGAAAGGCGGCATGCTCGCGGCGCTCTGCGGCTAGGAGGACGCGCACTTTGATGAGGTTGGCGACGTCTTCGTCTCGGAGGGCAAAGAGGGCTTCGTGTCGTTTGGCTTGTGCGGCTTTCTCTGCTTCAAGGACTTTGACCCGCTCCTGTAGGGCTTCGTATTCTTCTTGGGAGACAGATATGGTCGGGTTTTCTCGTTCAAGGAATATTATTTTGGACATAAGAGCAGAGAGTTGCTGCTCAAGTGGTCCAGGGATCCGTTGAGGCTCTTCCTCAGCCCCAGAGCAGTCGGAATCATTTCCCGCATCCCGACTATTATCTGGCAAGGTGGGTGTTTTCTGAGACGGGTCTTCGTGAAGGGTCTGCTTAAGAGGCTTTGGCTGGTATTCTTTGCTTTGTGCAATCAAGTTTCGCGGCTCTTGTATTTCTTCTAATGTCATCCCAGCGGCTTCGAGCTTCTGCGACAGACGGTCCTGCCTTTGCCATAATCCGGGCTGTGTTTCCTCATTTCCAATGGTATCACTGCTCCTATCGGAGTCATAGCCTCCTAAGCCTTGACGAGAACTTATTGACATAGACCGGCCTGAGAACGACCGCACCGAAGGTGTTCTTGATAAGCTGGTTGCATTCCACATTGGACAATAGTGAAGATTCAAACAAAATAGAACAACAGAGAACAAATCTGAGGCGCAAATAGAACGCGAATAAATGGAACGGAAAAGCGAAAAGATGGTATGTTCAATTGAAAGACAATTCCCAGACCCCAGTCCTGCTAAAATGTCATGATGAGTAGGAAATAACTGAGTAAAAGTAAGCTATTCACCATAGCTACCGGGTATGCAAGCTCTGTGACAATTTGACACGAAGGGGTCAGGGATGCGCAGCTGTTACAAGCTATGTAGCTTGGTGTCATGGACAGGGTACTTCCTCGCAGGATTGAGTAGCATGGATTGTATGTAACAGCAGCACGCTTCTTCTTGTATTAGCCTATAGCTGCGTTTCAATTTCTCCGAGGCTGAAAGAAGGAGAACTTTCTGCATCAAATTTCCTGGTATAAGACGATGTACGCAACACGGTAGTTTAAGCTTAACATTGGAGTAATAAGTAGAGTCGAGTCAACATCTGTTTGATTTGAGCCCCGCTCTGACATCGGAGGTATGAATAACAACCAATGAACCGGAGCATATATATTATTTCTGCTAATCTCTGCACAACTATTCAAGTGCATGTAATTTGCATCGAAGTCCTGCTGTGTCGAATTGTAGGCATAAAAAATGATTAGGAATATGACATTCAGGTTGAAGCAGAAAGAAACCTTGACCTTGTAATTCTAAAAGAATGAAGAACGACAGTTCAAAAAGAGTATTACGGCTTTGTATCCCGGTAATCTCTGAAGGCTACTTCCTCGTAGAATAAACGGGGTGGAACTTCGGTGAGCTAGATTGAAGATATAAGAGCTGTTCGTTCATTCTGATAAGCAAACCGTGGAGAGTAAGCGGGACGTAACAAGCGCTTAAGAGAATATGACGAGCCAGATACTCGTGAATAACCGCTGGCGTTACTCCGTACTCTTAATAGAAATCCTATTTTGTATGTGCATGTAGTAAGATAGTTGCTGCCCAGGTGGCTTTGGGATGGCCGTCCTGGCCGACAACATTACAGGTGTCGGTATATCATGCCTGCCAAAGACATTGCCGTAACGAATGAGGTACCACTAGAGAGAGGGAGACTGTTTCCATCCCGCCTGGGCAGCTATTCCCCGGCGTCTCAGTGTAGAGAATCGAAAACGGTCCTTGCAATGCGTACAATGACATGAAACTCTAAAGGTAGGGAAGCGGTATCCCACGCGGATTGGACTGAAGTGCGGAATAAAGAAACCTAAATCTGCTGGCCATGGAGGCAAAATCATTTCCCGGTGCTCCTGAACAGACCTTGTAGAAAGGATATCAGGAAGAGTGTCTGATGAAGCTGAGGCTTCTGGCATGCGGTTGATTTTGAGTTGCCAAGGCTGACTAATCGACCTACCAGAGTGCTATCCTTTGATACTATCGATTTCTACTCCGTGCATCTACTTCACTGAAAAGGTATGTCTGATTTCTTCAATAAATTGGGCGAGGAGCACCTCATCATCTAATTATGTAGGTCTTGCTCTGGTTCAGATAAGACATGTTAGAAGACTTCGAACTCCTCCAGCAAGTTCCTAGAGTCTCACCAGGATTGTGGTGCAATTGTTACTAGGGATCATGGATGGTCTTCCTCACGAGTCAGTTAGCTACAGGCTACATGTAGCTCAAGGTCAGCGTCTATTTATAGCTTTGAAGTGGCTTTTCAAATCCTTCGCCAGGCAGCTGTACCAAGTGTTGCGCTAGAGAACTTGCATGTCGAACATCGGACTTCTCGGTCTGTCCCCTGAGACGAACAGCATCTACCGAAATTGCTGCCTGCACCAAAAAAAAAAAAAAAAAAAAAAAAGCAGTTCTTTCGTCCTCGTTTCCCCCCTCTTTTAAAAGACGAGAGCGAAAGGGCTGCCATTCGGTTTTGTTATATGTTATTGCCGCAACATTGACATGGACTCGCCAGCATTTCACGAACACAAGGCTACCAAAATGAACGAGGATCACGCAAAGGGTCTACTTGGTACTGGCCGATGTGTCGATTATACTCAAGGATATGGACATATTTTATTCCCGCCCCATCAATATAGCAACTGCGTTGAAGGCAAGAGGTGGGAGGAGCTTGTCAACGTGTATGTATGCACTTCATCCTTTGTAATTACGAGCATTGCTAACATATGTCAGAGAGAATTCATTTCCTTTTATGCAGCTGCCAATTGAAATTCGTAACAAGATATATGAATTTCTGCTTGAGCCATTGTCAGGTGGCTACGATGGAGATTTACCTGAAATGAAGGGGGGAAATGGTATCCGGTTTAGGATTTCCGACACGAGCTACTATCCCTCAAATACAACATATTTTTCCCCGACCGAGCAGGTTTCTGTCTACCCAACATTGCAGACAAATGGACGAATCCAGGAAGGGTTAGAAGAGCGTATTGAGTTGTATAAGTCAATTCAAGAAGGAACGGCCAATGACGCCCAAATCCAACTTGCAGAGGAGCTTCGCTTGACGCCGCGTTATGATTTCGATCTTAAAACTGAGGAAGCGCTTTTCGATGGTTACAGTGATTTCGACGAAGACGAAGACGAATCTGACGATGAAGCTGAGTATAAAGCTGATCAGATGGAATGTTCCCGACCTGAACTACCCCCGCATGCCTCTGATATCGGAAAATCATGTCGCCCTATTTACGATATGCATGTTCATCGCAACCGGAGGGAAGATGTGCACCAGAGGCGACTAACAAAGGGATTCGACAGAACGATTTCTCTCAATAATTACTCATGCCGATCTTGTCTATATATGGATTATTCCATTATCCGTCGTTTATTTTACGTCAGCCGGCAGTTTACCCAAGAAGTAGGCGCGTGCTTGTGGAGAAGTGCAATTATAAACTTTGAGGTTCCCGAGTACTTCTTTGCCTTTTTCGAGCCGCGACCCGCAATTCTGAAATTCGTAAAGTGCATTGAACTACACTTTCAATATGGAAATCTGTGCGAAACTTCTACGGAAACCGTTGTCGCCATATGCGGATTTATTTCGAAGTATATGGATTTGCGGTATATCAGGATTTTTCTTATGATTGATGAATGCTGCCTGGAAAGAGCCGTGGCGGAGGGAGAGATGGAGCAGTGGAAGGTGGCGTTCAACAACCTGAGAGTCTTGCATGGATTTGATCTTCGCGCAATTTGGGATCCCCTCTATCTCCCAATCCGGGAAGAGCGTTGGCAGTTTGCAGCAAAATTCGAAGGCTTAGGCAAGAAACTTGAAGAATTGTGGCTCCCTCACATCCTTTCTCTCGATAATTAGATGACGGAGGGAATGGTTATGTCGTAACCTTGCCGCTTTTCTGTCTACCTACGCAGATTGGTAATAGTACGGTTCTGAACGGAAATTGCTGTTACTGGTCTAATAAACTGTAACGTTTCATAAATGTTTAACCTCTCAATAACCAAAATATCAAGTAGAACGAAAAAAAACATGGAAATGCCTGACTCATCGCCAGCGGCCGCTCTGCTCAATCCTGTACCGAGAAAATCTGAATCACTTCTATTCCAAAGCGCACGCGCCATCCACCATCCATCCATAAACCAAGCTCGAAACTCAGAACCCCAACGCCTGATTAAACGCATCCGCAGTAGTCTGATCGCGGGTTCCCAAGGCCTCAATCTCCGCTTGCGCAGTCTCGCAAGCCGCAATGGCCGCCTCGTTGGCCTCACAGACGTTGCCTAGCTGGTCGCAGACACGGTTGGTGATGATATTGGGGTTTAGGGCCTCCTGCTGGCCCTCAGCAATAAGCGGGTCTACAGCCTGGAAGGTGAATTCGTCAGCTGGACGGCCGTTTAGACCCCCTTCGAACGCGATGGAAGGGTCACATTGGCCAAAATCGGCGGCCCCGTTGGCTGCTGCTGCTGCATTATTATTTGCTGCGTTGTCGGCGGCATTGTTGCCAGCAGCAGCAGCGTTGTCATTAGCTGCATCAGTATCATTAGCGTTGAAATTGTCACAATTGTTGTTGGCGTTGTTGTTATTCGCATTGGAATCATCAGCCTCGGAATCGTCTTGATTGTTCGCTGCGTTTGCTGATGCCCCATTACTACCCCTGATGGCAAAGCGGAATTTAGCGCTGTCGCGGCGAATGTGACGCTTCTTTGCTGTTGCGCAGTTTGCTACCGCGGTATCGCCGGCGGTAGCATCATCGGCAGCAGCATCGTCACTGGAAGCAGTATCGTCGGCGGCGGCAGCATCATTGGCAGCGTTACCCCCAGCCGCGCCATTACCACCGGCAGCGTTGCCCCCTGCCACATTGAAGTTGGCAAAGCCATTGGCCTCTGAGATCGCAGCAACACTCAGACCATCTGAGTTGAAGGGAGTAGTAAGACTCGCTTCAGAGTTTGCGTTTTGGACATCCGATCCTTCTACATCGGGGTCGACTAGTGGGATGATGCCACGCAAAGCTTCAGTGGCAGGAAGGGTGGGATCGTCACAGAGAGTAGGGACGTCCGCTTGGAAGTTGTTGAAGTTTTGTTCAGCAGCGACAAGACCCTTTGCTGCTTCAATTACGTCGTTGGAATCTCCGAGATCCGTGACGATCTGGTCGGCGAGCTGGAGCCTTTCGCATGGATCTGCACCTCCCAGGAGGACCCCTGGGACCTGGCCGGCAAGGGTTTGCGCTTCACCTGCATCACCGACCCTATCAAACAGAGAAAATGATTAATTACCTAGATTGGCGAAGAAGCCGGAATAAAAGAATAGTCTAATAATAGCTTACTGGAGAGATTGGATGGCATCTACGGGAATCTGTTCTTGACCAAAGCGAGCCTCAATAAGGGCTGCAAGCAGAGCGGTGAGGACGGTATGGGACAACATATTGGATTTTGCAAGATGGTACGGGGCTTTTGAGATTGACTTGGGCGTAGGTAGAGAGGTGGGAATGCGATTGAATTATGATTGAATGGGCCAGCCAGGGAAAAGACAGCTGAAACAGACAAAAGGAAGTAAATGAATGGCACGTTCAGTTCACAGAACTAGAAATAGAGATAAAGAGAGACGGACCGAAAACAACAACCCGAAAATCAAAACTGATGCTGGAGTGAAAAATGGAGAAGAGAACAAGAGGCATTATCCCAACCGGGGAAGCCCCTTCTTATATGGCGTTTTTCGCTTTTCGCTAAGACAACGGCCATGGTTCCTGGGCGCGTTTGAAGATTACCTGCAACCTTTCTGAAATGAGCGTCAATGAAATTTCTTTCAAATCGTTGGCCCCTGATGTTTCTACGCCAATAATGTACGTATAATTGAAGGAGAACCAGAGGAAATCTTGCCAGCCGTTGGCCTGTAGGCATGTATACTTTGCGACAGATGGTGAAACGTCAAGCTTGAAGCTCTGCTGTCAATTTCTAATTACACTAAGCAAGCGTACATATTCCAAGGCGTTGCTCTTCATCATAATGATAAGCTGCTTTTAAAATTGCGCCAGGGATTGGTGTTGCTGAAAGAGATATTATGTTAAGCCGGGGATCATTTCCAACTACTCTTTGCTGTTTATGCCACAATTCAAGATGGCGAGATGGATGTCCAACTATTCCCTTAAAGCCGCTGATCGTTCAAAGAAAAGCTTTTTTTCTACCAGAGAATAATCAGTCAGCAGGTAGCCAGGCCAAGGTGCTAAGTTCCGCACATGCCTTACAGATAATACGGCTTCGCAATGGCGCTGGGCTTGCTCATGAAGGAATGACTCCCATGTCACTGAGGTGAGGGCCCGACTCGGAGTCAACCCTGATCCTTGCATTAAAGCTAAGCCGATGGATGTTCTATTCCATGACAGCATGGATCATCATGCACTAAAGCATCAATTAAGCTATTGGCGGCAGCTGCAACAGCCTCTGCGACAGCGAAGGTTCGTTCATGAATCGTGATACAAGTTGCGCGACGCGGTTAGTCACAGGGTTTTGGCGCTTCATGCACGGCTGCGTTAAATCCAGATGCAACACATCTGTATTAACATCCATATCCCTCCCAGGACATCTCATGGGTGCTGAAAAATGCCTTCGGCCCGTAGTCATTAGTATGTATTGCACTCTAGAGCATCTTGACGCTCGTTTTCCATTTCGCTTCCAGAATTAAGCCCCCCCGAGTGAGCAGGTAGGAGCATATTTCCTTTCCATATCATCTTTCAGGTCTAGTTAAAATGTATTTAGCGGCCATTTTTAATAAACTCATGGATTGATTATAATGATAGAAGGTCTACTTACCCTGGCTTTGCAACGATGTCCTGATGGTATAATTTAGAGATGTGATGAGACTCCGAATGGATCCCGGGCCGACCCTGTTATGCTCAGCCCCTGATAATGATGACATTAGCGAAAAAGTAAAGCAATACTTGCTAGGTTTTTAAAACGAGGTGGAACTCAACGTGTTTTAAGGGACCAGTCTCAATCCTTTGTGGATCCCTTAATGTACCCCAAAGCCGCCAAGGACTTGAGCAAGGAGTGCGAATAGTAACTTATATTATTAGCGGAAACTCCTTATGTCATCCAACAATGAGAAATCAGAATAATGGGACGATTGATGATATCCTGCGAAAGAGTACCTTAATCCCAAGTCGGGCCTGTGTCTTACACTGGTCCATCTCATCTAAGAGGACTGAACTATACTATAGTATGAAGTATGTGCGCGCGAACGTGTACACCTTGCATCAGGGTTTGTGTTCACAGCTCGCGTCGTGTAATCCGGGCCTGGTCTAGGCGCCCATCATGGACCATCCGAGCTTCAAAAAGCGGCTGCTGGTCATGGTTGATGATGGTGTCACTGCTAGGGTTAACATGCAGTGGTGCTCAAGGGGATTTTCGGTAACTCAATATCCATCGTTTCGTAGTCACGAGAAAACGAATTGCTCTGGTTTGACAGCAGTCTATATACTTTAATGTATGAGTGTATGTACGCGATGCGCCTAAGGTACCTGTAAACTAAAAGAGAAACGAGACGAGCTTTATATGGTCCCAAAAGTCCAGCCTGGCCGAGTGTGAAAACCCGGCATTTGACGGCCAACAGGCGAGAAAAGAGAACATGACAGAAAGGTGAATTGCAGGATTGGACTGGACGTTGAAAAAAAAAAAAAGAAAACAAAAAAAAAGGAGAGAGAAAACCCTTTTGCAGAAAGAGAGACCTAGATCTATATGCCCATATCCAGGAAACTAGGAATGATTGTGTTGGGGTATTAAAACGCGACAGTTCAATGAAACCAAGAGAGCGATTATACGAAATCGAAATAGCCCAACCAGTACATGTACATGTGCAAACTGTACTCTATATACCGCGATATCATTTGATATCTGCTTTGAATTTCTTCTGGATATCTTCTTCGGTAAACCGGCGTGTTTTTGTTCGGAGCATGGCGGCGATCTCGTCTAGACTCATGTGTACCTGCTCGCCGATGGGGACTAGGCATTTCGCCAAGTACGCATAGTCTTTCTGCATCAGCTTGATCGTCAACATGATATAGTCGATGTTGTAGAATACGAGCGCATGCTCGTTGGAGTAACGCTCCTTTTGCTTGAGGAAAGCGACAGGGTGTTCCCGCCAGTGCCTCAGAGGGTTGAGGTGGTGAGAAGTATGATAGCCGTCGTTGTAGCAGAAGCGGTTGCTCTGTATTCAATAATTAATATAAGGAGGATCAACGTGGAAAGTAGTAGGATGACTCACAGCGACGTCTACCAAAGTGATACTCGAGCGAAAGTCAGAGTCTGGGTCGACTTCATCCACGAAAGCGTGTTGGCCCCAGTTGCCAACCATCAATCCAACCCGCAATTGGAAGAGGGGAAGCGCAAATACGAATAAAGTAGGCTTCCAATTAACCTGCATAAGAAGGTAGATAGCAAAATAATTTGATAGCTCCCAAAAAGCTGCCTTCATAGCTAATTGTGTCTTCGACTTGCGGAAGAAGTACAGAGGAAGTTCTAGCCAGATGAAGAACATAAATCGGCCAACGTAGCAAAGGAAGTCGCGGATATCGTCGCGCTGATACCGAATGGTGGACGAAAGGTCATCGGGACCATTACCCTCGACGTGATGGTGCTTGACATGATGGTAATAGTAGGAATTCCAGGTGTGGCCCATCAGCGGGTTTGTGATATATGGGAACACCGTGTCAAACCAGGAGAATTTTCGTGACAGAATCCCTCCCATGTGGATGTGTTGATGCATCATGAGGGTGTAAGTTCCCACGTAGTAGGATTGCATGAGCCAGTGGAGGACTCCATGGACCCAATTGAAGCGGTAATACAGATAAATCGCACTTGGTACGGAAGTTGCAAAGTAAAGTAGGAGATGCGTGAGCATTACCACGTCCGTCTCCACGCGGACGATCTTCCGGCCGAGTTTGATGTATGGCTGAAGAAGATAGTCATTTAAGAAGCGGGGAAGCTTGATATCTTTGAGATCCCAGGTAACAAAGATAGTTGGCTCGAAATCTTCGTGTTTGGGATTGTTGAGCGATGCCAACGTTTCGACTGCAGTCTTGTCATCCCGGGAGCCATTGGATTCAGTGTGCTCGTATTCTTGAGCTCTATTAGCAAAGCACCGATACGTTATATTTATTTAATGAGGCTCTTACTGCTGGGGATCCGTCTACTACTCTCAGTATGGCCAGCTTCCGCTCTCTCCGTACCGCTGGCGGAGCCTGTCCGGTTCTCCGGTACCTTTGCGGGTTGATCCTTCAGCTTCGAAGCATCGCTGAACAAGTCTTGAAGGACTAGTAAGTCCGGGCGCGTCAAGTTAGGATCTATCCTATCCATGATTATGATCGCGAGATTGGGGGTGAAATGGACACTGGAAAACTGGATTTGAAATATAATTATGTCGACGTCCAACAAACTCACCCAGGCGAAAATAATAAAAATGCTTATAAAACACGGATCGAGAGGATCGTCTCCGATAAGTGGATTCAAGCTAGCTAGAGAGGCCCAGAGCCATGAATTGGTAATAATATTATCATTCTTGTCTTTTTGTCTCTCATTTTATCCATCAAATATTCTTGGAATTGAACGGCTCGCGGCAGGTTCTCGAGCGCCAAAAACTAGCTGCTGATTTCCCCTAACCCTTGGTCCCTTGCCCATTCACGGACGACGCTGCGCTTAAAACCCGGGCGAAATCATAATAATATTCTTTTGATGTCATCCAATAATAAGCGCCTGAAAATCGAATGACGAACGGACCAACCACCGCGGCGTACTCGCCAGACCATGAGCTCACCGACGAGTCACCGTTCCCACAAAAGCGCCTAAAAGTCCCTGAACTCGCCAACTTGCGCTCTAATAAATGGGCTGCTCTGAGACTTCACTGCTGGCCATGCTGCCTGTCTTCTACTTACTCGATCCCGTTCGTCAAAAGGGGGCGAACAGAGGTACGGCATGATTATCGAAGGTATTATCTAGTCCGGTTGGACACGCAAATAAATGCGCAGGTTTAAAACAGATGTAGGCGCTTTCATGACGCCGCGCGTCGTATGGTTTTGGAGGTTGGGGGAGCGGATGTTGAACCTTATGAGTCTGCAAGCTCAAAAGCCAAGAGACGCCGCCGAATGACAACGAATAACAGACCTTGTCTTGAGTGGGTTTACTGGATCTCCCCACTGAAGCTCCAAAGCTTCACCCCTGAACAGGCTGAACTATCGCCGAAAGGCCCGAAACACCCTCTAGCGTCTAGGCAAACCATCCGGGGCATCCTGGGACCTGAAGAACATCGGGGACAAAAAAGGCCGTTTTGACGTGAGGCAAAAATTATCGTTCCACCTATATTTGCTGAACTTGTCGAAACTTGAAAATTGGATAGTTATTCATTGGGACTCCGAACACGCAAGAGAAAACCCGGGGAATAATACTACAGTCATCGCTGTGCCGCAGGCACTTTGAAGCCATGGAAATAACCCTCAACGATTGCCGTGATGCCCTGAGTAGACAGTTCTGGGCAAATGCCTGCTTGGCAAAGAATGAGTACCTATGCTAGCCGTATTCATGAATGGACCGTGATGTTTTTATCTCTCGCTAGATTTTGTCACCGGTAACTATGTTCCATGCATTCTGCAAGCTCAACATATCCTTAAGGCTCATTGGGAGCTAGCGTTGGGAGGCCTCAAAACATGCAGCCTTGTCAATTTTGCATGATTGGCATGCTCAAGTGCTATCATGCCCCAATAATGATTCAAAGAAGCCGAACTTTGAAGATAATTCCTTTTTCATGGTTACGTTGATATAGACCTAGCCTGAAAGAATCCAAAGCGACGAAGATGATGTCGCTCCGTATAACTGCTGCCGGATCCCCATGGTCTGTTCAGACACGAGTTCCATAACATGTGCGACTCATGGAGGATCAACTCTGCACAACACTAATCCAGAATATTAAATTTCTCTGGGTACTGAATGAGGTCCCTGCGCATCCTGAAAACAATGATACCCCAGCTCTGGCTCGGGATGGAGAGGATCGGATTCTCCCTCTCAAGCGCGAGATTGAAATTGCCGATAATCTTGCCTTTATTTCTGCGCACACAGATAACAGGAATCGCGTTATGGCAGTTTGCATCGAGGAAGATAGGCCTAATAGTGGGCTGATAATACGCCTGGCTTCTAACTCTGGTTGCTTGGAAGAGGCACAAGAGGGGTTTAGAAAGCTGGCGGATGTGTTAGAAGTGGCAGCGTTAAAAAGTGAGTAGTTCTTTTTTTGTTTCTTTTCTTTTTCTTTCTTCTTTTTTCGCGTTTTCTCTTGTTATCTTAATCTTGTTCTAACTGGGGTCAAGAGAACAAGTATGCAGCGGACCTTGACCTCTTTCGGGAGATCGTATCATTTGATCGTGAACGGATACTTGCTCGTTTACGCTCGAAACACTCTAAATTGAGCATAAGGGCCCGAAAACGGACTCCTTTACTAAAACTCCTTCACGATACAGTTCATGACCCGTCTCTAAAACCCAATAGAGAGATCTCACCAACTCAATTGATGAGCTTACGGTCGAAGACTTTGGCTCTCTATTCGTCGTTTGAGGCCTTTGAAAATGCTGCTAATGAGCCCCTTGATGTGGAACTTCTTGTGAATCTTTTACGATGCATCTACGATAACGATTTAGAAAAGGATTTGAGAAGTCTGAGCAGAGTCAATCCACCAACGTCAGTAAATCCAACCACGTTGGAATCTCTACCTACAGGCGTTGCGAAGCTCAACCAGTATTCCAACGTCTGCCACCGTCTAATATCCGCTGCAAGAAGGTACTCCCTATTCAAGACAATATCGGTCGAAATACTCCAGCAGCTACCCCAGCAAACGTTTCTTCCTCCTATTTCGACCACTACGTTTGTTGAGTCATTAGAAAGGTTTTATCCGCACTGGAGCCGGCAGAAGAAATTGGGCCTCATTTCGTCTTTGGGATCCCTTGCGCATAAGAAACTCCCACAAATAGAGTCGCAATTTTCTTCCGGGATGAAGCGTCTGGACAAAATTCATGCGGAAATACAGTTACTTCTTTTTTACGAACTCCACCCAGCTCGGCCTTGTCCAAGGTACATCGCTTCAAGCAAAAGCGCTTGCTACCTCTGCGCTCTCTTTATCCGGAGTCATGGTCATTTTCACATAGCCAGATCTCATGGGAGACTTTATGATGGATGGATATTACCAGCGTGGACAATGGAACCGAAAAGTCGTCTCCACGGCGTTGTTCAACGTTTCAATTCGGCACTTGAAACGGAAATCCGCGGGGTAATCCGCGATAAAAGACGTCCCTTTAATCATCCCAACGAAAGCGTTGTGTTACCACCGGCCCACTGGACTCCGTCCATGTCTACGGTTGCGCCTTCATTATCTTCGTTAACAGTGCGAAGGTTGACATCTCCAGGTAGTGAACATCAACAACAACGGGATGAAGAGTCAGTCACAGGGAGCATAGATGAGCTGCACAGTTCCCAACTGATTCCCGATGCAGACGTGACAAGTAACGCCGCGGCAGAGCAGACTTCGCAGGACTCTTCTGGAGACCAGACGAATGCATCCAAACACGAGATCAACACGATCCGCACTGACTTTACACCCGCTGAATTTATAGACCCTGAGTCCCGAACAAAGTCACCGTCGCCGTCATATTCTGCATCTACATCAGATGCGTCGGATTCAACCTTACGTCCCTATGATTATCTTCCCCGAGGCATAACCGTTCAGAAGACTCTAAGTTCGCAGCAAAAGCTGTGCAAAGTCAGCACGCGATCCATGCACTTGACCCTTCAACAGGGCCGCAACTGTCCAAGCAGGATAATTAGCATCAAATGGCTTGATGCGGATGAACAAGCGGGTATCGAAAGATCAGAGACAAACGTAGTTGATGTTGCGACGCTAAACGGGTCCTTAGCATTGGATTTCGACAGGAATAGTGCCCATGTTGAGCCTAGTAAAGGGTTTTATATCTATGGGAAGGGTGATTTGGTGTGGATTGGATGCTTTGACGAAAATTACGATGACCATGATGACGGGAGCACCCTTTCAAATAAGTGTTAGTTGTGCTAGCAAGACTATACATATTTTCGATATACAACTGGAATTTGCAGCAAGCTGAAAGATAAATCTGATATTTGATCCCGTGAAAAGGAACCCATTTACTAATAAATAGCTGCGGATTTGAACAGAGATTCACGCCCTCAAATAAATAAAAATAAATAAAAATAAAAATAACAAAAATATACCCAATCCTGGCACCCCACTCGGTAATACATTTATTGAAATACATACACCATTCCGCCACGATCCACACTGATGGTCATTCCATAAGGAACCTCCAAGAGAGCGACATCAAGAATAGAGTCAAGATGGCTCTTTAAAAGCTGCTGCTGCTGCAAGCTAATCACCGTACTTCTGGGAGGGCGAGTCGCACTCGAAGATCCACCTCCTGCACCTCTATCGCCACGCCTACTCGTAGAACCCTGCCCCTTGCCACCATTAGGAGATGCCCCGTTGGTAGGCACCCACTCTGTGGTTATTGTAAGCGATGGGGTGGGGTGTGTTATATCGTATCGCGGTTTCTGTGCTACACCGTCCGGCACCATCCCCAGGCCGCTGACCACTGTCGAAGCATCTGGATGTGTGACATCCCAAAAGCGGACTTTCCGATCTGATCCGCCAGATATCAAGAATCCACATTTGGATCCTTCTTGGTTATTTTCGGGCATGTCGAGTCCCACCGCCAGAGCACGGATGCCGCTGCGGTCACTGCTGCTTGCTGAAGCTAGGCCTGTTCCATTTCCTGTACTTGGTTCTACACCTCCGGATGACTGAGGATTGCTGGCGAATCGGCCGAGCATACCTTCGGGCCTATCTTCATCCACACGCCATGGTTCATAGTTTTTCCAGCTAGTATCAGCTGTAAGATTTATATTCTTTCGTGTGCTTGCATTGCGCGCGTCGGTGATTCCATTGGCTGTGTTGGTGGGCATGGAGGCGGTGCGGTAAACCTCTCTGCATTGGACTTTGTCGATATCCCATACCATTATTTCCGAACCATTGTTACTGCCTCCTACGACACATACCCATCTGTTCCGCCCTTTAGTAGGATGGATAAGTAGCCGATGTATTGGGGTCCCGCCAGGAAGGCCCCAAGATTTAACACGTATGCGGAAGCGAAGATCCCAAAGATCAAGGATACCGTGTGACGTGCCCATAAGGAGCCAGTTGTGCTTTTTGTCAAGACAAAATGTAGTGGGAGTCCCATGGTGAACTGCATTTTGTAGAGTGTACATTGGCATCATTGTCTTTAGGTCCAAGGCCATGACTCGAGATTTATTGGTAGCGATAAGGAGAATTGAATGTGTTTCAGCGTGGTAATGTTCCATCCAGACCGCGTATTCATCCGAGCTATTGGAATGGTGGGAAAGATCGTATTCGCGAACAACCTGAGGTTTCCCGTATCGAACAGTATCATTGATGTTGCGATAATCGATCTTGACGGCATGAATACTTCCGTCCGTAGCTGCGCTGACAAAGGTATGTGTGTTTTCAACAAATGTAACGCATTTCACTTTTGCACCAGGGGCGTGGCGGTGAGTCTGTCGGGATCGAGGTGTCAAATTTTTTTCCAGCCTGGTAGTATCCCAGATTTTCAAAGTGCCATCGTCTGAAGCTGTGACAAAAAATGCATGATCAGGAGCAACCACCACACGGTTTATAGGTCCGCTATGCTCGCCAAGCATTGCGACCAGGTTTCCCTGGGGCCTCCAGGGCTTGTCTGAAGCCTGTAGACTGGCCTTCTTTATTGGATGATCAGCATTAACCGGAGAAACGATATGTCCAAAATCCAATAAGTCGGTAGGGTAATTCTCAGCAAACACAGCATCTAAGAGTTTAAGTATGGTAGGATCATTCCCGCGGTATGTATGGCTTGCGCGAAATCTTTGCGGCTCCTCCTCTTGAAGATTTAAGTTCTGCATCATTGAAAGCGGTGATGGTCGAGATTGCTCCCGCTGAAACGTCGCGTCCACTTTTCCAAAGGCGTTAGCGGATGTCGTGGAAGTTTCGGCGTATGCTTTAGCAGTTTCGGCACGGTTGAGAAGGTTTATCGCAGACGGGCGGCGATGAACTTCGACACTTGGACTGGAAATAGAAATATTGTCGGAATTCTTACGCCTCAACGCTGACTCCTGCGCCGAAAAACCTTCCGTTTGATTTTTGCTGATAGTAGCTCTCCTTTCCGCATCAGACGGCGATGATGAAGAATCCCGTGACCCATCTTGAGCAGTTGGAGAAGATGATTCGGGTGAGACTGCTTCCCTCGTATTATGTGAAACTGTAAGAGAGCTTCCGCTTTCCCTTCGCCTGGCATCTCTGGATGAAGGATGCTTACGGCGCGACCCAGGTGTTGCATTAATTGTGGTTGAAGCGTCAAGGAGCGCATCGGCAATTGTATGGGCTTTTCTTTCGCCAGCTTGTGCTTTGGGTCTCCCCAGAGATGATCCTCGTCGCTCAACCACTTGGGTCTTATCAAGAAATACGGTTTGGGGAGTGACACCATGTTGGCTTAGTGAAATGAAGTTAAATGAAGGGGGAGTGGAACTCATATCCTCTGGCTTTGGTCGTTTGGAGGCAACTCGCCATATGTACTCTTTCAACGCCAATAATTTAAACTCGTCTTCTTGAGCCATTCCGATACTTCTTAGGCGAGCAAGCCACTGCTCATCCTCTTCATTCTTTGTGATGGCATCAGGCGAGAAGGGGTTGCCACGTTGCCGTATCTTCCCAGTGTTCGAAGTAGTGGTACCACCGAGAACAAACGTCCCGTCTCGAGCAGCAGATTTCCAAAAGACCCCCTTTTCTGATTTCATTGCCCATACCAATAGCGTATCATATACGCTCTTGGACAACGGCTTTTTCAATGCATCCAATAGTTGGGATTCTGAGATATCTGTTGTGTTGTTTTTTAGAAAAGGGCGAACAAGAGGTGTCATAATAGAGTACGTGTCCGCTGGTGATAGGAATGTTGTTGACGCCACGACGAAATGAATGGCAGCCTCCCGTATCCATATGCTGGGGTGAATGAAAAACCGTACGGCGATGTGGAGGAGGTCCCACGTCGTTGATCGCCGAAAGAGTCCCAGCTTGGCCATTCGGGTAAGAGAGCGGAGAACCCTCTCGACAACAAACTCCTCAGGATCCGTCATTGACTGGACCATGAGGGGTAAGATAAATTCTTCCAGACTTGTGCTTCCGACATATGTTGCGACCCCAACTACTGCTTCAAAGAAAGCACATTTGAGTATCCAATCTTTATCATTTAGATAAGTATTGAGGTGGCTGAGAATTACTTCATTTGCCTTCAGGTTACCGAAGAAGATGCAAAGACTGGATACTGACCCCAGAAACGCACGGCGAACAGAGACGTCATTGTCCGTAAGCAAAGCCTTCGTATGTGCTTCGAAAAAGTCAAGAAGATCAATCCGAGCAACGTCATATAAATTGTGATAGGATACATCTTCCGTCCATCCTGTTTCCGTGCCCTCTGGCACGAGCGATCCTAGTCGTATATCTGAACGTAACGCTTGAATCATATCTAGCACCCGGAGAGAGGATTGAGCAAGGGAAGCAATGCAGGAAGCGTATGTTGCCCTAACAATTGGGCTGGGATTTGAATTGGGTCCAGGTATAAAAGGTTGCAAGCGGGGAAATATGTACTCTGGGAAAATATAGGCGTTTACGGGAGAAACAACCCGGACCATAGCAAGCAGTTGTGTCAATGTTCGAATGGCAGCCACCTTGACCACATCTGAGCGATCGGTAAGTAGAAACATCACAAATGGCAAGATCCTGTCAAGTTTCGCCTCGTCGGGAACTCTTTCAGCGAAGGCCAATAGGACATCACATGCTTTTATTCTAGCGGACGCCTTCGCTGTGTTCCGAAGGCTTGAAACAACAAGACTGAGAAATATGAGGGTTCCGTCGTCCGAATCAGATTGCGGTTTGGAAGGTTGATTGCCATAATTGGGTAAGTCCAGTTGAAGAGGGAAAATAGGGTAATTGAGTGTTGGATATGTGAGTTTCGATCCATCGATAGTAGGTTTCGTATTGCCTCCTAGAAAATAGGATATCTTGTCAAAATCCAGATAAGTTTTGTCGATTCGTTCATCAGCTTCTCGCAAATCGCCTGGGCTAAGCTCAATACGGGCACGACCAGATGAGGGATCAGTGATGAGGCCCATGTATTGGTGAAGAAAGCTGTAGAAATATTCAGGAAACGCTTTGTGGCGCCAAAAATTGAGGCACTCCTCGGCCGAGTATCTAGATTCGGGGTTGACACGGATCATATGAGCAATTAAATCCCTTATATCTGGGTCCTCAATCTTTGACAGATGGCTATGTTCTGGATCATACTCCCCTTTCCGGTATTTATAGAGCTGGCTGAGGGTGAAAATTGGAGACTCAAGGAATAACTCGGCAATCACGCAGCCAGCGCTAAATATATCCATAGCCCAATTTACTTCCTTACTCTCAGGTTCTTCGCCAGCTACAAGGAACCTCTCAGGAGCTAGATAACATGTCCGGCGGCCAGAAGTGTCGAAATAGAACGAAAAGTCGGCTGGATTATCTTCTGGGAGAAATGTTGGTTTAAAAGAAGACGAAAAGTCCGATAGATACAACCAGTTCCACGACGTCACAAGTAGATTTTCAGTTTTAATGTCGCCGTGAAAAATGTCTTGAGAATGGCAATCTCGGAGGGCGCAAAGTAACTGGTAAGCTATCCATTTCTTTTCGATATCTTCAAGGAATGGTCGTGTACTGTACAAAGTTAAATGGGATCACTGATTTTGATAGACAAGAGGCTAAACGTACCTCATGCGATCGTATAATGAACTGTGAATATACTGACGGACGAGATAGCCTCCAGTACCGGTCTCAAGTATACGCTGATATCCAAGGGCATTTGGGATATCTTCTAGCATATCCCGTTCGCCTACCAAAGCACTATTAGATCAAGTAAATAGAAACAGCATATAGACATAAACTCACGTAAAATGGCTTTGACGTATGGATCCAACTTCATGCTCGGATACGGCTTCATTATCACTTTGACGAAAACAAGGCCATTTCTGTGACGAGCACGGATGCTCTTCATGAACCTGGCCGTCCCCAAAGATTTTTCATATGAGAGATCGGCAAGCTCTGGCACATCGATGCCAGCAGAGCCGGCAGAAAGAGTAGTAAGGGAATACCCTTGCCCCATGGTGGCATTCGAAGCTTCACTTTATCATCACGAAAGAGGGCAAACTAAAAGCATATTGCTTGTCCTGTTACTCTACCACAGGGCAAACAATCATTCATAACCTGCAATAATCACTGGGAAGTGGTTCCACTCATTGATAGTCCATCACCTTCAGTGGCTGGAGTTGCTTCTTGCAATATTGATGATAAAACGACGATGATTGTTTGCGGATGAGATGGATGGCTGGATGACGTCCGGCTGGCGATCAGAAGGTCGCCGGATTATCTAAGCAGGCTAGGTCATGTGATATGCGTATTATTCATGTATGGAACACACGTAGTCTGGGGTATATTGCCGAAATCGAATCAGCTTTCCAAGGTTCTTGATATGTCATTTTAAATTCTATCTAACTGAAAATTATGATTAAATAATGTGCATGCCGGCAAATTTTATGCTACTATATTCCTTCAATTTCTCAGCCATTCCTGCTGGTAAATCAAATTGTGCCTGTCTGTGTACCTGTTTCATGGGGTATGGGAGTAAAACGACCATACCTAATCTGGACTAGTACCGCCCACGTGTATATCAAACTATCGCTCCATCTTGTTTCTTGCGAGGCTCACTTGGAAGTTCTCGCGACAAAACATCTCCCCAAGTGTCCTTGAAATAGATATATTTCAAAGCTATTGAATGGTACTATATTTTAATCTTTGACTGCCCGATACATTACATGAAACCAGACACTCAGTTATCTAGGCATTGTCCGAACCAAGTCCTACTGTGATTCCCGCTATAAGAGTACCACCACCTTGAAGCCTGTTGGTAGAGGTCACTCGCTCCCAATTTGTGCTGAAGTGGAATATGAACTGATGTGTCAAAGGGCCAGACTGGCTTGAAGGAAACGAAGACAACTACTAGTATCCCTGTATCACTAGGCGTCGTTTCGTCGTTTAGTAGCGTGTCGAAACTACTATGTCTGTTTTAAACGCTCCGTCCATTAAACCACGGCATAATGACGGAACACTCGAAATTCCAACTATCGCTGATAATGAGCCTCTTGGTCTCATTATTAGGAAACTTTCAAGGTAGGCTGACAGTTCGAAAGACTTGATGGACTGATGATGTATACTTATTCACATAATCGCAGCTATATCATCAAAGCAATCCCAGATACTCCTTACAATTTTGACCAAATGCGGGCAACAGGCGCTGGGTTTTTGTTAAAGAGGCTAGCAACATCGTTGTCAGATAACGTGCACAACCCTACTATCATATCAGCATTAATGTATGTCTATCTACACTAAATGCATACCGGCAGTTACTAAAGTGGACTGTACTGACAAATTATCAGGATAATCAAATGGCAATTTTCTAACCAGGAAGACGATTACTGGGGTCTCAATGAGAGTCGAGGTTATGCTTGCGAGTTTGTTGGCTGGCAATTTTTAACTTACCTGTCTCGAAGAGATACCATCGAATACCTTCTCGAAGAGCTCCAAGAGTCAAGCATCCAGTCAGCATTTGAAAATGATGCCGAACCCGGCTTCGTAGTGTCACCCAACAATTATCAAACGGGTACAAATCAAGGTAACGGTGAACGTCGACCGCTTTTACCTCATACTTCGTCTCTTTCAAGATTCCTGGGTTATGGGACAAGGAGTGCCAAAATTTCACAAGAAACCGACAATATTGCAGCGGCGAATTTTTTAGAGGATGGAAGTGACTCCGACATATACGCCGTATTCTGCGGGCTCAATGCACTAGAGATTGCGGCAATTGCGAAGGCAAAGAAATTCTTGTCTCAGACTATTGTTCAAAAAGTGGTCAATGACGTGTGGATTGGAGCAATTGTGTTATGGGACACTTTGAGCGTCCATTCCAAGAAGAGGCCACAGCTGTTCCATGAAAGGTATGGGGCGTTTTTCTTTTTCTTTTTCTTTTTCCTCTCTTTTATTTCCTTTTTTCTTTAAAAGAAAAAAAGAATTGACTCATGCCAAACCCGAGGGTCTGACAATGACTTTGCAAAAGAATGAGCGATCCATATTGTCGCCTACGAGTTCCATTATATCGGAAGTCCTTCGAGGCTGTGTTTTTCCTGTCATTCTTAGCCCTGTATTATTCTGTTCTTACGACAAGGGATCCTCTGCGCATCAGCCCTGTCGAAGTATAGATGTACATTTGGATCACGGCGTTTGCACACGACGAAATCAGTGGTCTACTGGATACAGGAATGATGTTTTATCAGATGAATTTCTGGAGTCTATGGGATCTGGGAATAGTTGGGACGGTACTTGCATTTCTCATTACTCGTGAGTTTAGTAGTCACAGTTAGGCCCAGAACAATGTCCCACCCCTTTCTTCCTCGGGCGCTCTCCATATGGAGAACTTCTGTGGCGCAGTATTATATGACTGGATAGTTGCGTTCATTTTGGGCATCTGTGGGCGTTTAATTTCTAACGGGGTTTTCCGAAGGGATAATCGGTTTGAGCCAGGGAAGCGGATACGTCACGGACATGTCCTTCGATATTTTGTCGCTGGAAGCATTATTTTTAGTTCCAAGGCAAGTCTGATGAAACATCGAACTGCACCGCCACTTATGAACTGGGTCTGACAGGGGAATACAGGGTCTGCTCGTTGATGAGCCTGAATTCATACTTTGGTAGCTTGGTCGGTGGCCCCGCCGCCTGCAGATTACTTTTACTGAATATGGTTTGGTTACGTTATTACTAACGATACGTAGATACCCGTACTGAAAGAAATGGTACAGTGCCTGGAACGTTAGAGGTATCTCGTTCAGGTTATACATGTCCAGTGCTAACAAAACATTGTTTGGGGGCTCAGACGAAAGCCTTCCTAAAATTCCTCCCCGTGGTTGCGATCCTGTACATCAGTATGAGATACCATTTCTGGCTTGTTTGTCCACAGCGGGACAAAAATCCCGAAGAAGAATGCAACCAACTAAGATACTGACAAATTTTTCAGGCTTTCTCACGACGTTCACAATGTTAGCGCGGGATAGACTGACACTCCGGCAAATGTCGTGGATATGAGTGAAAGCCTTTTTTGGGTAAGGCTGATTATCATACCTTAAAAGGAAGGCCGCGGTGGGGCTATATGTTAAATTGCTAACAGAAACCATTTATCATGATGATATTAAATAGGTTGAATTCTCTCGGATTTGTAAGTGATATCGGACAAACCCTTCTGCACGTCTTGCCAAGCATCGACTACTAGATGCAAAGTTGCTGGTGGCTGAAATGATTGGATATCAGGACATCGCTCAAGATGTAAGGTCAAAGCCCAGCGCGGTTGTTGCTGCAGCCCAAATTGAAATTACAGGGATATTTTCCACAATCGATTGGCTGTCGCGTTTAGATATTTTTGACGCTAACTATACAGATTTCGCCCCTATTCGGCTATCCTCTTATGTAAGCCACTCCCCCTTGCTTTGTGGAGATCCAACTCGCATCTGCACCAGATCACGTTCAGGACCGAGTCGATTCCGTGCCCACAACGACACCAACTGGCAGCAGTGGCCCTGGCATCATCGTTGTCCTATCGTCATTTTTCTGCATCTTTCTTTCATTTTACCTAGTCAACACCCAACTGTGGCTGCGCTCATCGCCGTCAGGCTAATTCTAATGCGGATAATGAAGTTCTGCTAACTTGCCAATCCATCTAGGCTAGTATTCTTCTGCATGACGAACATCCTCTTGATATCTTCAATCACTAGCTTGATGAGCCTAAGTCTAACAGAGGTTTGTCAATCTCTGCTTGGTTAGACGCATCCGGACCGAATTAGCTAACCTGCGTAGATCATGGCTAATGCTCGAGAGGAATATCTCTTCCAGCAAGTCGCCCTTTCATGGTAACCCATGATTCATTGCCTCATGAATTGCGCACCGCCCCCTCACCCACCCCACACTGCCTGTTACTAACTTGCGTCTAACCATAGACTATCCATCTATGTCCTGGAAAGTGTCAACTCACGGCGTTTAACTTACTTTTTGCCCCCACTTGTCAGTAATATGTGGACAATACCCTTGTATTAACCGTGACGAAGAAAGACCTCAACCTACTAACTGACATCTTTTACTGCAAGAACATCATACCCCTCATCTGTCTTCGCCCTCTCCGCTTATTCTTACCTTCTGAATCAATTCGACAGGTCCGCATAGTTATGTTGAAGGTAACTCATTCCCCGTATGTGGCCATTATTCTTGCCTACGAGAGTAGTAGACGTCGTGTCACTCGGCGAAATCATTCGCCAATGGCAACTTCTTCCGCTCCTCCAGACCCTTTGAGTCAACTTAGGGTGCCGGCACACAAATTATCAATCCGCCGTCGCCAAGGCTTTTCCCGTCCAGTACTTTCACCGGGGAAGGATAAGGTACATGTACCCCCGGCTCCCCACCCTGAGCCAAGAGGAGTGGGTCCCGGGCCGGCCGCGGCCCCAGTTCGCCTAGCAGATGTCATTGAAACCGTGGATGGTCTGCGCGGCCAGATCGAGCAGTTAACTGCAAGTATCTCTTCCAGCAAAAACCATTGAGCCTCATGTACTGTACCCCGGGGATCTTCCGACTTATTGGTAGATATGTAAAACAACTTGAAGGTAGGTAAAGTCGATTAGAATACGTTCTGTGTGGCTTTGGTTCCGGAATTTTCCACGCACGTCTTGTCCACTCATTTCGATAGCCCCTTTATTAACTATCCGCTTGTACGCGCCTCGCGCCTCATTCCTTGCCCAGTAGATCTCCCGCAAATACCCCGCCTACTACTTGACTCAACCTGCCAGGAGTAACAGCACAGCATGCAAAAACGGACCGTTGTCCAGGTTAGGCACAGTCGGCGGAAAATTATTGTGACGCTTGAAAGGATTACTCTGAGATCCACGGCTAGATCTGTTCCCTTTCGTTTTTTGCCTCCCGGTTTTTTATATTTCACCTAGTTCTGTCTGGTAATGCCGCTAACTAAACCGTTGCAAGTTCTTGAACTTGTAAGAACTGGTTGCTTACGCATACCATTCTGTCGGGTCTGTCTATGCCATTTAGGTTTCCAACACTACCCTTCCAATTTTCTCGATCGTACATACATGTCGCTGTGGCAGGGCCTTTTTTTTATTTTTTTATTTTTAATTTCACTCCATTTTTCAGTTCTCATGCAAGTCTCCTGCACAGCACCCCTCCTCGTTCCAACCCTCCGCATGTTCCCCTAACCAAACCCTTAAACTGTACGGCCGTGGTTACGTTTATCTGGCCGCTGGGGTCGATGCCTTAACCATGTCTTTTTCTTTTTTCCTTTTTATCCCAAATCTGCCTTGCTTTCTTTTCTATTATTTTCTTTTTTTTTATATTTCTGGTTCCACTACTTACCAGATCTACTCACTCGTTCTTCAACGCACTTTTCAACCACGCTCTTACCCTGCAGTACATAATCTTTCTTTCAGTTCATAAAGTGACTAGAATGTTGACTTTTGGGTCGAACCGCACAAGTTGCATTGTCTATTTATGACTCTTTTTGTATTCCATACTCCTCAAGAAATATATACCCCAGCACATCTCTCCAGTCTTTTGCTCTTGATTCTTACCCAGTTATCAATATACTTTCTCTTCCAACACTCTTTTTACAACCATTATATCTACTTATCACTTTATCATTATCACCTGTGGTGACTGAGTTTAATGATCCCAGTCATGGACCTTACCCCTAGGTCTCACGCAACACACTCTCCGCACTTCCGTCCAACTACAGGGCAGCCCGTTCCCATCAATGTCTCCTCGCCTTACTCTACTCCTCCCCACAGTCACGCGCAAACGGAAATCCTTTCAGCTCATTCGCCCGCTGGACTTGGTATTCTAAACTCTTCACATATACCCATGTGCTCGCAATTGCAACCGCTTCTACAATCCACTCAGGCCTGGCAACATGGATGTGACTCAGCACACCCCTTCTCTCCCATGGGAGTAATTCCAAACATACATCTATTTGAACAGACCCAACTACTTCTACGGGACACGCAATCTCAATCAGGAACTTCCATGGTTTATTCAAGTCCTCCGAATCACCCAATGTCTAGAAGTACCCTGATGCAGCGGTTTGCGCCTTCATATAATAGCAGCCTTCAATATACACCGGTCCCCAACACTAGGCAACAACAGTCACCGATACCTCAACAGCAGCAAGAGCAGGTAAACTGTTCGATGCCCCAGGACATCGGTCACGACGCTGCTGCTTTTCTTTTTGAGCTGGATAGCAACGTGGAGAACCAAAGCGTTGAGGACTATAGTGTCGAAAGGCCTGTGATAAACAATAGAGTCCCTCGAATCCCTTTACGATCTTCGCGCTCACATGCAACGGCACCTCAAAGCGATTCAGGAAAGGTCCAAACCGGGGGAATTAGGAAGCAAACAAGGAGGAAAGCTGGTGCAGCTGGTGCAAAATACAAGTGCGATGAGTGCGGTATGCTTTTTACGAGAAACTCGAATTGCAAATCGCATAAGAAAATCCATGATCCGAACCGCAAGTTCCCGCACCAATGCTCTGCTCCACAGTGCACGAAGAAGTTTAGCCGGAAAACCGACCTTGTTAGACACGAAGATAGCGTATGTTATTTTCAGTTGGTTTTAGTCCTCATAATATGCGGACAGCAAGAAGTATGCTGACATTCATTGTAGGTACATAAGAAGAAGAGAGACTATGGCTGTGACCAATGCGGCCACTACTTTGCCCGCTCAGATACATTGCGAAGGTTAGCGGAAATTGTGTTTCTCAGTCTTCTTATTTATTGACATTCATGATGCTAATTTGATTTCCGAAGACATTGTGAGGATGGATGCAGAAGGCGACATCGTCAAGCTCAACGCACGACCGCAAGTCAACCCACAGTGACCGAGCATATCGAAGCATATCAATCGCCAGCTAGCCTATATCGCGACCCCATAGCTACATATCCGGAAACCCACGACCAGCAAAAATATAGCAACTCATTTATTTCACCATACATCGATAATACGGCTACAGCATTCCCTCAATACCTCTGAGCGCGTCTTAACAAGAAAAAAGCTGTCCAAAAAGAGATCACTAATGCGGTTATCGCATGGCATATGGCGTACCATGGACAGTTTGCTTACGTTGTCAATGTTTGCTTTTTCTTTACTTTACATATTCCGGTCCTCATGGCTTTCTACGGTACACATTATTCGATTCATCTCTACGTGCATATTTTCGACCTTATTTCTTTGAGCTCGATTCAACCGACTGCAGGAACATCTTTATCGCGGCCCCCCAAACCACACATTGATAATTGATAATTGACCATTCCTTTGTCTAGCGCGCCTTTATTACCACATGACTTTATGTACCCTTTTCTCAATAGATTATTTCCCATGTTTGTTATACGTTACACGCATATCTATCAAGAGATCACGACAAAAGATATGTCATTCCGCGGAATAGTGTTCTGAAGCGACGTTTCAATAGACGGAGGACTCTGGCGAGGCATTTTATTTATTTTATTTTATTTTTGGTTTTCCTCACCCCCTCGCCCCCAGTCAAATTTGTTGAATAAACGCAAGTGTCACACAAGCAGAGACACGGACAGCAAAGACAGTTGTCTTGTAGCATCTATGCTGATGGTTCATCTTTTTTGTGTCTTTCATCTCGGTCTCAGGGCCACGTTTTGGTTGCCTTTGCTTTATTTTTATTTTTGGCCTTTGTTGTTCAAATCATGTCCCCTTACCTGTCAAACCCTATGTTGTCTGGTTCCAATCCTCATCTACTTTATGGTTATAGTTTGTTTCTTTTTATATGCAGATAATCTTGATCCACGCTGGACGTGGAAATGAGGGCTACTTTTTTGCATTTACTCTATTCCACTTTCCATTGACAGGAGTTAGTTTAGACTTCATACTAGATTTATATTTATTATTTTCAATTTACCACACGTGTATTGTTCCAACAATGATCCAGGTGCCAAACAATGCCAAAATTCATATTTTCTTGCTGAGTTACATACAGTTGAGCCTCAAAATAACAATTGAACATCGCCGAATGGGTTGCATTGCTGTCATGATATTCAACGCATACCCCACGAATCAGACTTCCCAACAACTCCCCTTGTTATTACTGAACACTGGTTGACTGACATATAGATAGCTCTTGTTCATCACATCACAGCAGTTGGGGTCCAGATTCCGAATGAACAAATTAAGGGGTCGGTTGTCATTGATATCCAAAATAAGATAACCAACTTTAGTAGTAGTATAACATGAATAAGCAAAATCGTCGCATCTGATGTCGTCAAAAGAAATCGTTCATTCCCAACCAATCATTCACACCGGGATCCGTGGCCCCCTTCTCCCCGAACCCAGTTTGTCCCATTTGTTAATTCCGGCATGATCGTCTTTTAGCCTTATTCTAGCGCCATATTTAAATCTTGACGGCCAGAGGGGTCTTACCCGTTCTACAATCAACGAACGGCCCCCAAACCAACCCCAAAGAGGCCCGAGGGGCCAGGGCCGGCCGAGGAAAACATGTGAAAACCAAATCAGAAGTTATGAAAAGTGTTGGGGGCCAGATAGGCATTGAGGATAGACAATGAGTATCGTTGGAGATTTGGGGTCCAAAAGATACGTAAGTAAACTTACCGTCTACAAATCAGAAGACGTTGAAGGAGAGAAAATCGAAATAAAAAAAGATAACAGTCCGGCACCATTGATCAAACTATTTTCACTCTTTATCTCCCTCCATGAAGTATTCTTTGCATATCTGCAGGAGCTTATTTGGTGGCCTTTGCTTTCTTTTCTTTTTGAAATGGTGTGGGGTGGTGGTGAGGGAAAGGCTGAGGGGGTTGAAAAGAGTGGACAAAGGGAATGACTTTGCAAAAAAAAGAGCGACTTTGACCCATGGTCGCCGGCCAGTGCTTCTGAGACACCTCCTAATTTCCTGTATGTAATTGAGTCTCGACATTATAATGTATGTAACCAGCCGCTTGGTTGAGGAATTTGGGGGGGTTTGTTGCTTGATTTTAATGGATTAGGCTTACGCCAACCATGTTACCTGTGCTTTCGGTGTCTATGCTTGTTAGCTTTTGTGTTCAATCGGGATTTATTCCTAATACCATTCCGCCCGGCAATTATTATTTATATATGCTCAGACCATATATCAATCCCGTGAAATATTACCATCTTGTTCTTTTCTTTGAGATATCCCAACCCTGCAGATTTAGCTTGACCTCTCTCATCTTTGCTATACTGTACAGGTATTCTGTGAATTTTTGTCAATCTAATTCTTCCTTCCCTATGAAAGGGTGCGAGAACATTAAATCATGATTATACCCATTCAAATATGGGCATATGTAGGGGCATACATACTGCTGTACCCATAGGCACGTAATGCCTGACGGAATTGACCTTTCAGAAACCTGTGCTCCCTACTCATCTCCTGAGCCATGAGGCAACAGCATCTGATTTCTGAAACACCTTACTGCAGATGTTGTTGCCCGATCAAAGCGAACTCGTATATATATATATAGACAGTACCTGAATTAATGGCCAAATGATTAATGCAGGGAGTCGATGAAAGAAGTGCAAACCACCTGGCCTGGCTGGCCAGCATGAAGTCTATGCGCATGGTATATATGATTCGAGTGGAACGCGTGCTTGGTGAACAATAAACATATGTATGAGAGGAAATAAGGAAACGCATCTAATCACGTCAGAGGACACCAAGAACAATATGTCCACATTCGGAGTTTTTGGCAACGCTTGATTTCATGGATTGACGCACGCCCAGACCAACCTTGGAAAGCTTGCATGGGATGCCAATTTTTCAAAAATCTTGTGGCTGGTAAGGGATCTGATGCTCTGCAGTGGGGAGAAATAATCCGAAGTCATCGTTACGCAGTTTTGATAATCTTCGCGTTGTGTTGGAACTTCGTACATATCGGTCGCATAAGTTTGTGCTCGTCGGTCACCTGTCAATGCTGACTGCGAACCGTGCATTTCCGGGGGTATTCTGAACCTTCGATTTTCCTTCGATCGTTCTTCCATGCATATGCAAAAAGTGTTAACTGATGCAAGGAGCGATGTTATTGATATACAAAAACTGACTACGGTTCGTTAACCGGTTTATTGTAGTAAAGAAACTCGGGAAAATTGAGCAAGACCGATATGGACGGGCTTCCTTTCAAACTGAAGAAAATTGCGTCGCGATAATGAGTCAGACGCTTCTTAAAACATGCCTCTTATCCGGAAACATCCACAAAGATTTCCAGTTCGTCTGAACAGCAGATTGTTGAGAGTAGAGAAAGCCTGAAACGAGAAAGCATCCGGGCCCTGATGATTATCGTCGCATAAGCGCGCTCATCCCAATGCCGGAAAGAGCCTCATTGCTCGAAAACCCTTCGATCCTTCCATGCATGCTGTAGATCCAGTTGGTGATGCAGTGGTTCGATCAACGGCCTTATTGATATACGAAAAGGGTCAGAATGGCTTCAATGCATTTGGAAAATGATAACTTCCATAGACGCAAGTACCGATCTTGCAGAGAATATAACCTTCGATTGAGTTTCTAGAACTTCTAGAAGGATTGAGAGAATTTTCTCGAACAAAAGAAGGACGCAAGATCGAGTGCAATGCTTACGGTCCCTGCATTATTGCTTCCATATGCCTTGTGATAACATGCCTCAATCGCACCTAGTACTGGAGAAATACTTATCAGGCGGCATTAGAACCTTCTTTGCAGAAAGATGCAGCAGGTCTTCTTTCCGGTGCGTTCCGCGATGCGCGAGTTAAACCCATTTGCCGGCTTCTGATTTTTGGTTAATGGTTCTGGGATCTGAGAACTTGCCAACGAGATATGGATTCTGATGTCTTTATCCAGTCCCATGATTTTGGGCTAATATTCCTTTTCCCTTGGCTCGTTTTTGATTGACAGAAATCTTTTCACGCAAGTGTGAAAGTGCAGAGAGTCCAGAAGCCGGAGGCTCATTGGACCCGTCATTAATTCCTGAACCAGCGCTTGTTTCTCTTGGACGAGAATCGAGGCCAACCACTCAAAAGGGGCCGTCTCCAATGTGGTTTGAGCCTGCATGGTCCTGCTGGAAAACATCTCATATGAACTGCTTCTCAAGTTCAGTCCGTCAATACAAAGGAAGAGAAAAACCGATATTGTCTGCATCCCATTTCTTCTGTCTTACAGAAGGAAAAGGCGAACAGTATTTGAATTGCGATGAAAATTAAAATATGAGTCTGACTTTTTTGCACAAAGAGGATGCGTCTTTTTTGTACCTGGAGCCTAGAGTTCTAATTCTTGTGCCGCATTTTGTATACTGGAAGTAAGGTTGCAGTTTTTGATAAGAAAGTTCCAGAATTTCAATGAGTTGGACAAGTCTCTCACAGGCTTTACTGCATCCTGACTTAGTGTCTCCTGGCAATTGGTATAAAACACCTTTATCCTGAGGGGATAAAGGAAGTGAAGTTCAGATGCGACTCATACCATCGAGTGATGAATTGATGTATCCTGATCCTGACGTTGAGGGAGTCAAGAGATAGCCCGCTTGGGGGTATTTCCACGCATCTGTGATACGAGTTCGTAAGAGAATATCTGCCAATGAAACCGATATCTTAATATCTCCGCCAAAATTGCCTATCGAAGTGGGCATTCAATGCTTTAGGCCCTAAGTTCGTATGACGACTAAGAGATGATACAGCTTAAGAATAAGGGGTTTGCATGTTGACAAGAAACATTCCACAGGGCGGACGTAGGTTTTCGATCCCAAAGCCTAGAAGCACAGATAAATTGCCGAGAGAGTTCATTGTTTTGAGAGACGTTGAAGACTTGAAGTTGAAGTTGGTATGGAAAGAGGGATAGTGTGGGGCCTGCTAGCTCTTGTTATCCGATTCGGGCTTGGCGTCCAAACTCTATCCCAATCGCAAAGCTTTATCTTTACGAATAATCCTCCAGCCCGTATATCGAACCAACCAGCCTCGACACCGCTCTATATAATAATCTTTTCAAGCGCCCGTCAGGAGTAGCTACCCCATATTCTCCTTCAACTCGTGGTCAACGGTCTCATAATTAGCGGAACCAGCTCTCGAAACGCCCTTATCTCTGATATTCCTACCCCTCGATACGCCTACGACCATGTCAACCACCGTCACGGCCACGGCCACTCCGGCCATAACTGCGGAAAACGTTACCACATTGTTTCCAGACGTTGATCCCAGTCTCGCTCATGCGTTTTCCCGGACGCAGAATACCTCCGCAGCCCCTAGTGAGGAATTGGAGGGTTACGACGAGGAGCAGATCCGCCTAATGGACGAGGTGTGCATTGTGCTGGATGACAATGATCAGCCCATTGGCAGTGCTAGCAAGAAGACATGTATGTGTTACTTTTAACGCTTTGTGTTCTTTGTACAACCCTATTCCAAGACATTCCGCCGAGGAACTGCTGTTGGCTGTCTTTCGTCTCCATATCGTATCCGTGTACGAAGAGTACGTGGGCTGACGACTTGTTTTTGCATATTTTAGGCCATTTAATGACAAACATTGACCGTGGACTCCTTCACCGTGCCTTCTCCGTCTTCCTTTTCGACTCCCAAAAGCGATTGTTGCTCCAACAGCGCGCCTCCGAAAAAATCACCTTCCCCGACATGTGGACGAATACATGCTGCTCACACCCGCTTGGCGTTCCCGGTGAAACCGGTGTGGAACTTGAGGCTGCGGTGCAGGGTGTTCGCAGAGCTGCTCAAAGAAAGCTCAATCATGAGCTTGGTATCAAGGCGGAGCAAGTTCCGCTTGAGAAGTTTGACTTCTTGACTAGGATACACTACAAGGCTCCCAGTGATGGCAAGTGGGGAGAGCATGAGAGTGAGTAAATTCTTACACTAGTGCTCTATGAACGTTGAACTAACGATTACCTCCAACAACTTAGTCGATTACATCCTCTTCATCCAGGCCGATGTCGACCTTGATGTGAGCCCCAACGAGGTCCGCGATACGAAGTATGTCACAGCAGATGAGCTCAAGAAAATGTTCCAGGAGCCTGGCTTGAAGTTCACCCCGTGGTTCAAGCTCATCTGCCAGTCTATGCTGTTTGACTGGTGGGAGAAGTTTGGCACCGAGGAGTACGGGAAGTTGAAGGGAGATACGACCCTTCACCGTATGCTTTGAATTTTTTTTTTTCGTGGGAGAAGTAGAGTTTTTTGGGAGATTCAACATACCCTTTGGTGCATATCTGCGTTCAATTCATAATAAAACTTCTTGAAAACAGCCAGTTTTGGAAGATCAGGAAACAAGAAGATATTTCGTTGGATTTTTTATGTTATCGCTAAGTTTTTAGACCCGCAGATTAAGAACTCATTTCTTTATTATTTATTCCACTTTCGGGTACAATAATAATTCCACGCTTTTTCCCGAACACCTTTTAGGAAATTGTTCAAGTTTAAAACTGAACAGGACCGCGTAGAAAAATTGCCTGATATATGTCAAAAGCCTACTTCATTTCATTCCCTAGTCTACCCGCCGAACTGGACTAAAGCGTTTGATGGCTATGTTTGTGGATGCACTAGCTACTAAGCTACTGGTTAAAAGGAGTTAATACTCAATAGCTAGAGCATTATTGAGAGTCCTGAGCCCATTCCAGCGCACTGCTGCGCTCACAGTGTTCTTGTTGCTAGGAAGGACTACTTTTACAGAGTTTATCTTGAAGTCCTTTCAACATGAGAACATGAAGCTTGTTGACAGCAATATCTTAACACATGATAGTGATGAAAATACATTGGATATAATACTCACATATATCGGAACAAATTCAAGGCTAATGCCGAATGAACATAGCAACAATGGTAGGATATATCCCAGATGCTGATTCCCAAAAACACCGACGCTGTACAAAACCCAACAAAAAATAATTCCCAATACACAGCTCCGCCATCAAAATCCACTGTACTAAACCTTTGACGGCGAATCCGTGCTCAAAAGAATAATACAGGTTCCGATAATCGAAATCGCAACCACCGTAAAGACAACCTGCGTCTTCCATCCACTCTGCACCAGAGCCGCGTTCCGACTATACTTGGTCATCGTCCGTATATATGTCGCGAACCCGCTACACAGGCATACAAACGACAGCACCCAAAACACGATGCCCAGCGGCAGTGCCATGCGCAGCTCGAGTTTTGACGGCTTGTAGCGCAGGTGGAACGACATAATGATTGCGCAGGCGACGACGGATAGGTACATGGACAACCGCAGCCATGACAAGAAGGTGCGCTCGCTGGCGCAGTGGTCGCGGGCGTCGGAGGCTTTGTTTTCGAAGAGGAGGGGGCCGAAGAAGGGCTTTGAGAGGAAGATGGGGCCTTGGGCGGCTAGGTCGCTGGGTGAGCGTTAGATGTTGGGCCTTTTCTGTAGGAGCTTAAAATGGAGGCTTACGGTGTGACGTGGACTGGTTTCCCATGCAGTGGGTTGGTTAGGAGGTTGTAGCTTGGGGCATCTTCGAGTTCTGGGGTAACTTCACGGGGCATTGTGGGGATAGATTGGATATGTCAAGAATGCAGTTGTGGTCGGGTTAATGACACCTAGGCCCATTTCCATCGAAGCGTATCCGCTTATGAAGTGTGCTCCAATGCCGGTAAGGCTGGGGTAACACTATATATGTCATGGATGACGGGGCAGGATGTTGTATAACTCTGGGGATCGTTGGATGCGGACGATGACGTCCCGAATCAGGAAGAACGGCGCGCGATCGCGCTAAGCCCAAAGTAGCCATAGTGGGACAGCCAAATTTAAGTTTTAAGCTTAAGCCGAAATTTGCTTATGTAAACCATAGTTTGCTTCATCTGATTGGCCGGACTCCAGGTCCTCGCTCGGCATTCCGACCCCGCCAAGAGTGGAACGGGTCACGGGATCGGCTATGCCAGCGGCAAACTCGGGGTTGCGGCTCCCGCGGCGGAGCTCAGCTGCGGACTTTTTTTTCTCCCTCCTCATAAGTCTTTGACTACACGCCTACCCCTCTTTTCTCCTCTCTCCGCCCGCGGCTTGGAAACGCGGTGATTCAGCAGCAATATAGTATCATTATCAATTGCTATCTTTTGTATATGTCTTTTGTTTTTTTATATAGTAGTTCACTGGCCATATATTTGCCACTCACTGCTTTGACTCTCTTTTTGCTTGGTAAGCTATTTCCAATTGCTTCTTCATGCGCACCTAATAATCTCTACGCGAGTCCATAAGCATAATGATATCAGTGCAGCCACTTATACTCTGATAACAGAATGCTTAATCAATAATCGCTGCTGCCACATCACTCCTTCACCAAGGCCTCCCATTCTTAAGCGGATATGCCAACCAAGCCGTCGAACAATAATCCCATCAACAATAATCATGGACAACAGGATAGGGTAGACGACGACAATTCCGACGCATTGTCAATTCCTCCTTCGACGAGTGCTCCGAATTCTCACTCCTTGGCCGGCTCTTATCGAAGGCCAAGCTTTTTCACAGCGGGCCCAAGGGGGACAGTCGTTCCCCACTCCCAAAGCCAAGACCATGAGGCATTGGCAGATTGGGAACGGGAACAGGCACTGGAGGAGGAGCGAGATTTACTAACGGATAACCATGTTATACCTCATGAACGCCTCCACGGGAAGACAGGCAGCTTGCATAGCCAAATCAGCGACAGGTTTTCTCAGAGACTGAAGGAATCCGGGACAACCTCCCAAACTAGGGATGAAGAAGCTGCCGAACGCCTTGATTCCGAATGGACTCCAAGCTCCTCTGTCACTGAGACGACTGCACTCTTGGCACCATCTCGCTCCAAAGATGGCCATGTTGACTCCGCCGATGTCGATAAGAAATGGGAGGAAGCGGTTGAAGCTGGGCTAATTCATACAACATGGGGCAGGGAAACAAAAGTTTTAACAAAATATACGCTCCCGTTGATGGTCACATTTCTCCTCCAGTACTCACTCACAGTCGCCAGTATTTTCACAGTCGGGCACCTTGGCAAAGTAGAGTTAGGTGCCGTATCCCTTGCGAGTATGACTGCCAATATCACAGGTTACTCGATATACCAGGGCCTTTCTACCAGTTTGGATACTCTTTGCGCCCAGGCATTCGGGTCTGGGAAGAAACATCTGGTTGGGTTGCATATGCAGAGGATGGTATATTTCCTTTGGGCGATGACCATTCCCATCGGCTTCGTGTGGTACTTCGCGGATAGGATTTTGATGCGTATCGTTCCTGAGAAAGAGGTTGCAGTACTCGCTGGGTTATATCTAAAGGTTGTCCTGATCGGTGCTCCCGGTTATGCTTGTTTTGAAAGCGGTAAACGATTTGTCCAGGCGCAGGGTCTCTTTTCGGCTGGACTTATGGTCCTCCTAATATGTGCTCCACTCAATGCCTTTATGAATTGGCTTTTTGTCTGGGTATGTCCCCTCTTTTTCGTATGTTGACATGTCCGTTTCCGTGTGTCACTAACATCTTTCGTACCAGAAACTCGGCTTTGGTTTCGTCGGTGCACCTCTCGCTGTTGCCATAAGCGATAACCTCCTCCCCGTTCTCCTCTTCCTATATGTCCATTTCATCGCTGGCAAAGAATGTTGGAACGGCTTCACAAAGCGGGGCTTCCAAAATTGGGGCCCCATGGTCCGCCTAGCACTCCCAGGTTTCCTAATGGTTGAAGCTGAAGTGCTTGCTTTTGAAATCCTAACCCTCGCCGCGAGCTACTTCGGCACCACCGCGCTCGCAGCCCAATCCGTACTCTCCACCATATCAAGCATCACCTTCCAAATCCCCTTCCCACTCTCCATCGCTGGCAGCACTCGCATAGCCAATCTTATCGGCGCAACACTGACCGATGCCGCCCGCACATCTGCCAAGGTCGTCATGGTTGGCGCTGTGCTCATCGGACTGCTAAATATCACAATTCTTTCCTCGTTGAGGAATCAGATCCCTACCCTTTTCACCTCAGACGAAGAAGTTGCTAGCATGGTTGCCAAGATTCTCCCCCTCTGCGCCTCATTCCAGCTCTTTGATGCCCTTGCAGCTAATTGCAACGGTATTCTCCGTGGCCTTGGACGACAGGAGATCGGCGGTTATGTGCAACTGTTCTGTTACTATGCTGTAGCTATGCCGATCAGCATGGGCACAGCGTTTGGGTTGGGTTGGACTCTTTGGGGACTCTGGGCTGGTGTTGCTGTTGCGTTACTCCTGGTCTCTATCACTGAGGGCGTGTTTTTGACACGCACAGATTGGGAGATTTCCGTCTCTGATGCTAGGAAGAGAAATGCGATGGGATAACGGCACTTCGCATTACCAAAGTCTGGTCCTTATTCTCCCGAGATTGCTTTCCGGACCACGAAATTTGTTTTATATTATGTTTTGGGACTTGCCTTACGTGTTGTTGTGCTCATTTTTGTCACGACTTTACTGATTCCTACGTTTGACGATGACGACAATCATGAACCCGAAGAATTTGCCGTGTTTCGGGCATGATATTTTGGATTCGTTGCTTTTTATTGCATTGATATCCCTCAGTTTGTTTTCGACTCTGTTGACATAATCCCTGGCACATTTTCCGAACATGTACTACGTTTTAGATATGGAGATGCGAGTGTAATTCATGTGCAATGTCAATTGAAATAATATATGGCTAACAAATCATTAGCTCCAATTACCTTCCCTTTTCAAGAGGGAGTTGTAGTTAATAAATAAGGAGCCTTCGCGATTCCACAAATGATATATACATGGGTATTATAATCGAATAATCCCCCCTGGAACTCCAATTTACCTGGAAAGATAAAACGCCTTTAGAACCGAACCCAAGCAGAGCACGAAAAAAATATTCACAAACCACGCATCTACCCCTCACCCCAACACCTTCATCTTTTTCTTCTTCTTCCCGCCCTCCCCCTTGTCCGACTTCCCCTTTTGCCAATTCCTCCAGCTTCCAATCCTCTCCTCCCGTGACTCCTCCCAAGCCTTCTCCTCGTCCCTTTTACGCTTCCTCGCCTCAATCTCCTCTTCCTCTTTCTTTTTCTCTCTCCCTTCCTCCTGCATCTGAGCCTTTAACCGTCGTCTCCGTCTCGCTTCTTCCTCAACAAGGACCTCGATAGTTTTTTTGCGCCATTCCTTCTTAAATTCCTCGGTCTTTAGCTCTGGCGAATCGAGCGTATACTTGTTTTCCCTAATCAACAATCTTCGCGCATCGGCAATACATTCATCGAGGTGGCCGCGTGCTTTTTCGTCCAACAGGGTCATTTGGGCCTTTTTTAAGCGATCAAAGGCATCGGGCGCAGCAGGATTGGAGGTTTTGTCGGGATGGATTAGGAGGGATTTCTTGCGGTACTGGATTTTGATGTCCGAGTCTGGCACGCCCGGTTGGAGGTCGAGGACTGCATAACTATGCGCAAGTTAGATATGCCAATATTGGGAACTAGAAAATGTATTCCAACTTACGCATCTAGCTGAAATGCCTTTCTGATGCGATCGATCTCCGCATCCTGTCAGGAGTTGTGTAGTTAGTAAACGAGATCTACCTACCTGCTTGTCGCGAGACAGGAGGGGGAAATACCTTCGTAAACTCGGATGCTTCTCTATCGAGAGCATCAAGCGCATCTGACTCGTCGTTCGCCATCTCGGAGTTTTTTTGAAATTTCTATACGACCCAACGTATCCAGGCGCCCGCGCAATGAGACTGCAGCTATCTGACGTTGCGGAGGTTGATACGGTTGAGCTCCTGGAGACCAAACGGCCCGCTAAAGCCAAACTGATGACTAAGCGCTCTAATCTTATCGACTCTCTCCACCGAAAAAAAATATTGGCAGCTCAAGGTCAACTTGGTCGTCGCATCGAACAGTGTTTGATATAACCCAAGACGCAACGGGCTTGACATTCACAGAAGTCATGGCGCCCCCGAACCATGGGCGGAATGGCAAACATTCTAAACCACCTCGCAACAACGCCCGAACACTCAAGCGAAAGCGAGACGAAGAGCACCTTGCAAGTCTCACCAAACGAGTCGAAGAGCTTGACGTGAAAGCTTCGCCCGAAGGATTCTCCGACCTACCTCTGTCGCAGCCTACTCAGGATGGCCTCTCCGCATCACATTTCAAAAGATTGACGGATATCCAATCCAAGGCCATCCCGCATGCGCTCAAGGGCCGAGACATCTTGGGCGCCGCAAGGACAGGCAGCGGGAAAACGCTTGCGTTCCTCGTCCCGCTTCTGGAGACATTATACCGCAAGCAGTGGACAGAATATGACGGTTTAGGAGCGTTGGTAATTTCGCCGACCCGCGAGTTGGCGATTCAGATATTTGAGGTTTTGAGGAAGATTGGTCGCCATCATACTTTGTCTGCTGGGTTGGTTATTGGTGGGAAGAGCCTACAGGAGGAACAGGAACGACTGGGACGGATGAATATTTTGGTGTGCACCCCTGGACGAATGTTGCAGCATATGGATCAGACGGCGGCTTTCGATACGGATCATATCCAACTACTTGTGCTGGATGAGGCCGATCGCATCATGGATATGGGTTTTCAAAGTACCGTCGACGCTATTGTCGACCACCTACCGAAGGAACGACAAACAATGCTGTTCAGTGCAACCCAGACAAAGAAGGTATCTGACCTTGCGCGTTTGAGTCTGCGGGATCCAGAGTATATAGCTGTTCACGAAGCAGCCTCTAGCGCAACTCCGGCAAAATTGCAGCAAAACTACGTTGTCACACCGCTTCCGGACAAGCTCGATGTGCTGTGGAGTTTTATACGGAGTAGTCTGAAGTCCAAAATTATGGTTTTCTTCTCTTCGGGGAAACAGGTTCGGTTTGTATATGAATCATTCAGGCATATGCAGCCCGGTATATCTTTACTTCATCTACATGGGCGCCAGAAGCAAGGCGCCAGAGTCGATATTACGAAAAAATTTTCTGCTGCTAAGCACGCTTGTCTGTTCGCTACAGATATTGCTGCGAGAGGTTTGGATTTCCCTGCCGTTGACTGGGTTATTCAAGTTGATTGCCCGGAGGACGCTGATACATATATTCACCGTGCGGGCCGAACTGCACGCTACGAACGGAATGGGCGAGCGGTACTCTTCTTAGAACCCACTGAAGAAGCGGGGATGCTTAAGCGACTTGAGCAGAAGAAGATTCCCATCGAAAAGATCAATATCCGTTCTAAGAAACAGCAAAGTATCAAAAACCAACTGCAAAATATGTGTTTCAAAGACCCGGCTTTGAAATATCTTGGACAGAAAGCCTTCATTTCATACGTCAAATCGATTCATGTACAAAAGGATAAGGAAGTTTTCGTGGTCAAAGACTTACCCCTGGAAGAATATGCCGCGAGCATGGGTCTGCCCGGTGCCCCACGAATCAAGTTCATCAAGGGCGAGGACACTAAAACAAGAAAGAACGCCCCGAGGCAATTAGCGGCATTGTCAAGCGGAGACGACACGGATAGCGACGGTGGAGAGCACAAGAAGAAAAAGGAAGAACCGGTTGTCAGAACGAAGTATGATCGCATGTTTGAACGGCGGAATCAAGATATTTTGACCGAACATTATACTAAACTCATCAACGACGATGGCACCGCCGTCACTGATAGCGCAGTTGATAAAAACAAGGCGGATGCGGATGAAGATAACGATTTCCTTTCCGTGAAGCGTCGCTTTGACGCAGGCGATGAGGAGCTTGGTGCTGGCTCTGATGATGATTCCGATGCGTCAAAGCCTGGGATCAAGAAGATACAAGTAACGGGTAGTGAGCCACTCCTCATTGACTCACACCGACGAGAAAAGCTTTTGAAGTCCAAGAAGAAGCTTCTCAAATACAAAGGCAAGGGCTCGAAGTTGGTCTATGACGAGGACGGGAACCCACACGAAGTGTATGAATTGGAGGATGAAGATGACTTCAAGCAACGAGGTAGCGCCGACGCGCAACGGGCCAAGTTCCTTGAGCTCGAGGCTGAGAGAACGAGGCTTGCGGATATCCGCGACAAGGAGATTGCGAAGCAGAAGAAACGGGAACTCAAGGAAAAGAGGAAGGAGAGGGCTAGAGCGGAGAGAGAGGCTGGTGGTGCCGCAGTTGGGTTCCTTGCTCCCCCGGGTGAAGATGCTGAGGGAGATGTGGATGTTTCGGCAGCGGAAGATGCACCTCCAAGCAAGAAGCAGAAGAAATGGTTCGAGGATGCTTCTGGAAATGAACAGGATAAGAAGAGTGGTGGCCGGTCGAAACGGCCTAGGAAGGCTGGTGCTGATGAACCAGTCGAAGTTCAAACTCTGGAGGATTTGGAAGCTCTCGCTTCTGGGTTGTTGGGCTAAGGGAAGTTTGTGGAGTTGTAACTTGTGACGTTTTGTCTTTATATTGATACCTTACTTTAGCGGAATTGCTACTCATAACGTATATGTATACCATCTGGATATCTATGTTGATTGACTTGGAAATTATACTGTACTACTGCTTCAACAGCTTGGCCTTCGAGCTATACCGTGCTACTTTCACGCCACCCGTAGCGGGACATTATCATCACTACTACCATGGACGGTTATTATAGTGTGTGCTAGTCGTGAAACATTATAAGTGATAAAATGCAATCTTTATTATCATTTTTTGCAGCATAGTACGGAGTACAGTTGCATAAAACACGGTTAATGTGCGTGATCAGAGACAATCACCTATGCAATCCTCCAAGATAGCACTATGTAAAACAGAACTAATGCGTCATCGATGGTAAGTTTGAGTCCCTTGACAGCCTATTCGAAATGAGATGTTCTCCCCACAAGGTCAGACAATCGACTCCCTCACTTGTTTGCAGCGTGTTCCATAAAGTATCCTGCCCCAGGTGTATTGGAAATGAGCATTGTCATTGGTCTGGCGCTCTCTTCGATGAGAGCAGGTAAGTTTTCGGCTTCAACGAGTGCAATTTTCACTCCGTCTCTGACAATTTCGCAAGAGCAATAGCCGGCTCCATCTTTCTCCTGGAAGTACCTATGATCCACATGTTCAAACTCAATATACCGAGGGACACTAGATTCGGTGATACACCCTGTGATGTAATTTTAAAACTGTAACAGTATTAGTAGACTCTAGACAGTCTTGAAGATTTCGTGGGTGGAAGATCTATACATATCCCATTTTGGACCGTGAAGAACAGAAATCATCCGCGTGACAAAGCGTTGGGATTGTCGAATCATGTCGGCAACCTTTTTGCAATCAAAATTCAAGAATCCCCCTTCAGTACACCTATCTAGAAGTAGGGGGAGCTTTCCGGTCAAGTCTTCAACCTTATCCCGCGTATAGCCCCCAAGATCAATGTCCTTGTGGTGATCCCACCATGCATCCATCTCGGCCTAGGAAAAAGGTCAGTTTCATCCAATAAAAACATAGATAACAAAAACCAAGGAGGAATCCCCAACATACTTTAGTAAAACCACCGAAGGGAAGAAGCTTTTATGACTCAGCCGATGAGTGATGTTCAAAAACGCTAGGTTATTTGCCGATGTACCCAGTATAGACTTCCCATCCAATCGGCACCTAGTTAACCAGGCTTTGATAGCGGCAGTAGCCTTTCTATCTTCTTTACTATCGACAGGGTCGTCAAAGGCGTCCATCTGGTCAATCACAAACATCACCTTACAATCCCAGCTCTGCGCTAGGAAGTCTTCAACGTCAGTCATAGTTCTGAGATTAAAAATTTTCTCAGTCTTGTCGGGTCTGTCAGCCCATGCAAACCGTAGTGACTCTTGTAAGTATCGCACTGGTTTAACACAACAGATTCGGCAATCAGGTAGATAGACAACGCGATGTCCTTGAATGGTTAGGAAATAAACCATAGTAGCGAGGAGGTGGGATTTCCCTTGTCCCATCAGACCATAGACCCAAATATCAGGGATATCATGGTCCTTTTTACATCTGTCGAAAGTGTCCACGAGCTCTGAAAAATTCTCGCGTCCCATGTAACGATAAAAGACGTCATCGTTGCCGTGTGCGTTAAATCCTAAGGGGATATGATTCCCCACGAATGGGAACGGCAACTCCTTAAAGTAGTTTGGTGAGGAAAGATTGGTCTTTGCATCTGAATAGCTAGTGAAATTAGCCTGATAGTGTTCGAAGATGAGTTGACGTCGCTCTATCGCAAGACTAGCAATATGGGTTAGAATCGGAGAGTTAGATTGGACAGCCACAAGCCGTTCCGTAGACCCTAGAGCCTTGCGTTTATTGCTTCTTATCATAGTTGTTCTGCCGCTTCCTTCCTGCATATGTGGGTTTTGTATTCCATCTGCTGGGTGCGATCTGTCAATATCAGCTTGGTGATCAATTCTGGTGTGACCTCTCATGCCTGGAAAATAGTTAGTGATATCAGTGGATTCACTCGGTAGAACAAAAGCCATTCAATGAAATAAGGACGTTAAGTCCAACCTTTTCTATCTAAAGCTCTTTTTGGATAGCTATCAGAATGCGGCGCATGCCTAACGATAGCCCCTCATCCTTCAAATCCTTTTCGGAAACATGATGCAGTATAATCCTGCCAGTTAGTTAATCCAGAACTTATCGTAATATTTCTGTCCTTTTCAGCAAAATAGGTTCTTTCTTCTTTCATGACAAATTGTATCATGTCTTCCTCGCTGAGGCTCTCGATGTGAGCTGCTAGATTTTGGGTCATGTTTGTGGCCATGGCGAGCCGTGAGCGGACTGAGGAGCAAGGAAGATCAAAGAGAACTTATCCAAAAGTCAAGCGTCAAAAATAGCTGTCACTCTGGGCTTTGTTCGACGCAGTAGGGATGTCCGATGAATACTAGTATGCGTAAGGTGTGAATCGAAGAAGTTGGCGGTCGACATTAACCAAACCCTATTTATAAGCCCTAAGCCCTAAGCCTTATATGCTTTAGGTTGCAGAAACAGTCACTCTGGATACTTATCTCAGTAAAAGACTTACCATTAACCACCCATTTCTGGCAAGGGACAAACCTTCTTGCTGAAAACTAGCGTCACATTGCTGTGGCCAGAGCCAAGACTGTCCAAGACTTTTCCTCCAAACTCTTAGCATGACAAGTCGTTGACAGATACCGCAATCAGGGGCTCCCATAGGCCATGGCCGACGCTAGAGTGCTATACTAGGGGCAGAGCGTCGCATCCTTCCGCCGCGTCTTCTCGGCAAACATGACCATTGCAACCTTGGGACATGTCCTAATCTCATCCCAATGACGAGCTACTGGTATCTTCGCCCATGACAACCATGTAAAGTGAGTAGTCCGGTGATAGCTCAGCGATCACGCAATCGAGCTTAAAGATTATTCCCGCAAAACTCCCCAAGTTTTCATTCGGAGCCGTTGATCTCAGCGATGATGATTCCTTGGTTATGCGCCAGCCTCTCTTAGATATAAGTTCAAATCAAGCACTCTGGAGTTTTGCTTTAACTTCGTGGTTCCGCCAACACTCAAAGCTTCTTCTGTTTTTTGCGAGGTTATCTCGTCACTCTTGCACTAGATAGCTGGGAAACTCAATCGCTAAAGCTCCTGCTGCGCTCCTGGTGCTGTGCAAGATTTACTATTAAATATCGGGCAAGTTGTTGCGGTGTGAAGGGATAGCTACGGTAAATGAAAAGGGAAAGGGAGAAGTGAAAAGACCTGAAATACTCACTTACTTTACGCGCTTTTTATTCACCTTCCAACCCGCCACGACCGGTTACTACAATGGCCGCTATCACCGCGAAAAGCGACAACAACCATGACGTTGAGAAAACAGTCGTCTACGAAGCCCAAAATGAGTCTGTTATCGTTGCGGATAAGCTTGCGCGCAAGCTATCCGCGCGTCAGGTCCAGATGATAGCCATCGCAGGCACCATTGGTACTGGTCTGTTCCTGGGGACGGGCAAGTCGCTGTCAACAGGCGGACCTGCATCAATGCTCATCTGCTATGCAATTGTGGGCGCTATTATATTTGTGACCATGCTGTCGCTGGGTGAAATGGCTGCTTTCATACCAATTGCTGGGTCGTTCTGTACATTTGCCGGGTGAGTCCTTTCGCCGTTCTCCAGTGATGCACGTTGCATTCCGGGAATAGTGAGAGCTGACGATTATAACGACATGGGTGTCAAGTCGGTTCGTCGATGATTCCTTTGGGTTTGCTTTGACCTGGAATTATTGGTTCAATGATGCTGTGGCTACCGCAGCGGATCTTGTTGCACTTCAGATTCTACTGCAGTACTGGTCGGATAATTTCCCTGGCTGGGCTTTCAGTTTAATTTTTCTCTTTGTCCTAATTGCGCTCAACATTGTCACTGTTCGGGCGTACGGAGAGGTACGTATTAAACATCCGATCTACCCCTAGAAGCCTACTAATGCAATGAATCTCGCAGATGGAATACTGGCTTAGTCTTTTAAAAGTAGCCACTATTTGTGTAAGTTGAACTGTTGCCAAGACATCGGTTCCATTTTCGTTGACAATCTACCGTTAGATATTCATCATTCTTGGGATTGCAGTCAACTGCGGTGGCAATGTTGATAAAGAATATATTGGGGGGAGAAATTGGCATATCGGAGATGCCCCGTTTGTTGGTGGGATAGGTGGATTTGCGTCCGTTTTTGTCACCGCAGCATTTGCCTAGTACGTGATAATTAACATCCCGTTGACGGGGTCGTCGAACCTCGAACTAACACCTTTCACATAGTGGAGGGACCGAATCTATTGCTGTCACAGCCGGGGAGACAAAAGACCCAGCAGTGACCCTCCCAAAAGTAGTTCGGAATGTCTTCTGGCGTATACTAATCTTCTATATCTTGGGTGTACTCATCATCGGCCTTAATGTCCCATATACCTACCCCAACCTTGCAAACAAGGACACCCACACCAGCCCATTCACTATTGTTTTCCAGCAAGCCGGGAGCAAGGTGGCCGGTAGCTTCATCAACGCGGTGATTATGACATCTGTCATTTCCGCTGGGAATCACGCTTTATTTGCTGGTGCTCGACTTATGTACGCACTGGCCGTGGACCGCCATGCTCCGGCTTTCCTGGGCAAATTGAATCGGCGTCGTGTCCCTTGGGTTGCGGTACTTGTTACCTCTGCTATAAGCGGACTTTGCTTTGGAGCAAGTTATATCGGCGCTGGACAGCTGTGGACGTGGCTGCAAAAGTAAGTCTATCGTTTTCTTTCCACCTCTTCTCTTGAAGGTTTTTGGTGGCGGAAGGGTTATATTCTAATGCGGAAAGCCTCGATGTACAAATTGCTTTCTCTGACATAACTTGCGCAGCATCGTCGGTGTCTCCAATCAAATATCCTGGATGTCGATTGGTTTTGCTTCTTACCGTTTCCGCACTGCTGTCAGACGTCAGAATATGGAGCATCTCCTTCCCTTCAAAAACTGGACTTACCCATGGGGTCCGCTGGGGTGCATATTTCTTAATGGTTTTATTATTCTCGTCCAGGGCTGGTCTTCCTTCAGCCCAAAATTCAGTCCAGTCGATTTTGTTAGCTTATACATTCAGATACCTGTTATGATCGTTATGATTGCTGTTTGGAAATTGGTGAAGCGGACCAAGTTTGTGAAGCTGGAAGAGATGGACCTGGTTACTGACCGGTACGACGGCGGTGTCGAAGGGCCCGTTGCTGAGGAGCTACGTCAGAAAAAGCGATTTAAGGATCTGACCATATCAGAAAAGGCCAAGGCAGTGGGAATGTGGTTGTTCCTATGATACTAAATTAACTGTTAGGGCTGTGTCTATGGCTATACTAATGCACTGGTTTCCATACCTTCTTCTCACATATGCTCCTTCCGTGCTGCATAGAAATGTTTGAAATGACCACATGCTTTTCGAAGAAGGAACAAGCGTTCAGCTCGATTACGATTGCCTCAGAAGACGCTCAATCCATCATTGTGTACTAACAGCAAGCACCGGAATCTCCTTATCCCACCACCGAATATCAATCAATATCAGATTCTAACACCCCACCTACCCTCCCAAAGCGTCGACCGTTCGACGATAATCCGTCAAACCGCCAATACGCCGATGGATTGTCTAGAAGACTGTTCGCTGCTCGATGTAGTCCTTCTTGCCGCCAATCTCTACATTGCAATATGCCACGTTGAACTCTATTACTATGCCGATAAATCGCAGACAATACCCTTTGTTACCGTAGTGCTGGTGCACATATTCCTTTTTGCGCCTATTTTAATGCTTGCACTCTTCGGCTTATACGAATATCTCAAATGTCTTGATGATTTATGGGGCGAGCGTAGACGCGCGGAAGACGTAGTTTGTCCGTCTCTCATTGATTGTCTATTCGATCTGGAAGTATGCTAATTTAGTAATTATTGCAGGAAACGTACCCGATATCCCAATAACGGTTTAAACCAATTGAGGTACTTACGCGGACCGGGACTTCCTGATATTCCCCCGCGTCGCCTATCCTCCTAGTCTCGAATGATAAAGTATCCTCACTCAACCTACGTGTATAGTTGCTTTGGAAGACCGGTCGGCGACATAAGGCGATGGAATCGAAGATAAAAAGACAGACATTTGTCTCCTTTGGCGGTTTATGAACCGTGCATTGTGATTGCGCATCGTTTCAATGTCGACCCGTATTGTTTGCAGTAAAGTGTTGGTCTTGAAAGCCCTAAAAAGCAAGGAGGTAAGACTATAAGGACTTTGAGATATATGATCCAAAGTGCTGACAGTAAGTGATAGAACACACGGAACTTCTGCACAAAATGGTGTAGAGCGTATGGTCTTCTTCCCAACTCTCCGAATTCAACTCACCGATTCCTAGCCGCGCTGCTACTTTAGTGGAGGGCATATTGAGACTTGTTATATTCTAGCTAAGTTTCTCAAAATGGAAAAGCTTGGTTATGATTTTTTTCCTTTGGCGTTCGAGAATATGGGACAAGAGATAAACATTTTCATCTCGTGGTGGTTACAGTACATACATCCAGTTCAATCCTCATTGAGCTTTGATTATCTGACAGTGTGCACGAGTACAATATTACGAGTTTTAGTCTCTCTATGCGTTTACTGTCCAGAATACCCACACTCTTTTGTATATTTAGAGGCTCCTTCAGCAGAAAGCAACATCCTTCTAAGCCGGGAAAGATGCTCAGTGCTCCGATCTCAAAGTATTCTCCGTGCACACATATACCTCCATGGTCTAATTGTTTATACCATGATTGGCCTGTATACAGGTATTTTATCGTTGTCTTATTGTCTTTTCGTCATATTGCGTCAATCAGGCCAATCAGCTGGAAAGTTCCAGATTCGAAGGACACTACAATTTTAGGATTTGATAAGAAACCACGGTTCAGCCTTTCTTTTTCTCTGTCAACAGCTTATATTTTTTTTTTGTGACCATTCCATTTTTTTATTAGCTTCATGAGCTGCTCTCAGAAAGTTTGTGGATTGATTTCAGCAAAGGGTCAAAGGGTTGTATCAAGGAGCATTTTCAGGGGCAGCCCGGCAGTAGCAACATATCTTCCGGTTGGCGTCGATGACATCTAGCAGCCACATCAATATGGACAAGGAAAATGTCCGTTTTCTAAGCGATAAACATCTTATAATATGAGCACAATAATACTTGCAACTAGCATGCACATGACGATAACAGGAAACATAGGTAAGTACCAAGAAGAGATCCAAGAGACTGAACAATAATATTAAAACAGTTCCAATCAGACTAAACGTCTAGCGCACAACTTAGCAAATTAACTAACCGGAGATTTTCCTTAGACGCGGCTGAATATTTCCCATACGGGGAACGTCAAGCCGCGTTAATTTGCTGGCTAACAACGGGCAATTTCTGAAGGAGCGGGGGGCGGGGGTGGGGGGGAGGAAGATTACGAAGATCAATCGGGGAATTTCGACGCAGGCGAACGAGTTAAACGGTTCTAGCATGACACAGTCGAGGCCGTTCTATTATAGCTACTACTATTATGGAGTACTTCCCCTTGATCTCCTCGCTTTCGTTTCCTCCCCTGGACTTAAGTGCTGGGATATATGGTGTTTCGTCGGGGGGATGAATGCCGGCCATTAGTTTGCATTTAGTGCAAGTAACAACCCATAATCCTTTTGCATAAGCCGACCATGCAAGCTTGCAAAGCGCAAACTAACGCCTACTGTTTCAGCTTTTGTGCATCATCCAAGATCCACCACTATACGTTGTTGCTTCCAAGTTCTAACTGTCTAGAACAGCCGACAGAAGCAGGGCAGGGCTGGGGTGGAAGCCTCGAACCTCGGCGCGGGGAGAAAAAGCTTCTCTATCTGGAGGAGAGCATATCGCAACAATCGACATCGAATATCGGAAGCCTCTGGTAGAAATTTTCCCATGACCCTGTCTACTGCCTTCTCCTAGGAGGTTTTGAACGGAAATCTTGCGGGTCTCAATTTCAAACAGCTTTCCGCCCTGCTGCAGCAGCGGCGGGGGTCGCCTGCAGTATATTATTTACTGTCATATATTTGTCTTTCTTTTCTTCGGGAATAAACCCAGGGTGGGTAAAGGAGGTAACGGACCCTGCAAGTAATCCCGCATAAGCTCCACAGAGATATAGGGAGCGTCTTCGCGGAACATCGTTTTGCGAAGAGCTTTGAGAAGACAGCGGGGCAGCGGCAGAAACAGTCCCATAATAGTTCTATCGGTCCAATGGGGGTTAAATCCGGTTCCTGCTTGGAAACGTTGCTGGCCAACATATAACATCTACTCATGTTTCATAATCCCGTCCATCCGCGTTCGTGATCGCTCTATATTCGGAGGGATTTGCACCGATCCGCCATCAAGTCTCAGAAACAACGCGCCTGAAACTTTCTTCTTTCGAGATGAAAGCTAGAGTCCCATGCTACTGAGTAGTATGGAACAGGACGTAGTGGAGCATTATTATACACAGCATGTTATGAAACATTATTGATGAGGCCGCCCGCAGTACTCGAACAAAGCCACTACTGGTAGCATGATTGAACCAACGGAATAATTGTTCAAAAGTAACTTTGTACATACATGTATGTATGTACTGTACATAGATAGATAGATGGACGAAGTAGGGCAACTGTTGGGAAAAACCGCCAGTACGCTTTCCATAATGAGAGGATCATATTCGAACATTCCCGTTGACGGGGGTTCTCCATATCTCTTGGGAAACCTACCAGCATGCGTAATTGCCATCCGGCAATCAATTATACCAACGTATCTCTCGGCTGTTCTTAGTCGGCTTGAGGCTGCATTGGGTATTTTGAAGACCTTTCCGTAAGCCTCATCCCAGACAATTGTGTCAATCGACTCAATCCACGACCGAGTAGGTCCGAAGTAATATGCATATTCCAGTCAAAGATCTGAAGCAGCCTTTTGCCACGCCAATATATAGAGACCAGAAGATAGGATCGGTAATGAATAATAGTTTCTCAATTCCTTTAAAAGAACGCAATCATTCAACGGCCATTGGGAGATTTTGCTTTTTCAACAAACCCCGTCTATGCGTTTTAATAGGTCAACTCCTGGAGACAATTCGCATTTCCCAGCTAATGATGAGAGAGATACGCAACGGGACTAATAATTTGCCGTGTGACATGGGAAATTTGCCACCACAAGTTGGGTGCTCTTCAGCTTCCGTTGCAGAAACGGCGCGAATCGAACTCCGAGTGAGATCCGGGTGTGAAGGGCCACTTCTAGGATAAACTCCGGGCTGGCCTTCAGCAGAGTGTCTCCGCACGGATGGCTGAAGAATCACGTACGGAGTCCTCCGTGGCTACATTTTTTTCCACGGCCTCGTCCACTTGCCTTTCTGGGCAGCTAAGTTGAACTGTTACCTTGGGGCTTTTTGCCCTGATGAGAAACCAGGGGCATCAATTTCAGCTGCTGGAACTGTTCTTTGCACAATTCAATTCACAATCAAGAGCGGGCCTCATTTGAATTGACGGGCGTGACTGGAGAATTTCAGAGTATACTCCGTATGCTGTGGCAAATATAAGCCACAATCTAGTCGGTATCCATTTTGTCCAGTAAACTTATATAAAGCGAGCTTTATGGGGGTTTGTTTAGGGCGGGGTTTATCTAAACATTACTTTATTTAAACTCTAGTTTCGGTTTAATCTCACAAACAAGCTGATGCCTAGCCGGAGGATTATTCGATATTAGTTGATATCCCGATGCTACGTCTGTATATTGCGGTTCCGCTTTACCCAAGTCAATCAACTCGAAACGGGGGTCGTATACGAGAACTGCCTGCCTATGCATACTTATTATTGTTCCGTAACTATATGTCCCCAGATCCCACTAAATCAACATCGAATAGAGCAGTGCTTACCGCGATTTGCGAGGTGGGCAAAAACGGGCGGTACTTTTCTAGGATAAAGAGATGCTTTTTGGTTCGAAGGCCAGGGAAGAAAATCGTTTACTTCGTCCGTATCACATTAAGGCAAACTACCCTAGGAGCAATCCCGCTGGTCCATAGCCACAGTTCATGTGTCAAGTGTTTTGAGGGTTAATAAATAGGTGGTAAAAAGGGAACCAGTTATTTAATCTAGGCAGGTTCTGAAGGAGAAATAATCAATAATCATATGTGACAATCTTGTTGAGGTTATCTTTGGATACTCGAGGACTCGATCAGGGCTTAGGGCTTGATTTTAGGGCTGAGTTCCTAGAATATACCTACTATCTAGGTACTAACTAGTATGTCTTGCGTCGACTTTTCTATCACGTTGCTCATTCTTTAGAGGAGGTATCGAACGCAATTTGATAGTCGCATTTTTAGAAATCTTGTCTACTTTAGAACTTGATCGTCCTAAAGGTCATTCCCGACGCGGGGTCGCTTGACGTGGGTGGATGCTGACTACAGACCAGACTATTTTCCGAGCGATAAACCGATATAAAGCGGTCGACATTGAAAGAAAGATAATACTACAAAAGGCGCCCCGAAAGTTGCATGATGTTGACACATCATTTTTTCTCCGAAAGCTGAAGAACGAAAACGAGATGACGTGAGGTTCCGAGGTGGCCTGAATTGAGAGGTTTGGCGGGCTGTTGAACCGGGAGAATCGGCAGTAACCAAGGAGATTCAATTTCTGAAGAACCAGGACATGATCGGCGCAAGCCCAAAAAGGTAAGGAAGCCTTTTAGAAACATTAACATTGATGTCAGTCATCGGGCACTTAGGTTAGTTTGCTGCACGCAATAGCAGTAGCGCCGAGTCGACAGGGTGTCCCTTGCCAGTACTAGCTGGGAATCAAGATCAAATATCTCGCGCAATCACATATCGGTCTTGCAACATCACTATGAGAAGGATATGTCGTTGGTGTTTGCGGAGCAGAATAATAATTAGTACTGCGTATTTCTCTTCCCCTCATCACCTCTTGCATTTCGGAAATATTAAATTTGTAGGGTAAGTGGTTAAGGATAATCAACACAGTAGTATCTAAAGGCGAGTGCTAGCGCCGTTAAATACATCCGGGCGGGAACTATCAGAAGAGCAGCTAGTTAAGGCTAAAACAATAAGCCGTTTACTTGCATATATTATTGCATTGTTGTATCATCCAAAGAGTATGAAATAGGATGATAATACGGAGTAAGTATACTACTGTTTACGGCTCTCAAGCTGCAAGGGTCTTGCAGATTCAGGGATTATCAAGCTTTTGTCTATTCCAACTGTGATTTAATAGTCAATGAGCCTGGGCGCCAATGTGTCGATGTCTGGCCATGACAGGCCAAGAATTAGACTCATGTGGGAACGACAACGTCGGCACCACATGAACCATTATTGAAGCCTTTTCCAGAGCAAAAAGAGCACGCCGAATTAAGTGAGAGGGGAGTCTTATACTGATGCATGTGATAACAGAGCTATCGTTTGTCCTCAAGCTAGAATAAAAAAGACTAAGCAAATTCAACCTCCGGTTCTTGTTGCATATGGAGGGGAAAAGGGGAATGAGTTACCGTGAAGTATATACTACTATATGTTGTTGCTCTTCGCAGAAAAAGAATGTTTTGGTTATGACCTTGGTCTCCGGCTTCTGGGGCCGGGGTTGGGATGTCTCCAGGATCTTCCCGCCAGACCTCGGATTGCTTTGAAACCCAAAAGATCGTTATCTAAGTTGACTGCACTCCCGAAACACTGTTCACACTGCTTGGCAGATCTGAAGACATTTTGAAGGCTCGGGGATTCGGTACCGAAGAAAGCGCCTTCTTTGAAGCATTGATATGTTCAGTAGAGCGCTTCAGCACCACGCGCAATTGTACGGAGTAAGTAGGTTTTAAAGGATTCCAACAGCTCTCCCTGCCCCTAATCTCATATTAAAATCAATGTCAGAGGAGTCACTGCCCCAGTTCATATCCTGGCTATACACAAGGCTCGATGTTATCGCCTGCTCTAGGAAGCGCCTGGAGAGCGCAATCGTGATAGCGCATATGTTCGCAAGTCCGCTGACTGGAATGGAAAGAGTATGGAACACCATCACAGTGTTGGAAAGCATTGAAAGGAACAGAACATCTTCAGTCGCCTAGAATTTCAAAAGTACGAAGGTTTTCCAATCTCCATACGATTATTACTCGCAGTCCCCTGAAAGAAACTAGTCATCGAATGACTCGCTCACTGGACAATTGTCGTGATTTTTTGATATAATTATGCTTTTCTTTTTCATACAGAAGTATCTCCATACCAAGCTGTTCGCTGTTTAAGGAAAAGGACCCTTACAGTTCTAGTTTGATATCAATACCCCTAGCGAATCATGTCTTATCCTTTACATTGCCGGGTCATGCAGAACAACAATGGTTACATGGGAAATGTATATGTACCTCTTTGCTCATTGTTCCTTGGTTTACTTGGAATTTCTTTTTCAATTTGATGAAGTTTACAGAGCGACCACTTGTAAGTTGTCACAGAAGGTGCGCATGTCACATATGTTCCGTTCCCCGTGGCGATGCGTAAATGCATTGGCCAAGAACAGATATTCTTGAGGCAAGATAGGCCATGTAAACCTACTAGCTTCCACGATGTAGCTTGTGTACATGCTCAAGGATATAGAGCACAATAAAAAAGCCGTAGAATAAGAAAGCATTTGTAGCAAGCGCGGTTAGACCTGCCCAGATTAAATAACCGCCCATACTCATGGAAACAGAAGGGCAAGCAGAAACCAGCCATGGCGGTTGGATCAATAGTCCCTATATCGAATCAGAGCCTTTCTTCGGCGTTCTCCATCAATCCGTCTATTCGGCTTGTTTTCTATATTTTCTAGCTGCGCGATAATAGGCACGGCTAAATGAAATGGAAGTCGAACCCATAGGGGTTGACTTTTTGTGGTCCAGGGTCCCGCGATCTAAGCCCCCTTTTGGGGTTTAACCGCCGGCCTTGCAAATGTGTATAGACGGACGAAGGGAGTGATAAGTAATATATTGCCTGACTCCGCTCTACGTCGCCTTCCCACCATAGCTTGGAAATACAGGTTTAATTAGCCGTACTCTTCAAGACACGTTGAAAAAATCCATTTGGTTATGAAATCTGTTTGGTTAGTATAAGCTAGAGTCAAAGCTCTTTGTGCGGATAAGCTGAACGTCGACCTTTTATATCCCACTTATCCAATAGCGGCGGTGCTTCTCCACCACTTTCTGTCGCCCACTGCATTCTGTTGTTGATAGCGATGAGGAGGTCAGGTGGAAGAAGATCCCGGCGGACTTTGTAGACACATTACTGGAAGATCAGTGCGTCCCGAGCGGCGATCATGTTGCTCCCGAGTCCCAACCTGCAGGCTGCAGCTCGTCGCAGAGAAGACCAGGGAAGGATTTCTGCAGTTGGCCAAAAAACCTGATATCTAATCAACGCTTCTGCTTTGTAAACGACAAGCCACACAATACCCGCTGTCCTTTTCTAGAAAAGCTGTTGGTTGACTGGGAACCTACTTGGTCTGGGCCAATTTAACATTGAAACTGCTTGCATATGAAGGCTGATGCAGGGACGGCCAAAAACAACGTTATAAGGAGAGAGAAGAATGCACGGCGGTGAAGCTCGTTCAGGGCTGATCTGGTCACCTAATCACGGACATAGGTCGCATCTGCGGGATTGCAGCCCGGTGGTTGATGACTCGCAGACAATAATAAAGCGAGAAAACAAAAGATGTAAAAAAGACTGCACGAGACTGCCATCTATCTATCCTCTTCCGTAATACTTTTTTGATAGGGCCCGCGGATTGTATGCGGACAATTGCGGCCAACAGTACTAGCTAATCAGCAACTTGGAGTATGAAGCAGTGTCCATAGTCCATGTCATGTATATACACTCGAAGCTGGAATATCAGAACATAATTTAGTTCAGTCTAGGACTTTAGGTGATTGGTTTCCTGAAAAAGATGGGAGATCGTCCAAAATAGAGAATAATACTTAGCTGTTGTCAAAAATTAAACAATAAAACGCAACGCTATTGGCGAAATTTCATCCTATCAGCTCCAAGCGATCTTTCCAAAGCTCGATGATTGCCACTAGTGAAACTTACCATCATCACCAACATCGTCGAGAAACTTCGATATCGTTCTGTGCTCGCCGTTCCTTCGCCGTGCCAATGGGGTACCTGGACTTTTGCGGCGTTTGCCAGCGAAACGCCACGTACCGTACCCTAACTTTTCCCCTTCGGGCCACTCAAACCCTAATTACTTTTTTTCTTTTTTCTTTGCCGCGAACCTCGTCCTCTTGAGTCTTGACAACTTGAATAATAGTAGTTGAGGTTTCAGTTACATCTCACCACGATCCGTCGACCAAATTTGATTGCGCAGGGTTCGGGAACTTATCCTTATTTTCTAGATTGTATAACATCATTAGGTTTTCCTTCCACGCCGTCTTGGTAAGTTTCAATCTTCCCTGTATGGCTTGGGTGTCACTACTGACACCTGCAACCTCGACCGAATCGTGGACCCCTGCAAGCCGGCTAGCCACCAGGACCGATTTCCCCGCCAAGCTTGAAATGGTCGAGCTGCACACTCGGCGTCAAAGTGAAAGGACCAAAACCCAGGAACCAGTCTTCATTGGGGACAGCCAGCCAGAGGGAGAGGTATCCGATTGACTAATTTTCATCGCTTCTCATTCTCCGAATCCCCCGTTCGTCAGAATGGTAGTTGGGGAAGTTCTAGGTTGATGAGCCGCGATGTGATTGGGCTATCCGTGTTTATTATTTGTCCGCCCGTGTTATGCAAAGATGATCGACGTAATGGTAGATCAGGAGAAAGAAGCTGAGAAGCCACTGTGCTAGCGACTTCTGCCAGCCAGTACAGCAGCAGAAGCTGTAGCCTGGAGGTCACCCTTTTCAAACTAGTCAAGCCTCTTTTTCGGCGTGGGGGGGAACACTTCTCGATGATTAGTGGGTGATCCATCTTTCAAGTATCCCACTAGTACCGAGCCAGCATGTAGTAGCGTCAATCTACCGCCTGTCTATTATTCCATCTTCAAAAGTAACCGGATTATTTTTCCTTCGACACCTGCACTGGCCACGCTCTCCACCACGGATACTACCTCCTACGGAGCATATTGCAAACGCTGGTAACCTGGAGCTTGCCGTTGCAAATTATCCTTTCCGGAGAGGAGTTTGGGCTTTGGCATCCCCTGCTGCTTTTCCTTGACGGCATCCGGGGGGGCCTAATACGCTATTCCATTCCCCACCAGTCCATAGACCATACCCGAATCTTCCCTTCTTTCCAGCGCCACCCCTAGGTAAAACAAAAAAGGGATCACTTAAGGGATCCACCCCTCGTTGTCCGAGATTAGCATTCTGGCCTACAGGCTATCAGTACACCCCCGGACCCCCGGACGGGATAGAAAGTGTTCTCTAGACTCTTCTAATAATGTGACAACTCCGAGCGCCTCTGTTCCTCATGTTCAGGCTCTTGCTCTCAGACCCTGTCCCAGCCTTGCCATGACCTGCATGATGGGTAATGATAATAATATACCGTCCGCCTCCGGAGATGATCACGAAGGCTTGATTGATTCAGCCGGAGCTATAGTCAATAATGTCCTCAACTATCTTTCTGGTCGACTATACTTCTCCATAACCACAACATCTCTTCACTGCCGTGGGCATTTCTAACCGCCTCTTTACTTGTTTGATCTTTCTTCACCTTTCTTTTTCCCTGTTCCCAGAGTGTCTCTCTTTTTACTCTTTTTTGCTTGCTTCCCCTCATCCCACCTTTTCGATTGTTTTCTTCACCTTTCCCTTTTCTGTTCTAGTTGCCGCATCTCATCACACCTGTTTGCGCCTCTTTCGATGGTTACCCTTGGATCTGTCAATCATTGAACTTTAGTCCCCGAAAAGTGTCTCCAAATTTGGCCTCCATCAGTGGCAACTTCAGGGATGCGATAGACGTCATAAATCAGGTACACACCGTATCGCCCCAACCTACTAGTTCTCGTATGTTTCCTTTCCTTATTGTTTCATTTGGAGCTTGTCATACCATATCGTGGATCTCTCTTTTCCCTCTCCCTAATCAGGGACGTTACGTCCAAGCATGGCTGTGACAGTCTTTCAAACAATTTCGGCTATCGTCTCTTATTGAGCGCCTCAGCCTGGATTGTGACCGCTATCAACCTTCGGGTGCCATCAGTAACAGACCTAGGGAATTTAGACCGGAGCTGATGAACTCTAGGCGAATCGAACTGGCGTTCTCAAGAGCGGAAGATTCCATGGTGCTTGTTCAAATCAAGATTTATGATCGGCACGATTGGAGCTCGTCGGTTCCGCCCTTTATGCCATAGTTCCAGAACCGGCCCCGTCAACTGTTTGGCTTCTCATGCCATATACGGGCTTCTTTGTCGGTCGTTTTTTAATGCTTCGTTCCATCTTTTACCGTTCCAGACATTGGTTTGGAAAAGGCGAACCTCATGCACTCCATACGATCTGCCGGGCGCCCCTTACCCTTCACGCCGTTCGGACAAGCCCACGGGCCTAGTTCCGATCCTCTGAGATTCTCTTTAAATTTGAGTCTGTCAGATACATCTTTTCCTCTCAGCCTTCGGGCTCCCTACCTCTCTCCCCCTATGTCCGGCTCTCCTTCGCCAGAAAACCGTTTCGATCCACTTCGCGGAGACAGGCGCCGAAAACGTTCGCATTCACCGATTCCAACGACCGCTCATGGAGCTGCGCAACCACTCTTATCCTACGCAGAACCTCCTACAAGGGCACCAGGTCCCGATGTTCTTCTATCAGATTCGCGACGACTATCTACCGGTCATCACTCAGGAATGTCAATTATAGGACTTCCAGCAATTGAGGACACCCAACTTCGGCCTACGCTTCAAACTGGAGCGCTTCTACCTCCAAGGACAAACCCGCTTCCACCGAGATCTACGCGCAGAGCAAAAGCGCACGTCGCATCGGCATGTGTGAATTGTAAGCGGAAACATCTAGGGTGTGACTCAGCTCGCCCATGTCGACGGTGTATTTCTGCGGGCAAGGAGGTGAGTTATTGATGACATCTACTTTGAAATAAAACCGCGAAATGCTTTTATATCTGTTATTTGGCTACAGTGTGAAAAATATCTAGGTGGGAGTCTGAAATTGGCTAATCTCCTGGAACAGACAACTTGTGTGGATGTGGTACATAAAAGAAGAGGCCGACCACCTTTGAAAGCCGAAGAAGGACCCTTACGACCATACGAGCCGACATTCAACCATCCTGAAACGTCGCGCCCTCAACCTCACAGCACTTCTCCTATATCTCAATTCTATTCCTCCCATCGGCGAGCTTCCTCTTCAAGGGAAATCAGGCCCAGCACAGAATTGCGGCTGTCAAGGACATCAAGTGATATTGGCGGGGAATATGGTAGACCGAGACCGAGCCCCGCGGCGTCCAACGCTCATATGTGGGCTCCTCCGACCCCATCCCGAGCAATTCCTCCATCCCCTCCAATTTCCAGTAGTTTCCCAGGTCAAGCGCCATTGTCCATTGGTTCTTCCCAGCATTCGGGGGCTCACAATACACCCTTATTTTCCCCGGAAAGAAGAGCATCGGCGTATTTTTTGAGAGATGTTGGGGACATATCACGGCCCATGCCCCCTTTCCGTGGCGAAAAGCTGCCACCAAACCAGTCGCCGCGCCAATATCAACACCATGCGCCTGCTCCGCCGCCGCCCTCTGGAGCTCCATATTTCTCGGGGCCGGGCTCTCCGCACGGGCCGTTATCAAGTCCGCCCTTGTCGGCTTCCAGCAGTGCGCGTAACTTTCCGTTCTCGGGTCCAGGCCAGTCTCAAATTCTACTACCACCACTCAAGCCATCAACCACGGGGCCTGAATTCGAGTCGTCTCAAAGCAGCCAGAGGGTCCCTAGTGCTCCTGCACCATCACCGGCGCCTCCCCCATCCCTGCCATCATTGCAAACAGGACGACAACCACCTAGCCGCGTGGACCAAATCCAAGAATTGGAAGATTCACGCCCGCATCCGACGCAGCCACCCTTTCAACCTGCCCCCTTTTCCCCCGGGTCAAGTGGACCCAGATTGCTTGATTCATACCGCCCGGCACCACTGCCGCCTCCGGCCCAACCTCAGTCTCAGCCACAGCCACAGCAGCAACCGTCATTGCGACGGCAATCCAGCTTTTCGGCTGCAGATACATGGCAGCCGGCCCAACAGGAAAAGACGCCACCTACAAATGACCCAGAGAGGGAGACGGAGTCTCGCCCGGCTAAGCGGCAAAAGATGGCCCTGGGAGATATGGTTAACGACTAGCCTTGTGTCTAATTCAGATGATGGGGCCATAACTTTCCATTGGTCCACGCAAGCTGAAGATGTGACCTCGAAGATACATGGATCCGAACTTCTTTTCTCTGGTGGAAAAAAAAAACCTGAATGGCATGGTTGAGCGGCAGAAGTAGGAGAATTTTCTTTTGTTACTTCGTATTTCTTTTGTTGTCTTTTTTACTGGAGGTGAACACAAATGGACAGAGACCAGGCCGGTTACGTCCCGAAAGTCAATGATTGAACGACTTCATGGATGAAGAGCTACACAATATTGTTTTTTTCGGACTCCAGTGCTTTTTTCTGGTCCTACGTTATGCAAGAGAGCACCCTCCGTACCTCTCTATACTCCAAGCCTGCCCATATCGCTTCTATTATTAATCACGTGGAGAACTATCCCCTTTATGCTTCGATCGTTTCGTTCTGACCGTTGCCCTTTTGGTGGTTACGCTTTCTCCTATCTCAAGGCCTATTGTTTTCTCCGCTGGCTCATCTCATGCAACTGACCGTACATATTACCTGTACACGCATGGATTGGGTTCAGTGACGGATATCCGTGATGTCCTCCCCTCGTTTGTTTAATTTCTCAGTATTGGGTGGAGTATAATCTAGTTTCCTTTTGTTATCTCCTGCACTCTCTTTTGTTTGGTCTTTCCCGGCCCGCTCTTATATCCTGACGTTGCTTCTGGATGATACCCTTTGCGTTTTGCGGTTCCTATGTTATTACATGAGTTTATTAATTTCCTATCTGATTTACTCGATGCCATTACCGAACCATTTTCATAGTTAATCTTCAAGTACATTACGTGCGATGGGATGGGAAGGGAGACATATAGCCCATATATGTATATATTCATTCATTTTATATCCCAACCATGTCCTAGTCCGCTGCTCAAGATGATTGCCGTTCTAAGCCCGTCCCCGCTTAAGTTGATTTTGACTTTTATTATGGAACGGCTGCAATGGGCCCCATCTCCTTGAAACGCCGTCCTCAATGCATATATAAATTTCTTCTATACTACGATGGTTATCACGCAGACACAACTCACTCCATTCGAAGCAGAAACAGACTCACATGCCCTCCTAAGCATGGTATGGTAGCATGAAAATCTACCATCGGACAGCCGCTTAACCAACCCCTAACTCCAACCTTATGCCACATACCCAACCGATTGTGTGACCCTTTTACACCCTCTTTGCTTTTAATAAAAATGGAACAAAGACCAGAATGGAATATGTGGACCGTTTACCTCCGTTCTCCAACCCTGATGTTTAGCTCGAGTCACAACGGATACGTGCGCTGAGCCCCTTGCTTGGCTTTTATCTTCTCCCAGATAGAGAGGATACTACTTTCTTTGATCTGTCCCTCTATTCTTCCCAGGAGTAATATGAGATAGATATAATCGAAAGAAAATAGTGAGACTTATGGTCTTGCTTCTATCCTTGCGGAGGATAAAGTGGCCGCGCTACACGTGAGCATATTCCTTTCCGTCGGCATCAATCTTTGAAGACCGACGGTTAGCTCCATTTCATTGGATTGCGGGGAAGGGTACGCCGCATCCTGTTCATCGCTTTTCCGTTATTACCTACATATTTTTACCCTAGGTAAGCTAGCTCATGGCGAGGAGGAAACGTGGTTTTGGTGGAGACAACACACGCACCCGTTCCATGTCCCTCCCCTTTCCCCCGTTCCCTTAGCGCCCATTAAAACTTCTGCAAAGACGTCATGCGGACAGACTAATGTGCCGATACGCATGATAATATGCAGTTTGTCGAAAATCGAGATGGGGTACTTGCGAACTATAGCCATTGTGAAAGATGTGCATATAGGAATTTACCAGACTGATTTGCATATGCGGATGCTTATACAATCAGATTGCATAATCAAAGGCAAAGCAAACATAAAAGCCATCCCGTGCTTGCCCGCACCCGGGAAATCTAAACCTGCAAATGTATGATTACCTTCGACAACCATTTCCTAGATTGCGGGGAGATGAAAGCTCTATTGGAATCCCCATACAATCCACAAACACTGGAACACGATACCAGTTTGCTTCAGACTTCGCATTCGCACTTCGTCGCTTTCTTTTGACATCCCCTTGCAATAGCATTCCCGACAAAAGCTGTTTATCGGCCACGCATGTCGAGTAACTCTTATGTCACTGCCAAGTCACTTTTTGTATCGCCATACGCATAATAAAAGGTTGAGAGAAACTCGGCTAGCCGTAGTGAAACATGGTAGGACTCGAGGGCGATTGAAGGTTCGCGTGGTTGAGGGGCATACAGACAAGCCGTGAGCCGTACCGTCACCAGACGAGGATGGGATAAACCTGATTATGTATTAAAATATTTGGTTTCTGGCCGAGTTTCTCCGATAGTGTGGCCATAAACAAACTTCTTTGTATATGCTATGATGGCAGGGAATGTGGACCCATGCTTGGGCCGTTATGAAACGCCTGGAAAAAAACGTGTCGTTGAAGAAACTAACAAGGATCGCACGGTCAAGTATGACCTCAAACTGGGGATCCATGGCGGTGGGACATATAGGTTTTGCTATCAAAATCAGTTTGATTGTTTGCGTCTTTGGTTGTCACTGGCATTAAGCGCTTGAAGAACAAAATAACTTGCAGTCCAGGACAAACTCAAAATTCTGCAGCACAGTGCAAGGTCAACCCTCGAGAAAAACTCATGGCAAATGACATCGCACAGAGTATTTCCGAGGATGCCATAACGGGTACAAATTGCCCTGCAAAGTTTTTCCTAGTTCCCATGAAGAACACATTGTGATACCAATAAACATGCACCACAAGGAACAATAAGGTACGTGATACAGGATTATGAAAGAAGCGAAGAGAATGACAGCGAGGAGAACAGACAGTAAGTACCATATAATGCAGGAGATCTCATGCAGATAAGATGGGGAAGAAAAAGAAAAGAGAGTTCTGGTCGCTCCTAACTCGGGAATGATGATTTAATCACCACATCTGCATGCATTTCGATCACATGCTGAAGTCTATCATGATGTATTCAGGGATTTGACGAATGAAGTGGCCATGGCAAGTCTTGAACCGTAAGACATAACAATTGTACACGCATAATCTGTAACCAATTGAGCATTCATTGGAATCTACGGTCGAGTAGCCACATAGCCGAGAGGATGGAAGTCGAAAATTCAAGGAAATTATTCTGAAGCGTAACCAGCTCATTACCCTTTCGTGTATCCTGAACCTGATCGACTTTCAGAAGAGGGTAAATGGAGAGCTCGTTTGGTTTCACCTAAAATAGATTGAGAGGGTTTTTCAGTTCTGAAACGTGGCTGGGAACTAACCGTATGTTTAAAATTCAACTGGGGATGGCCGGTATATTCAATATCTTCACGATAAGATCGTGAAGGGAAAGTTCATTTCTCTCGTGGTTTTGTCAGTTGTATTGGGAACCCCTCATTGTTTCACGCATTGTAGGAGAATAAATTTGAGAAACAGAGCACAGCACGTTGCATCGAATGGGCTTGGGTACACAACGAAACACAGTACCATTGAAGTTTGGCGGCTAGACAGCCCGGCACTCTGACTTCGCGTTCAAGGCATTGGCTTCATAGCAAACCCAACAGATATTGATGGCTCTGTGGAAGCAAGAGAATACTCTGAACTCGGACAGAAGGTTGCAAAATAGACTGTTCATGCAACATTAACGGTGGTTGAAGAATTGAGTTGGATTCAAATAGAACCCTTATACCAGAAATAAAGCCACCAAACCCTTCCAGAAAACGCCCAGAAACCGGGAACGGAGATCCAAACAAGGGCTTCAACTAAGTTCGGACTCGGTGTGGACGTAATCCCCCTTGTGTCTGACACAAACAGAACGTCGATAAATGTTCCAGAAGAACTGGAAAAGGGCGCCAGAAGGCACAAGAATAGAAAGGATTTTCCAGTGGTATCTTCTGTGATACCGAATTGAGAACGTCTCCTCGCAACGCCTTCATATGACCGACAGTTCTCCTAGGACTACACCAGAAGGATTAGGAACAAAGAGAAGACAGAATCATGCGGTGAATATTATACTGTAGATGAAAATGCGAGAGAAGATAGTCAGATCAATGAAGAAGAAAAAAAGGCTTTTCAGTAAATCCGATCCCAAAATGCTAACCCTCCAGACCAATATCATGGGATATCAAAACACAAAAAAGAAGCGCACCATCACTATTTCTTCCCCTTCTTCGCCGGCCTAGCATTCTTCTCCCTCCTCTTCTCCTTCAACTTCCTCGCCTTCCTAATATCATCCACATTCTTAAGCTCACTCTTACCACGTCCCTTAGTAGCAGCACTACCCTTCTTAGCACCCGCGGCAGACGGATCAAACGTCCTATCCGTTTCACGTTGCTTAGCAGCCTCCACCTTTTTCTTCTTCTTTTCATAATCATCTCTAAACTTGTCAGGGGACTTGGGCGCCTGCTCTTTGCGGTGTCTGTATTTCTTTGTGCCGGGTGCACCAGAGCCGAGCCCAGGAGCCTCAGCCTCACCGACCCTCGGCATCCGATTGATCCTCTTCCCCTTCTTCCATGCGTCAAATCTTCCACTGCGGAAGCTAGCGGCAATCTTCGTGCCGCTCTCGCCACGGACAAGGAGACCTCCTTTACCTTCTTTGGAGCCGTCCTCGTCGTTGCGACGGGATACGTATTTCTTATGACGTTTATCCCAACGCATGATAGAACGTGGCTCACCAAAGCCACGGGAAGCGCTTTCATCACCATTGAGATCCATAGTTGCGCTGCGCGATGCTTCGACGAAATTAGAGTTGGACCCAGAGTGGACCCCGTAGGCACGGTCTTCAGCTAAAGATGTGTTCGTAGGTGTATATGACATGAAATACTCCGGGTTCTGGAAAGATTCCTGTGGTTTCAAAGAGTCTGTGTCCTTTTTTAATTTCGACTTGCCGGATTGTGAGTAGGAGGAAAATGTGACTTCAAGTTCAGAATCAGAGGCAAGCGACATGTTGTCAGCGTTGCCCTCGTTATCATCATCGTCACCAAAATCAGCCATTTCTTCATCAGCATTGTCATTCGATTCAGTTCCACCTGACTCTCCAGTTGGCTGCGTGCTTTTCTCCTCAGACTCTTTTCGTGCTCTCTTGTACTCAAAAGTTGACCTTATCTTCCTCATCATGTCAATTGCTTCCTCGTTCCCCTTCTTCCCGCCCCTTCTCCCACCAATCTCGAATATCGTTTCTTGCGGTTTGTATCCTCCGACACGGGCAAGCATTTTCTCTCTTTCTTCCTCCAAGCGGCTAGATTCATCGTTGAACAGAGGATGCACCATCATCCACTCATCCGAGCCAACGACTTCCTTAGCTCGCTTAGCGCTTTCGGTCGAGGCAGAATTCCGCGTTCTCATATATAATTTCTCACCCTTTATGGCAACATCGCGTTGCATTGCAATATCGACATCATCGTCTTGTAACTTGGCCATCCATTCGCAGTGACGGGACACCTGGTCTCTAGCTAAACTGCCAACAACGACATCTTCGGCGTAGTTGAGCTGTTGGCCTGACCCTCTCCCTAGAACCAATGGTCGACCAAGGAAAAGTTGCAGATCAAGGAGATAAGGAGCATCTGACTCCCGAATGAGACTGTAACTCCAGCCGGTCCTACCGGCTCGAGCCGTCCGTCCCACACGGTGGACAAAGATTTTAGGCTGGGAAGGGAAATCATAGTTGATTACATTAGAAAGGATAGGAATATCAATTCCTCTAGCCGCGACGTCTGTCACAACGAGGATGTGCGTAATTCCAGAGCGGAAATTTTGCACCTCGATTCTGCGAGCAGTCTGATCTAATGAACCGTATACGTAAGACACAGCAAAGCCGGCTTGACGGAGTACTGATGCGAGATAATCAACATGATGTTTTGTGGCTGCGAATATGATCGTAGAATGCTCAGTAGGAGACTCCTTGTGAGGTTTTGAGGCTAACTCAGACCGCTTGCGTTTCTTTGGATTCTTTGCATCTTCTCTTGCCCGTCTACCTGTTTCGGTCTCGCCCGTAGGGATTTTGATGACATCGTGCAGGAGGTGCAATAGCGCGCCCTCCTTTTCAGATGATTTAACAGTAAAGAATGCATTCTGAAGGTCGGGAGAAATCTTGCTTTCAGCGTCGAGTCGAATCAAGGTTGGCTCTTGGAGACCTGCTCGAGCAAATTCAACCAACGATTTGGGTAGAGTGGCAGAAAACAGAAGTGTTTGACGTGAAGAGGGCAGGCCATGAAGAATCTCGGTCAGTTGTGCAGCAAAACCCATTTCGAAAAGCCTATCGGCTTCGTCGAAGACAACATAGCGAATACTAGACAGGTCCAAGGACATTTCCACCTTCAAATGGAGAAATCTTCCAGGAGTAGCAATGATAATATCAGGGTTGCCCGCCATGTATTCAAACTGCTCCTCCAAGCTGTCACCACCAACGAGCAGAACAGATTTCAGGTCCGTCCCACGGCCCAATTCCTTGACGACCTTCAACGTTTGTAAGGCCAATTCTCTGGATGGCGACATTATTAACGCTCTGGCGCCAAATTTCGCGCTGTGACTCTTCAGCTTCTCAATCATAGGCACCACGAATGCTGCCGTTTTTCCCGATCCGGTCCGCGCCATTCCCACAACATCCTGATCATCCAAGAGAAGCGGGATCGTTTTCCTCTGAATGGGAGTCGGCACAGAAAACCCTTTCCGCGTAATAGCTTTAAGGAGAGTCGCATTGAGCCCCATAGATTGGAAACCTCCACCCTTTTTCACAGTTCGGCCTTTTAAGTTAGACGCCTTGCGGTTTGCGGCTGCTTGCTGTGTTGCGATAAAAGCCTCGTCGTCGTCAGCACCATCGTCATCATCGCCCATTACATCTAGGTTCATGCTCTGCTGCGGCTTCTGCTTCTTGGAAGGCTTTTCCAAGTCGGAGCCGTCATCGTCCGCCTTGAAGAGGAGGTTTGTGATGTCGAACTCATTTTCCGAAGCTGCCGGAGACACATCTCGGTGAGGCATGATCATCGAAACAGCGGCACAAACGCCAGTTGATTATGTCCTTCCCTTCTAAATCAATCCCAGACTTATTATTTTCGGATTTCCTCTCGATAATTCCGACTAGCAGACCATATCGAAATGGCTTGAAATGCGAGAAAGCTGTTTCTAATAACGAAGCAATTAGCTAATTTTTCACAAATGCAGATAAGTCAATAAAGAACAAAATACATACCACTGGTTCAAATTGAAACTGGAGCAATCCGCTGCAGCTGTTGTCTTGTACATCTTCTCCCCGTCGTCGATTTTATTTTTTTGGCGATAAAAGTCGGATAAATCGAAAAGGGAAGGCGGTGAGGGAACAACATTTTCCCGATCTCCGGCAGGCCCTTTTATTTGCCCAACGCCAAAAATCGCGTGACAGACACGTCTTCACGGGATTCAATATAGATCTCAGTCCAACACAATATCTCCATTCTCGCCAACCTATTTCTTTAACTATACCTTCTGTCATAATAATGGGTCAGTAAACTTGTACTCTTTTAGCTTTATCTGGTGCTAATCATTGTCATGCAGATTACGGCTACGCGAACCAGTACTCAACCACCTCATATGGCGCCCAAGGTGGCATGGGCGGAGGGGGGTTCACCGGAGGTGGCAGTCAGTCTGAAGGAAAGGTATGAATCTTATATTATGGGATAGTTATGCTTTCCCAGTTGCTACGTTTCAGCTTCGACTATGTCGCTCACCGTATCTAACCAATCTGTCTATATTTCTGTAGGGTGGTGGTTATATGAAAAACACCCTCCGCCCAGTAACGATAAAGCAAGCCCACGAAGCTACACAATCACACGGAGGCGCAGATTTCCAAATCGATGGCACAGATATCTCTCAGATTACCTTTGTTGGTCAGGTGCGCGGTATCAGCCACCTAACAACATTCATCACATATAAACTCGACGATGGCACAGGAGAAATGGAAGTAAAGCAGTGGCTCGAAAAGAATGCCGTAAACCCCACAGGCGATGAAATGGATACGGGGGGCGCGACACGCCCTTCTTCGGAAACAGAAGTCCAAGTCAATGGATACGCCAAAGTCTACGGCAAGCTCAGCAGCTTCAACAACCGGCGAAATTTTGTCGCGCTTGTTATCCGGCCCATAACGAATATGGACGAATATCATTGTCATTTTCTTGAAGCTACAGCCATTCACCTCTACTATACGCGCGGACCACCGGGTGGTGGACAGCAGAGCAACAAGGCAATTTCGGGTGCGGGAGATGCTGTCGGTGGTGGTGGGGATGGAGCTCTTGCTGGAAAAGCGTTGCCTCCAATGTCGGCATTGGCACGGAAGGTTTTTGAAACTTTGAGTAATACTCCGCAGAGCAACGAGGGGCTCCACGTACAGAACATAGCGGCGTTGATGGGGTTGCCTTCGGGGGATGTGTTCAAGGGAGGGGAGGAGCTGCTGAGCAACGGATTGATATATCCGACAGTAGACGACAACACGTGGGCAATCCTAGGGTATTAAGTTCAATGACATGGCCGGCGTTTGGGTTTGGTTCTTTGTTCTTCCTCCGGCGATATATGTACGAGGTATACAATCCTTTTTCTAGCATGGTGGGGGTTACGTTGACACATAACGGGATATCGCTACCCTTCCCGATGATATCATAGCTTGTGTATGTACGTATGTTCATATCACTAAAACACAACAACAATAATAAATACAAATATTAACAAGATGTTCAATATCCCCCTCCCTTATAGATGCTTCTAGAAGTCTTCGTTGTCGCGTATACAAAATACTCCGATTTGTCCTCGGCTGGAATGGCCCTGGCGCTAGGCCGCATGTGGCAGCCCGGCTATCTTTAGCCTCATTTCGCCGACGACGTCAATTCCAACCCAGCAGCCAGAAGGACACCCTTCCACCTCCTCGCTTCTATCCCAACATCCCCCTTTCTCTCCGGGCTACCATTTGGGAACGGACTGGACGTCCTCAATCAATCCGCTACAGTGCGCGTAATCACGTTGTTCCAAATCCCCAACCTCCAATTGCTTCCCCTCCCTGCAGTTCTTCTCCGTCTCCGCCTGGCGGGACCCCCCGCTCCGTCGCCATGGCCAACCCTCTGTCCACTCCGCCAGCTGAAGACAAGATACTCTCAAACGGCATAGATCCCGCTCAAGAGAACAGCACATTACAAGAAAATGGCCAGCCTCAACCAGCTCAGAAGAGCAACACCAACGCCCCGACAAAACCCCACCCGGCCCCCGCGCAATCAACCGCCCAAGAGTTCCTCATCGAAGACCACACCACCCACCCCCCTCTCTCCGCCGTAACCGCCTCCCTCCACCAAAAAGTAACCTCCTTCCTTTCCGAACCCCACGACGCATCCACAATCCTCTACCGCGTCCAAAACCAAACCCGCATCTCCCTAAGCGTCATCCAAGAATCCCTCCGCCGCTTCTCCCTCCACGAGCTCTCCCTCTCCTACAACGGCGGCAAGGACTGCCTAGTAATGCTCATCCTCTTTCTCGCCAGCCTCCATCCGCTCCCGCCCGCCGGCACCGTAAACGCCGGCGACGACAAAACCACTCCAACCCCTTCCACCATCCCCGCAATCTACGCCCAACCCCCGCACCCCTTCCGCTCCGTCGAGGAGTTCGTCGCCTCCTCCTCACACACCTACCACCTCTCACTAGTCCGCTACACCACCAGCCCCCCGACAACCACTCTGCGCACCGCGTTCGCCTCCTATCTATCTCTGCACCCTCAGATCCGGGCGATATTCGTCGGCACGCGCCGGACAGACCCGCACGGGGAAAAGCTGACCCATTTCGATCGCACGGACCACGGCTGGCCTGATTTTGTGCGCATCCACCCCGTGATTGACTGGCATTATGCGGAGATCTGGGCGTTTATACGACATTTGGGGATTGAGTATTGTCCGCTGTATGACGAAGGGTATACGAGTCTGGGCGGGACGGATGATACGCATCCGAATCCCAAGTTGAAGCGGGGTCAGCAGGATTCCAGCAGTGGGGTGGGGGATGGGGCTGATTCGACCTCTGAGAAGAAGGGGGATGCTGCGTTTAGGCCGGCCTATGAGCTTATGGATGACGATGAGGAGAGGTTGGGGCGGGATTAAGAGAGATGGCGGCGTTTTCTCCTTACGTTTTTTTTTCTTTTGCTCTTTTTTAGGCGTACGTCTCGCGAATTCTGCGGGATGTTTCTCTCAGACATCCCATTGCCGCTACTGCCCTACCTTTTTTTTGGACACCAAACAACAAGCTACGATGTTGGCATGACTACCTTACCTGCCTGCCCACGCAACGAAGAACCCCGGTTTACAGGCGACTATAGATTCCTTGTCTATATACGTCATTATTCATCCCACTTTACTCGCCGCATACATACACCCTATAGACCTTCAACCGACACGACACAGCGATATCTTTCCACTAGACCAAGCTATGCTTATCACAAAACATCTACACCGAGAAAAGAAAGAAAGGAAGGCCGCTTTCCATCCGGGTATTGAATATTCAGGAAGAATTCAGCAATCGGCCAGGGAGAAGGAGTGAGGACGCTGTCGAAATCCGAGTTCTCAGTACATAACAGACTAGATGTTGTTTTCTCCACAGGGATTTGCCATCTCTTCGTTGATCTCGATCTGGCTTGATCTTCTCAAGCTACTTCGCCTGGTATCACAAGACTTTGGATGGTGCAAGGAATCCACTATTTTTTGCGTATAAGACTCACTTTTTTCCCCCTTCCTACTAGCCTCCTAAGGCGGAAGGAGTCAGGCGTCGGTATCAATTATCACTTTATGTAGATACCTAGAGTATATATATGTAAATGAAAGATGTTCACATTTCTCAAAAAGTCTCACATCTACATATTTCGGCGAGGGGGCGGATGGTCTCCCATCTTTTTGCTTTTGACAGTATTAAGCAATATTCAACACCCGAATCGAACCTGGCAAGCAAAGTGTTATTTCATCATTGTTATTCGTAAACATTGAACATTAAAAGCTAAAATAACTCGTGGCAATAGGTGATTAAAAGTTCATAACGTGACATAAACCCCTTCTGTAAACCCGACTTTGTAACATCATATAACCATCCTCCTTCATCTCGCATCGTTAAAACACACAGTACTATGTAGTGTTAGAGATGCTCCCTTACGTCAAAACAGAAAACATCAAAACATGTCTCAAACATCACAGTGGCAGCCGCCAAAGACAAAATATGCAACGCTAAACTGTGCCTGCCAGATAGAAGATCAAATAAAGATATTTTGCTGGGCACTCATTCGGGAGAAAAAGAGCGACTTTCCGTTAACAGATGAAATGTTGACAAATATAGTAAACCTCGGTGCTGAAAAGTAGGTGAAAAATGCTTTCTCATGACATCGTGACTCGTTATCCATTAATCGTGACTGCGTGTGGCTAACAATGCGATACCGATCGAACTCCCATGCCGAAAAAACCATTGACAAAGTCTGTTGGAAAGGCTCCTCACATACGTAGTAGAGCGGGTGAAAGAGACCCGACCAGTGGCCAAACCTCTAAGTAGAGGACTTTGGAGTCGCAACAACGATTTCTCTCCGACAACCTAGAGGGGAAGTAGATCCCGCGCGGAAATTTTCCTTTCGAGGACTGGAATTCTCAGATCTTGTTACGCCAGGTGGAACGGGTAAGACCGTCCTAGCGGAGCCAGTAGAGAGACTGTCTCCATATGTATTGAGAGCTGGACGGCCACGGAATGTCGGTGTGTTCTCCATGTTTCCAGTATTGCGAGTCGCCCAAGAGCTGAGACGAAGGCTATTCACAGACTTATTCGCCATTGGGCCACTACAGTGGCTGTCAGTTTACAAATGTATGACAAAAAGAAAGGGAAAAAAAAAGTGGAGTCAACTTACGGTGGGGATATAGAAGTCGCTGGAGTCCAGACGGGGCCAACTCCCAATGGAGAAGGGAAGCTTGCCTGCGAGTTTGGACTAAAGTGGGCAGCAGTCTGCTGCAAACGCTGAAGAGTTGGTGACGGCGTGCCTCCACTAACCATTTCGACGGAATAATTGTATTCGCCTGCACGGTACGCACGACGTTCATTACTCTGCTGCTTAAGTTGTTTCTGGGCTTTGGTGTCTGCAAAGCGAAGAAGAAGTTTGACTCCATCTTTCGCAGTAACATTATGGAACTGAGCCAATACTTTTTCCGCTATTTCGCGAGTCTCGAATCTATATGAGCCGCACATGTTAGTATTTAATGAAAAGAGAATAAATGGTACAAACGAACCTAGCAAATCCAACTTCTTTGCTAACGCCAGTTTTCTCGTCACGGCTGATCTTCTCAGAGATGACATGAAATGGTTGAAAATGGCGACGAAGATCCTGTATTTAGCATTAGCAAGGCACCACAGAACAGGGCTTGAAAGAACGTGGTATGGGAATAGGAATCTAACCGCTTCCACCCAGTCGATAGGGACATTGGTGCAATAGATGTTAGTAGAACTCTTATCTTCAAGATCCTTAAGTCGGGAGTTGCGAGATTTCTAAATACTGTCAGTTTGGTTGAATCAACCAAAGGCTTATGAATCTTTTGGTGTCACCTACCTGGGCAAAACTGGCTTGATAGCCTAAATGAAAGAAACCTCGAATACAGTTTTCGCAGGCATCGAAGCTAAAGAATTGAACAAAACCGAAGCTACTCAATACTTAGCAACCGACCAAAAGAACGGAAGGCATGGAATCTGGTAGCACAAACCCTTTGCAGAGACCAGTTTCAAGGTCAACGATTGCTTTGCAGCGATCGATTTTCCCAAATCGGGATGCATAAGCATGCAGCATTTCGTCAGTCGTTTCCGGAAGGAAGCCTCGAATGTAAACGTTGGTGATACCCTCTCTATTCTCCAGGCACTTGGCCAGAGTGAGGTCTGAGGGGTTGGTCCACATAGCCGGCACTGCACGCGGAATCGGGGGGTCCTGTTGCGTCAATGCATCGAGATCCTGCAGCACATAGCCACTAGCACCCTTCATCATCTGGAAAGGGAGATATGGCTGCTGTGACATTGATGGGGATGGGGTGTTGTAATTGTATAGTATTGGAGAGCGATCGGCTGGTGCAACTGCGGGGTAACACTCCTGTTGGCCAGCTTGATCGACACCAGGCGTGCAAGGGTGATTTTCCTCGATAGAAGACCAAGAGTCACGACGAGGACCGGATAGATCAGGAGCCTCACCGTTCATAGCGTAGGGCCAGGTATACCCCGGAACGGAGCCTGGAATCACTGGAGGACCAGTTACGAAGTTGGGATATAATCCGGCAGGGTAATATGGCACTGAATTACCTTGGTCAGCAGCCTGAACATGGGGATGTCCACACTGGTTTGCAGCAGGTATACCACCAAACATACTTCCATTGGGAACGATCAGGTATTGCCCATTGTATGGGCGTTGCATCCCAGCCAAGTCACCACTCTGACCATGTGGGCCGTGTACATTCCCCTTGAAAGAACCAAACTTGTTAACAGGACGTTGGTTTTGGAAATTCAGGCTGCCCACAGCGTGGGTGATAGCCTGGAGGTTGGCATCCCTCATATGTCCGTTAACACCGTTCGACTGGGGATATTGGTGATAGAAACGGTTCTGATGATCCTGGTTGTAGGCCGTGTGGTTCTGTCCCTGATTAGGGCTTGGTTCACCAGGCAGGTGCTGCTGCTGGGTCTGGGCTTGCATATTTGCAGACTGGGAGTTCTAAAATTGTAAAGAAAAGTGTTAGTGGACCTGAATAGTAGAATCGACAGAAAATCCAGCTTCAATCTTGGGCATATAAAGATGCAGGGCAGTAATGGTCTTTCAGGCCAATGGCTTAGACAGCAAATAAGGGCTGGATGGAGATTTGGGAGGGCAAATCAGGAATGGGCAGGGGCGAAGGGGGTCTCAAGGGATAAAATCAGGAATAACACTTACCTGGCTATCTGGTGTAGCAGACGGACCGTCCATACGAGATTTTGCGGCCAGAATACAGAGCTTCTCGAAGATATCCATTGTCAGTAATTTCAAGGAGAGAAAAGGGAGTACAAGATGGATGAGACTAAAGTACTGCACCTAAACAAGCCCTTTGGATACGGATGAGAAACCAGAAAAGGCCGTGGATGCAGAGGTTACAGAGAACACGGACGAAGAAGAACGGCTAAATGAAGACAAAGGGCAAGATTCGAGTACAGAGACACAGGGCAGAGAAAAAGATGCTGCAAACAAATGGGAGGCAACAATGATGAACGATGGAAACTGGAACAGAAGGGATGAAGACTTTAGAGATGGGGATAAAGGGAAACAGGGGATAGGTAAAGCCAGCAGGCTGTTCTCGATGATGTTAAAGGAAGCGAAAGGAAGTAGATGGGATGGATGAGGATGAGGATGGATGAGGATGAGGATGATGATGAAGAGAGGTGGATGAGAGAAGAGAAGAGAAGAGGAAGAGGAAGAGGAAGAGGAAGAGGAAGAGGAAGAGGGAGAGGGAGAAGAGGATGGAAGGGGAGAAGATATATAGCCGGGAAGGCGGTGTTGTCAGGGGGAAAGCACCGGTCTCGGCAGCAGCAGCAACACCCGCCACGGAAGGAGAACAACACAACAGATATTATTCACTGTCTGCTGTTCATGAGATACGATACGATAGGCACCACCGTCCTGCTACCGTGAATTGGAAAATTCAAGGAAAGCATCAGCTGGTTGCACTTCACTAGGAAGAAAGATATGACCAAAACGGGGGGGGATTGGTACGGCAAGTATAGGGGCTGCTTTGCACCCTTCACCCGTCCCCTTCCACCATTTACATATCACTGCAGCTAACAGCCATATTTCTGACATTAGAAAGCGCCGACACGGGGTACACAAGGTCTGTAGGGAAGGCAAATCTTTGGTCTTCTTGTTTCAAGCCCGTGGGAAGGAAAGCGTCCCTACCGCCCTCTACGGCAGCAGATAGAGAACGAAACAGTCCCATCGGGACATTTATACCTACTTCGAAAGGAAAACGAAATAAGTCCCAAGGGGGTATTTGAAGAGAAAAGAAGAGAAACGAGCTAAAGAACCCATTTTCCAATTTCGTTTTCTGAAACAATGGGCCTGCCTGCCTCAACCATGCCAAACGACTCCTTATATATACGAAGCATGAAGACCCTCCATCTTCAAGAGAACAGCTTTCAGTGCTATGCAGCCACAGCACGGCCAAACAGACCAGGGAAGAAAACAAGAGATGCGGCGAAAAGAGGACACATCACGATCGATCTTGCCCCTTAAGCTCATGCGGAAGCTTATCAAACAATCAGTTTCTCCGCTACTCCCCAAGCACGCCCTCTATTGTATATTGCGATACAACCCTTTTCTCCCTCTTCATAACCCGCATTAAAGCAAAGCAGGTATCGAAGCATTTGGAGAAAACAAGGCATGAAAATTCCCCGTTCACCATCTTCTTGCTGGGAAGATTTACCACCACCTTCCATACTATGTATCATCCTACCACAAAAAGAAAAAACAGGAGCCAGCCAGCATAACTCCCCCCTAATCTACCTACGCATGGAAGCATCCTCACCTATGCAACTCCAATTTCTCCATTATTCTGCCGGAATTCCCTTCCTTCATCTTCATCAAAGACCGTCATATCCGCGGCAATCGCTCCCAACAAACCGAACCCAGTGAACCCCGAGAAGGGTGACAAGCACACGACAAGTTGGCTAACAGAGATTAGTTCCCGACAGCCCGACGAACCGAATAACCTTAACCTTAATCTTCTCCAAATCTCCGCAGTCGGCTCACAGGTACGGCAAAACGCGGTTAAAGCCATTTTATCACTTGCGACTAGCAATGCAATCGAGCCGATGCGCCTCTCATCTGTGTATGGAATATGGGACGCATCTCACAGTCATGTTGGAATCTCTCTCCCTTTTTTTCCCCCAACGACGCCACTGCGACGCAGTGCCAGTGGCATTTCGAGATGGTTGATGTCGCATTCGACCTTCCTTGGCAGCCGTTGCAAATTGTCACGTGATCTGAATCTCATCCCGTCGCCGTGTGCATTATCGTCGGATTCTATACAACAGGGTTATAGACATATATATACAAGAGACGGTATTGAGCTATCAATCTAATATAAAGAGGTATATAGTATATGCAAATAATAAATAAACAAGGCCAAGGAAAGATCTTGGAAAAGAAACTGACTATGTGAGATATATGCGAGCTAATAATAAGTAAAGATGAGTAAAACATCATGCTAGCAAAAAAATAGAAAATAAAATAAAAAACACGAAGATGTAAAACAAAAAAGAAAGAACAAAACAATGCAATCTATATCTCCTATAGGAAGTCAAAAAAGAAATAAAATATATGTATCAAAAAATGACAAGGAAAAAAAAAGAAAAGAAAAGGATTAGAACGTCGTCTCAAGAATGGTCAGGAAAAAGACCCCAACCCAACCCAACCCAACCAAGAAAACACATCATCATCATCATACTTCTAGGTAAAATAATTGTAGTCATATCAATCACACACACACACACACACACACACATCCAACCCCAAACAAAACCCAAACCCCCCAATCAACCTTTTTAACCACCAACCAGCAACTCCAATCACGACCAAACATCCTCCTGATACGACCCATTATTCCGCATATGCTTCACCAGCTCCTCCCCCTTCTCAGCGGGCAGCCCGCGCTGCTCAGCCATAATCTGGCCCAGCACCACATTGACCTCCCGCGCCATGTTCGCCGCATCACCACAGACATAAAAGTTTGCCTTTTGCAGCAGCAGCTCGTTGATGAGCTTGGCGTTCTCGCGCAGCTTGTGTTGGACGTAGACCTTTTGCGAGGTTTCGCGGGAGAAGGCGGTGATGACTTGGAGTTTGTCGCCGAGTTTGGTTTTGAAGGTCTGCTTTTTTGGTTTTAATTAGTTACTTTTATATGCACTTGACTTTTTTTGACTTTAAGAAGAGGGACGGGGGTTTAAATTACATACCTCGAACTCATCTTTGTAGAGGAAATCCTCCTCTCGTCTTCTGCAGCCGTAAAAGAGAATGGTTTGGCCGACGTTCTCGCCCTTTTCGGCTTGCGCGGCACGTTCTTGGATGAAGCCGCGGAAGGGGGCGACACCAGTACCGGGACCAACCATGATGACGGGCTTGGAGGGGTCGGAGGGGAGCTTGAAGTTGGAGTGGCGGACGTGGACGGGGACGTGGATGCCGTCGTACTTGTTTCGGGGGCCGCTGATGGCGTACGTTAATCCGTGGGGGTCGGGGTTGGGGTCACCGTGCTGCTTCTGTTTCAATGCGAGGAGGTAGTTTGTCGTGACGCCCTTGAGGTTCTGGGTGGCGCCGGGGATGCGGAGAGATTCAACGACGGCAGTGATGCTGATTTTGTGCTTTTGTACCAAGGAAGAAGAGGAGATGGAGTAGTAGCGCGGTTGGATCTTGGGGATGCCCTCGATCAGGAGAGAGAATGGGACTTCCGAGAACGGCTTGTCGGTGACGCTTTGGACGGCTTGGGCAATGTTCAAGTACCGGCTGGCGATCTTTTCTTGGAAGTAGTCCTTGTCGCTTCCTAACCGTTTCAGTTCAGTCCTGGAGGCTTCATCGGGGGCAAAGGCTGCGAGAGAGGAGACGAATTGACGAGATACGGGACCGCAGATTTCCATGTGGTATCTCATGACGGCGTCATAAGTGGTCGGGGTAGGGAAGGGAACCTTGGCAGTGATATCTAGAGGCTTAATCTTGATGACCATGTTGCGCTTGTCAGAAATACCAAAGACGGATGCAAAACGATCAACCTCCGCCCCAGCGTTGGTGGGCCAGACGGCAATATGGTCGCCAGTTTGGTAAGAGAGGTTGCTTCCTTCGACATCAATTTCCATATGTAGACAGTTGCGATCCTTGACAGTGAAGAGTTCGCGGGATTCGACAATGGGGGCAATGAACGGGTTGTGCGCATGGTATGGTCCTTTCTGCTGGCCTTCAAGGTGGTTCTGGTTTGGTTCGCCCAAGTACACATGTTCAGCTTCGTGGTGGGTTTCCGGTTCCTCAAGAACAGAGAATACGGGTTCGTAGACAGCCTCGCGTTCCTCCAAGCCCATTTCCTCAGCCAAAGCTTTCCACATGGGTTCTTTCCAGGCCAGGTAGTCTTCCTCCATAGTACCGGCACCGTCATCGCCTTCACCGGCCTCTCCAATTCGCTTGGCACCGAGTTTCTTCATTGTGGCATCGACGTTTCTCACCATCGAGTTGAAATGCTCATAAGTGTTATTTCCTAGACCAAAGGCAACGTACTTGATAGAAGACAGGGGTTGTTCGTCGGCGCCTCCGCCACCTTCGAACGAAACATCTTCTCCGGTAACGAACTGGTAGAAATCCACCGCATTATCCGTAGGTTCACCTTCACCGTAAGTAGCCAGAACGAAGAAGATAACCTTATCCTCGGGGAACTTGTCCAGGTTCTCGTAATCGTAGTCCTCCAGATCAGCCACCATTGTCTTGAGCCCAAATCGTTGCGAGCCCTCCTTTGCCAGTCTGGAGGCATAGTCCTCAGCGGTGCCGGTCTGAGATCCGTAGAAGATCACACAGTTCTTGCCCGTTTCATCCATTTTTTCTATGATATCTCTTGACTTTCCGGCCTTTGCGCCATTCGCGTTGGCGAAGCTGGTGGCGTAGGGGTCCTTGACTACGCCCCATAACGAACCCTTTGTGAAATAGGCGACGCTACCGAAGAGGATGGCGACCAAGACCACCAGGTCCAAGGTATCGACCTGGGCCATGGTGAGGATGAGAGGTAGGTAAGAGGGCTATATCAAGCGCAAGGATAAAGGAGAGGGGATTGAGTTCCTGAGCAATAGGGAGAGTGTCAGCGCATTTCAAGGATTTGAGTTTATAATAATAGGAAAAAGTATATACACAGAGAAAATCTCCGAATGACAGAATGAGCAACGTACCGAAGAAGGGAAAGGAAACGGGGGGTTAGAAAAGAAAAAGGGAGCCGGGAGCCGGCAAATGGAATATGTTCAGGCAGCCAGATTTGAAAGTTCCCCAGGAGTTCTCAGGGTCCGAATTCAGCGGCGGGAGGAAAGCGGGTAACTCAAGGGAGAGCCGGGAGTCCGCCTGGAGAAATTGACGATTGGCGGTGGGCGGACTTAGGAGTAGCTGGGTAGCTGGGGAGATCTGAGTTCTCAATCACCGCCTACTCACAGAGGATGAGGAGTTGTGAGCAGGGTAAGAGTCGAGATAACAATAATGTCGATATTCAAAAGAACACGGTAGAGAGATCGGGGAAAGACGAGGTGTGGGAGAAGCGAAGGACGGGATGTGAGTGGTGAGTGGTGAGTGGTGAGGATGGGCTGCGGGCTCTCCACCGTAGGTTTGGTTTGGTTAGTCGGGGGTTCGACTCTTCGGCTCCCGCGGCGGGCAAAGTGGCCTGTTCTCAATAGTAATAGTCTCTGAATCTCTGACCTTGCCATCCAAAATACCATGTGAGCGAGCCACTCGCCTCCGCGACGGGTTTGGCAGTTTATATTATCTAAGACAGCCGGACACTACACTGTCCAACAATGTTGCCGCTGTTCGGAACTGCTGCTGCTCTTCAATTCCGCAGTCACCGCTCGCCTTCCGCACTCTACACTTACTGTACTTACTGTCGGGATATGGCGAACTGGAAGCGGTGAAACAGAAATACTTGCACGGGTTGTTATTATTATATTTTCTGACTTTTGAACCTCACAGTTTCTTCCATCCGTCTGGTTAAAGATATATCTACCCCTAATCCCTATTATTATAATTATTATTATTCTCGCGCTCGGGTATGGAACTTCACTACTCCCGCTGCAAGAAAAGAAAATACATCCATGCATCTTCATCCCGGTTCTGCAGAGGGCATCCGTCTCCCCCCTCCATTGGCTACTACTACTCGCTACACTGTCAATGCAACATCGGCACTAAAAGATCCCAATTCCCGCTGTGCAATTATGAATATAGAGAGCGAGACGATACAATTTCTGCCTGTCGCATATACAATACTTAGTTCTTATCAATCAATCAGGGTTACTGCCAAATTTCATTACTTCACGATTTCCCTTGAAAACATCAGCTTTGAAAATCGAGAAATAAGGTCCATGCTCCGAGTAAACTGTAACGCCCTATTAAACCTATTTTACTGAATGCCCGTTTGAGGGATCTGCAGCTGAAGAATAATAATCCCCGATTGATGCCGTTCTAGCTTCAGCCAGGGCTGATTCTCTAAAACAAGTCAATTACAGACTATGAACTTACTACGAGTATAACTACAGTTGAACAGCGATTGCTAAATACAACCACAGTTGAGCCGCGGCTGAAGGATAAAATATAAGTAGAGAAGTTAATGTAAGGGGCAGTAGGGGGCGGAAAAGGTTATACTGTCAATGTCCAATCTTCATGGAGGCCGTATATACACACCCTGCATACGCATGAATAATCGACACAGTTAACGGTTTGATGACATCCCATGAAGTTGAGACGATTACAAAGATTGTTTTTAAACTATGCAGTTTTTGATATCAGAGGAGGTCCATATTGTTGAGGTTGAGCAACCGAGGACTAAGCAGATAAGTTTCAATGACAAGGCGAACAGAGGCAGGTTAAGCATTTATCCAGAAAAAGTGCATATAGAATAAGCTGTAACTAGAGTCTATATATATCCCACCGTACTTCTAGCTGATATATGATAGGGGCGCAGTTTTGATAATAGAGCAGTTATCCGGTTACAAAACAAAGAGATGCGATATCTAGCATAACAATAGCAACGGATAACGGTTATCTAGAACCTAAAAAAGAGTTAGAGAAATAAACGCCCGCTCCTTTGGTGATGTGCTTTCCAGTGTGGAATGAGAAACAAAGTGGAATCGAAGACAGATTTCTTTAAAGAGTAAGGCTCAACAGCTTCTTCGGGGAACAGTCAGAAAGCTGTTGGAGACGGCCATTTGCTGTTTCCGGGCGCTTGTCCCATGCAAGGTATTGATGCATTCAAGTTTGGATGTGCCAGATGAACGTGGATGCAGCCACATGGGCAACACATGTAGGCAGCGTGCGTATACAGTATGTGTAGATTGGCTGTTTCCGGAGATGTTTTAGCTGCAAACGCAGAATGTTGAATGCTTGAAGCTGTGTGGGAGAGCATGGCAGGTAGAGAAACAATTGTCACTGGCATCACAATGCTGGATTCCACCAATGGCTGGAGAGAGTGGAGTGTCTGTTCAGTGTTTCGTATAACGGTCGGTGTGTGGAATAGGAGAGAGAGATGGGATGGAAGTTGGACAGCAGACGCAGCCATTGGGTTCCCCCAACTGCAATGACGGCATGCATAGACCAGCGTCGACATGTTATATACTGATTCTTGATATTATTTATTATATCACATACTGATATATATGGTGAGAGTTGGGCGTGTCAGGGGCTGGGCCACAGTGCGAACCCAGCCCATTGGTCAGCAACCCACGGCCACCAAAGAGCCCCAAGCACACACCTCGACAACGACGACGACATCCACTACTTTCAACGTCCGACCACAATCCAACTACTTATCATGTCTCCTCACTCACTCGCTCACTCACTCACTAACTAACTAACTAAACAGTCTGCAAGTCTGACAATAATGCGAGGAGATACCACTCTGCCCTTCTCCCCTCTCCCCATTGCTAGAGGCCACCGCTGTTGAAGTTGAGCCATGCAGCAGCACACCTGTAAGTCTCAAGGGTCCTTGCCAAGCCATACCACTCTCTCTCCCTCTCTCGACGGATATCTACGATATGATACGATACGATATGACAACGATATACTCCCTTCCCCTTTTCCACTCCTTGTCTCATTCTCCTTGTGCAGAATTACTCTTCCGCTGCTTGGATTCCTGCAGTCGAATAACATCCATGACCGTATCTCTGACTATATTCTGCAGCTAGTCCTCGGCCAGTTGGTGGCGGTCAGTCGCTACCCTACAGGCTGGATGACCCCATGATGACCTCCTCCCAACCCCATCTTCACTCCTCTTCCGATCGCTTGGCTTCGAGAAATGTTCCCCCAATGACTTCCCACAGTCGAGACGCCTCCGCTGTCCGCGGGAGAAATGCAGACGTTTCTCCAGTTTCCAACCTTCAATCCCTGCAACCGCAGCTACGGGCCCAATCCCACTCCAAAAGCCCAGAGTCGGCCGGTACACGTTCAGCTACAAGCTTAGAAGGTGAAGGACTTGAAAGAAGGCCGTCGAACTCGTATGGCCACCATCGTCAGGCCTCCATTGTCCACGGAAACATCCAACATTCGAGAAATGCAAGCTTTGCCGCTTCCTCCGCCACGACTAGCCCCTTGAGTCCGGAAGTGATTACCTCAGCTGGGTTTGGGGCTGGCCACGCCAACGAGTCTCCATTGAACGGCAAACGAGAACCTATCGAGTACTCCTTGGGATATCCGGGCGGTGGAGCCCCTGGTCCTGGTCAGATACCACCATTGGCACTGGGAACTATAAAGGATAACCGTCGGGCAGAAATGGCCAGCGAACAGCAGACGCAGCGAAAGGTGACTCCCAGCGGAAAAATGCGACGAGATCATGCCCATCACCCGTCCCATTCGGCCAAACATCCACAGGAGGCAAAGACTGTCGGAGAATACGCTCTCCACCATCTCTTCAATTCGGTTGGTACATCCATTGGATAGGAACTGGCAGCCCTTGCTAATTGCCAATTTGTCAACAGTTTGTCGGTCAGGCGGACGAAAAGATCAATCAGTGTATCATGAGCATCGGTGAATTCGACACGCCAGTGGAACACGTTTGCGGCCCTGGTGCCGATCCGGTTTTTGATCAGCTTATTTCAGCCCTAGGCCATATTGCAAAACAGAAACCGAAGCCCTTGATAGATACAATTATGGTTTGGAGAAAGGCAAAGGGAGAGGCTGCGTCTGCAGCTAAGCATGCCGTAAGACAAGGGCCCCCTCCAATGCCCGCTCTTTCGCGCCGCAACACGGAACCTATGAACGGCGGGACTGAAGCTCCAGAGCAGCCCAGTACCGTACCCAACAACCCGCCTATTCCACCAATCTCACGCCAAGAAGACATTATGCTAGCTGAGCGTCGGGCTACCGTTTCTGTATATCTTGTGTGCCGTGTATTGATTGAGATTTTCAATCAAAGCACTTTGCAAGCTATAACCGCGGAAATGGCTGACCGACTAGAAGACATTGTGTTCGGGCAATTAAAGACGGTTGATCCAGACCAGATCGCCGCTTCTCCGCTTCGAATGGCCAATTGGCGTATATATGGGCAGCTCTTGGGTATTATGAGCGAGTCTAGCTTCACAAGCGTTACAAAGAGATTCCTCTCAGAACTAAGTCAGTATCAAAAAGAAGATTCCCGGCTACTATCCGCAAAGGACATGGAGACAAAGGCGGAGCTCCTTGTATTTGGCATGAGACATTTACAGATCCGGACTTCACCAGAAGATGCCTGGAGTAGGTCTTGCGATTTCTTACACGCTGTGGCGAGATTGTTTGTCAATTCGCACGGCCAGCGCTTGAAGCAAGCATATTGTCAAATTCTTGAGATCTTTCTTCTTCCCGTCGCTGCGAACTTCGCCTGCGACCTGAAATTACCCAAATGGAGAGACTTTTTGGATCTCCTTTTCCCACGCTTATCCCAGATTCTCACGAAACCCCGCCACTGGAGCAGTGCTTTCCCTCTTTACACTTTGCTCCTATGCGCCTCACCCAAAGAAACTTTCTATAACCAATGGATGTCACTAATCAGCACCCTTCCGCCAAAGTTGAAGGACCGTCCTACCCGAGGGCCTGCCTTACAAGCTATCTGCCGGTTACTTTGGACCTATCTTTTCCGCTACCCCGATCCCCTTAATAATCCACTAAGAAGAATAGATGAAATCATCCGCATCGCTCTTCCCGGCGGCAGGAGGACCTATCTGACTACGGAGCCTGCGGTAGCAGAACCGCTGACTCAACTGATTCGGATGGTTGGGTACAAACATCCCGATATGTGCTTCAGAGGCATAATATTTCCTCTAGTTAATTCGGATCTCATCATGTCTGGCAAAGAGTTGAAAATTGAGCAAATGGAGCCCGAAAAAATGGTGATCGGAATCCGCTCCTTCCTAGCGATAATGGCCGACTTGGACAGTGGAGGTCAGCAGCCGCCTCCGTTCCCTCAAGACTTCGCTGTTGCAGACCATCCGTTTACCTCATCGTTCCCCTCTGTGGATTCGCAATCAGCGGGCGACTTTGGCCCGAATAAAGATCCCAAGCAAGAGGCTGTTTTCCGTCCAGTCAATACCGCCAAGTTGAGCGAGAATTCCCGAAAATACTACTACCGCTTTTGTGAAATCCTAGGCAAGATTACGATTCTTTGTGATAATACCTTTGGCGGACAGGCAGCCTTGGATGAAAAGTTTGGTGGAATCACCCCGAAGACACCAATCGCAGAGGCTTTTAGCTTTGGAAGAAGAGATGACCATTCAAATGCCCCTGATCAGAAACAAGCCTTTTATGATCTACTTCATGTTGCTGTCCAAGCATTGCCCCGTTGCCTCTCCGATCACATCCCCTTTAATTCTCTAATTAATCTGCTCTGCACTGGAACAGCCCATGTGCAGTATAATATTGCGACTTCGTCTGCTGAATCGCTCAAGTCCATTGCTCGCCAGTCACATGCCCAGCATGTTGCAATCGGGTTCGCTCGGTTTATTTTCAACTTCGATGCTAGGTATTCAACCATGTCTGATGAGGGAATGCTTGGCCCGGGTCACATTGAATCGACTTTGAAGTTGTATGTCGAGTTAATCCAGATTTGGATTGAGGAGATCAGACAAAAGAGTAGAGACGCAAGTTCAGATCCGTCAGAGAAAGGTGGTTCTGGCAGTAGAGGCCTACAGCTCGATTTGTCTGCTGTGATGGCTCATGTGGAAGAGATTGAATCCCACGGGCTATTCTTCTTGTGCTCGCAGTCTAGGAGAGTTCGTGCTTTTGCAATCACCGTTCTTCGGCTTGTTACCGAGTTCGACAGCGCCTTGGGCAAAACTTCGAAAGATGCCACGCGCATAATCCACATATTGGAAGATGAGTCGCACAAGGTTATGGATCTAAAGGATGAGCTGCTTACGGTTGCTGAGAGAAGCCGACTGCAAAAAGGGAAACAAGGAAATGGACCGCAGAATACGCTTATCGAGATATGCAGTAGCGAGGTGTCCTATGACTCGACCCTGTGGTCCAAGGTGTTCCCAAATCTCATCCGTATCAGTTTCGACACTTGCCCATTTGCCGTGACCTTGGGCCGCGAAATCGTCTGTGCTAGACTAGTGCAAATGCACAATAGCATTGCTGCTCTTGCCGAGAACTTCCAACCTGGACAGTACGCTTCTCTTGACATTGTTCATGGCCGACCAGTTCCCCGCGGCAGTAATTCACCAGACATCATGGTTGAACAATGGAAGTTGTACCTTATTATGGCATGCACGACTATCAACACCGCGGGTGCGCAGTCTCAAAGCCAGCTTGCCAATGCTCAACATGCACGCAAAACTTCAAAAGGAGGTCAACAGTCGCAGGACAAGATCGGTTCTGCTAGGGCGCTTTTTGCTACAGTTATACCACTGCTCTCAGCTGGTCCTGACTCAATCCGCAATGCCATTGTTGTCGCCCTCGGTTCAATTAATAAAAACCTATATCGGACACTATTAGAATCCCTACAGTATGCGGTGACTACTTGTAATGAGGAAGCTCGGGTACGAATTGGAACGCATACTCGGACCCCTAGCAGCCCACGACGTAATAGAAGAACGGATAGATTGAGAACTGAAGTCACCAATGTCTACAAGGTGACGTCGCACTTTTTGAAAGAGCCAGAGGTATATAACGACGACTGGATTCTCAATAACCTCATGACGTACACGAAGGATCTGAGGATATTCCTCAGTGATGTGGAAGTGCAAAATGACTTGGAGTTTCAAAGACTTAGATTCCACTACTGTGGGTTACTCGAGGAGCTGTTTGAAGGGATCAATAGATCTAAAGACCCCTCGCGCTGGATGCCGTTCGAGTCCAGAAAATCTGCATTCTCGCTGATGGAGGATTGGTGTGGCTATTCACCTAATCAATCCCAGATTGCTGTGCGGGAAGCAAATATGAGGAAACTTGCGCTGGCGCGACAAAGAGAGACGTGGGAGGTTCGAAGCACCGCGGCGCTGGAAATTGAGAAAAGAAACCTGAGGACGGCTGCTTTGAGTGCCATGGCGTCTCTTTGCGGTGGACCCATCAGAATAACCACAGAGAGCAAAGCTACTCTCCAGTTCGATGTGCGGCGTATGCTATCCTGGATTGATATCATCTTAAATACCGTCAGTGACAAGCTGCATGCCATTGGTCGACGGGCTCTGAAAAACCTGATCATTCATAATAAAGAGTTTCCGTATCTTCTGGAGCAGTCGATCGAAATGTGCTATCTCTCCGAAAGTCCAAAGGCATTGGAAAGCTATTTTGAAGTTGTTGCTGAAGTCTTAATTGAGCACACTGATTATCCTTTGGCGTTCTGGAGGATTCTTGGTGCCGTCCTCTTCACCCTGGGCAATGCAAAGCGAGAAATTCGGATGAAGTCTGCTCGCCTGTTACGGACTCTTGAAGAACGACAACAAAAGAATTCCAGAATCCAGGATTTTGATATCAGCATATCCGACAAAACGACTGCTGTATACAAGGTGGCCCAATTTGAGACGTCAAAGCGTCTTGCACACCAGCATTCGGACCTAGCGTTTACCATATTTTCCGAATTTTCGCTTCACTTCAAGAATATCCAAACGGATACTCGACGTAACATGGTAGCGGCGATCCTGCCATGGATTCAGGCAATCGAACTTCAAGTGGACCCGAACGGCGGACCAACTGCCAAGTCTTATATGCTCCTTGCTAATCTCTTTGAGATCACGATCCAGTCAAGCAATGTTCTTCCCAACGAAGTACAGGCTCTTTGGCAAGCTCTGGCTACCGGACCTCACGCGGGCAACGTGCAGCTGGTTCTAGACTTTATCATAAATCTGTGTCTGGAACGCAAGGAGCAGAATTTCGTGGACTTTGCCAAGCAGATTATTGTTTTCTTGTCTACGACTCTGGCTGGGTCGAAGGTCATTGAGTTTTTCTTGATGCAAGTTGTGCCGAAAAATATGGTGCAGGAGAGAAGAGATCCATTGCCGCCGCCGCCTGATGTAGAAGGTCTGCCTTATGTTGCTGATCTTGGGACTGTTTTACCGGGCGGCAACAAGCAGGTGAGTTTTTTCTTATTTCCCTTTACTTCTTATTTTCATTCAATCTCTAACGGTTATTTTTAGGCTGGACTTTCACTGGGCCAAGTTTCTCTCATATTCCTCGTCGACCTGATGGTCGCGCCGGTTACAATCGGGCTAGACAACGTGATCAAACTTCTCCATGTTGCCCTTATCTTCTGGGACCATTACACGCTCACCGTACAAGAGCAGGCACGTGAAATGCTTGTTCATCTAATCCATGAACTAGTCGCCTCAAAAGTGAATGATTCTCCGGATGGTATGAGGCAGTCTATCGAAGACTTCGTCGAATGTATCCGTCAAGGGGACCCTACCGTTGTTTGGGAGTACGAGGACAATAACGGAAACGATGATGATCAAGATCCTAGTCGAGTGCCTGCATCCATGCATCGGGTAACTCAGGATGTTGCCAACTTCTTCTCTGCGGCCTACGAATCAGTGAATGATATGTGGGCAAAGGAGGCGTTGAACTGGGCCACTTCGTGCCCTGTTCGGCATCTTGCGTGTCGGTCATTCCAGGTCTTCCGGTGCATCTCTACATCACTTGATTCAAGGATGCTTGCAGATATGCTCGCGCGACTGTCCAATACTATTGCGGAAGAGGAGACCGATTATCAGACGTTCTCGATGGAGATCTTGACTACTCTGAAGATCATCATTAGTTCGCTTGCACCTCAGGACTTACTACGCTATCCTCAGCTCTTTTGGACAACGTGCGCATGTCTCAACACCATACACGAGCGCGAGTTTATGGAGAGTGTTGGTATGCTGGAAAAATATCTGGACAAGGTGGATATGCGTGATCCAGCTGTCTTGACTAAGCTCCGGGAAAGCAAACCGCCCAAGTGGGAAGGTGATTTTGAGGGAATTCAGGTTTTGATATACAAGGGATTAAAGTCGAGCGAGTTGTTGGACAAGACTTTGGCGGTGCTGCACCGGCTGACTGCTCTTCCAAATAATGAGCTGGTGGGTGATAGCAACCGATTGCTCTTTGCGATCCTAGCAAATCTCCCCGTATTACTTCACCAGTTCGACCTTGAGGAACGGTCCAACGAGGTAATAGAGCGCGCAAGACTACTTGCTTCGATTTCCGAAAACCATGGATACACCCAACTTTCCGACTGTCTCTTTGGCTACTCAAGCGGTCATTATGGCCGTAGCCAAAACTTCTTGGTTGACGCTGTAACAGGTATCCGGACCTACTACTTCCCCGCGCAAGATGTACAAACTCTTGTTTTCCTCATGGGGCTATTGACAAACACAACAGCGTGGTTCCGCATCAAAACAATGAAAATTTTGTGTGTTATAATCTCCGAAATGGACATGCGTCGCCCGGAGATTGCGTGCTACGGGCCGGATCTCATTTCACCGCTACTTCGACTATTGCACACTGACCTGTGTCCTCAAGCCCTGGAAGTGATGGACCATATAATGACAGTTTCAGGAAATCCGATGGAGCGTCATCACTTGAGAATGAGTATGGCTTCCTCGACCTCGTCTCGAGCGATACGCAAGGAGTTTGAGCGTATTCAGAGCTTGTACGGAATACCGGAGCGGACTGGCTGGTCAATCCCGGTTCCCGCTGCCCAGTCAACCCTGACGAGGAATAATGTGCATGCTGTGTTCTACACCTGCGCTGAAGCCGACGGGTCAGAGCAAACGCCAACATCACCCGAGATGGAGTTCCATGTGGATGAATTCAACGATCCATACTTCCCAGATCTGCGTGCCGATACAATGAAATCAGTCGATACACAAAACGATGGAAACATGGGTGACCTGCTGCAAAAGCTGGACAGCCTTGATGACTTCTTCGAAGACGATACCGACGTGATCCCAGCACCTTTGAATTCAATCTCAGGTTCCACACTGCGCAGTTTCACCGGGGACTTCCACGACGCCAGCGCCAATCTCTACGATCAGCAAACGGCGCCCCTACTCCGAAAATCCCTAGCTCGCACCGCCTCATCCTCCTCCTTCCACAACGGCCTCGCCGAATCCTCTCGCCCAACCACCGGCCGCGCCGAGCCCAGCGGTATGCACACCTCCCCCGTAAATATAAACTCCGGCATCCCCCCCTCCCGCACCTCCCTGCACACACGCTCCGTAACCTCTCCCGCCAACACCTACCCCTCCACCAACCAGCTCTCAATGCCCACATCCGGCAACGGCAACTCCGGCCTCCCCTTCCTATCAGACGACGAGCTCGACGAAGCCCTCTCCGACTCCGACGAGCGGTTCGTCCTCAGCCAAGCATCTCCGGGCGGTCCAGGCACATCCCCTCGCCAAGGAAACAGCGAGGGGCCCTTCTCCCTCGAGTCCGTGATTCGCAGTAGCGTCCGTCGCTTGACGGGCGGGACGTCGTCGACTAGGGAGAAAGAGCGGCAACGCGATCTGCTGCGGGCGCACCAGCGGGCATTTGCGCAGACGGCCAGCTCGCCACGGGTGCCCCGGGTGCCTGCGGAATATCTTACTGGCGGCGGGCCGGCGAGTGGTCCGGCCAGTGGGCCTGCGAGCGGGCCTGCTTCGCCGGGGCATTAGTTATTGTTATTGAGTTGGGTGACTGGCAAACATCATTTTCTCCCCGTGTTCCGTCATCAAAACTAGCATCTTTTATTCTTATTATGTTTTTCTTCACCGTCACCGCATAGCATGTTGGGTTCTGCATCATCATCATTTATTATTATTTACCATTTTATCTGAGTCGTCTGTCGTATGTACTGCCTTGTTTCCCAAGATACCCTAACGTCTATATTAATTATTTATTTTTCATTATTTCCTCTTTTTTTCCGCATTTTTGTGCATTTTTTAGTCTTCGGAGTATTATCTTTTCTATATAGTTAGTTCTTTTTATATATAGTTCTATATATGTTTTTTTTACTGTGTCGAGTATACGGGCTGGCATATCATAAACATGGAATCTGTTTTATCATTTTATCTTCAATTTTCTGTTGTTTTGATGTCTCTTACTGTATTCACAAGAGATGTTTTATTTCTAGAGCGTTTTTAAAGATCTTTTGTTGGTTGAATGTATTTGCTTTGGCGAAGAACGCAGCGTTCAGGTAATAATGGCATCTTTTAGATACCTAGATAGTTAGATAAATGGGAAAGAAGTTTAATTTTTGTTTGAATTGAAGTAATCATAAAGCATAGAGTTTTATTTCCGCTCTCTCTGTTGTCTTCTTATATCACAGCCGAGAGCCGAGTACTCAGAGTGGTGAGGCAAGCTAACTCGTTCCCCCGCATAGTTTGGAGTTGTTGTGGCGTCGGTTGGCCGTGGCCCGTGGGGTTACATGTAACCAGTCACACAGACTGCCACTATTCATGGGGATGGGGATTCAGCATGAACATGGATAGCCCGGCGGGATTGCCTAGACGAGCAAGCCGTGTGAGTGTATATATAATTTGAGGACACCTTGCATGAGCTGTATAGAGGCAATTGGACGGAATTGTGGTGTAGATAGGTGAGTTTTGTATACTACGGAGGGGTGTTCTCCGGCTGACGTTTCCAATGAACTTGAAGCTGCTGCTGCTGTGATTGTTCTTCTGCTTGTTGTAGGAACGGGAAGGATAGTATTCTTCTAAAGAGATATAATCAATCATACCTATATGCTGGAGTGGTTGGTGATCCCCGCAACTCTCCATATCTCCATATCCCCCGCCCTCGGTTGAAACCGGAGCACTGCGCAGTCCCGGGGCTGTTATTAGTTCACCCGCAATTTGAGCCCAAAAGCAACGCCCAACGCCTCTGTCGTCAGCGGCACCAGCAGCATCAAAATAGTTATTAACCTGGGCCACTACTAGGCACGGTATGATCAGACCCTGACTAGTCGAGAAGACTCCAAAGGGCAGCTCTTAGCGGGTATCTCCATTCTCCATTCTCCATTCTCCATCTTCTTGTGTTCCTCTCTTTCTCTTTCTCTTCTTCATTTTCTCCGCACTGCTTCATTCTTTCAATCTTTCATTCCTTTATTGTCTTCCTGTCTCCTTCACTTCAAGATTTATTATACTACGGTCAAGATGAGTACTTCCATGTTCAAAACACCTCTGCGGAGGCTGCTTGCCACCACCTCTGTCCACGCCCCGCGGAGAGCTTTCTCCACCACTCTGCCTCGCGATGCCACCTGGGGGTTTATCGGCCTGGGGAAGATGGGTGAGTCTGGATTTCTACAGTCTTGCTTGCTTGCTGTATATACTCTACAGTCCCAGATCCATCCTCTGTGCGGGTGGCTGTTGCTACTATTCCACAGATGTTATTACTTTCCCCGCATTGGGAATCTCCTGGCCAGCTAACATCCCCCGTCTCGTCTTCCATTTAGGCTACCCAATGGCTAAAAATTTACGCTCCAAAATCCCCCAGTCCGACACCCTCCTCATATGCGACTCAAACTCTGAAGTCACCCAGCAATTCTTAAAAGAAGGCAGTGGCCTGAAAGTTGAAGTGGCTGGTGGCCCCCACGAGCTGGCTGCGGAATCGGTAAGGAACTGATATTCACATATGTGTACATGTATAATTATCTCGGGCTATGGCTTGGATGATATAAATCATTCGCCAATGGATCAATTGATGATACAACTGTCCAGTATTGGACTGCTGGAAAATTAGCCTATGCATTAGCTACCTACCTACCCGGTCTATATAGACATCCATCCATTCATAGATCAAACCCAACAAAGTTCCTAATAAACATGGCCCCTACCTGTAGGAAACAATCATCACCAGCCTCCCCGAACCCCGCCACGTCAAAGACGTCTTCCACCTAATCCTCAAAGGCGGCCTCCCAACCAAAGACAGACTCTTCATCGACTGCTCCACCATCGACCCCATCTCCTCCCGCGAAGTCGCAAACGCAGTCCACTGCACCGGCGCCGGCAAGTTCGTCGACGCCCCCATGTCCGGCGGCGTCGTCGGCGCCTCCGCCGGCACCCTCACCTTCATGCTGGGCGCCTCGTCCAAATCGCCCGGCCTCGCTCAGCGCGCCGAACAGGTGCTGTTGCTCATGGGTAAGAAGGTGTGGCATCTGGGCGAGCAAGGTGCCGGCCTTTCGGGAAAACTGGCCAACAATTACCTCCTTGCGATTCAAAACATTGCCACGGCTGAGGCTATGAATTTGGGCATTCGCTGGGGGTTGGACCCCAAGACGCTGGGCCAGATGATCAATTCGTCCACGGGCAGATGCTGGTCTAGTGAGGTTAATAATCCCGTGCCGGGGGTAGTGGAGACGGCGCCTGCGTCGAGGGACTATGCGGGTGGGTTTGGGGTGTCGTTGATGAAGAAGGATTTGAGGTTGGCGGTGGAGGCGGCGAGGGAGTCCGGGACGCAGTTGAAGCTGGCGGAGACGGCGCAGGGGGTTTATGAGGAGACGGAGGGGGGGTATCCCGGCAAGGACTTTTCGGTGGTTTATAGGTATTTGCAGGAGGGGTCGCGATAGCAGGAAATATCCCTTTTTCTTTATCTCTTGTTATTTAGCCGTTTGCGAGTTCGGATTTCTTGTCTTTTTTTGTGTATGGGGCTTTTGCTTTTTCTTTGTCTTTTGTTAGGCTGAGATACCAATGAGGAATGAGATGCATATAGAAATATGTATTCTATATTTGTAGTTATAGACATGGGCATATAAATGGTTGAGTTCATATTCGTTGCCTGTTCTACATACATGTATATTGAGTCCGCTATCTCCGATAAGCGCGTGCCAAGCCCCTGTTCCTTCCAGAAGCGGACATCAGCATCATACATCACCATCCATCAACAAGCAACAATCAACTTCAACACCAGCATCCTGGAGCTGGACACCCGACTCTGTGTCTTCTATATTGGCATGGAACGTATATAACCATTATAACTGGAGATGCTTAATACCCAACTCAATTCTGCTTGTTTCTGCTGAAATTGTGCTTTACACCCTCGTATATACCCACCTCCGCTCTACAACAAACATCAGCACAAACATCAGCACAAACACCCAGATACCTAATCCCATTGAACTGACTTACCACCCTCCAACATGGCGTATGTGGTCCCCATCCACCACGCCAGCAGCATCCGCCATGCTTTGAAACTCCAGTTCCTCCGGCCGGAGGAGGACTGTCTGGTCGTTGCGTGAGTACCACTCCTCCTACCCCCAACCCCCCCCTTTCTCCCCCTCCTCCGAAGCCACCACCCCCCGGACCATAAATGTCATAACTAACAATCCCCCCAGCAAATCCAACCGCCTCGAATTCTACACCCAAACCCCCGACGGCCTCTCCCTCCACTACTCCAAATCCATCTACGGCGAAGTAACCATGCTCGCAAAACTGTCCCGCCCACCCCTCCCCCCTTCTTCCCCCTCCACAACCCCCTCCCCACAACCCTTCCGCCCCCAAACCGACATCCTCTTCATCGGCACAGACCGCTCCACCTACTTCACCGTAACCTGGGACCCCTCCACCTCCCAGCTACACACCCAACGCCGCTACACAGACCTCGCAGACCCTTCCTCGCGCCAGTCGCAGCTGGGCGATCGATGCCTCATCGACCCCTCCGGCAGGTTCCTGACGCTGGAGTTGTATGAGGGCATCGTCACTGTCGTGCCCATCGGGCAACAGCAGGCGGGCGCGGGTGGTGGTAGGGCCGGCGGGGCAGGGAAGAAGGGGAAGAGGTATGGGCTGAATGTTGGTGGTGGCGGTGCTATGGGTACGTGGGAAAAGGGGGCGGGAGAGTTAGGTGAGCCCTGCCAAGCGCGCATTGAGGAGCTGATGGTACGCTCGTCGGCGTTTTTGCACTCGCAGGCGGATGTGTTGCCGCGGCTGGCGCTGTTGTATGAGGATACGATGGGGAAGGTGAGGGTTAGGGTTAGGAAGTTGGAGTTTTCGCCGGGGGGGACGGGGGCGGATGCGGGGAATATGGTGGAGTTGAAGGGGGCGGGGGAGGGTGATGGGAATGGGAATGGTGATGAGAGGTGGAAGAAGGGGAAGGGGAGGGGTACGGAGGGGGAAGAAGGATTGGCGGAGGGGATGGAGGCGGAGATGGAGATGGGGGCGAGTCTTTTGATTCCGGTGCCGGCGCCGTTGGGTATGTATCCCTTTTTTTTTAATTTTACGTGCATTTGTAATAGTACTGTTTTACTAACGATATACATACAGGTGGACTTCTGGTCCTCGGGGAAACTTCAATCAGATACCACGACGACGCAGAAAATGGCTGGATCTCCCAGCCCCTCGAGGAAGCCACCATCTTCGTCGCCTGGGAACAGGTCGACGGCCAACGGTGGCTGCTGGCAGACGACTATGGCCGGCTATTCTTCCTCATGCTCGTCCTCGATTCCAACAACGCTGTGCACAGCTGGAAACTCGACTGTCTAGGCAACATTCCCCGCGCCTCTGTTTTGGTGTATTTGGGCGGTGGCGTCACGTTTATCGGCTCGCATCAGGGCGACTCGCAGCTCATCCGTATCACTGAAGGTTCGTTTGAGGTTATACAGACCTTCTCGAACATCGCGCCGATACTTGATTTCACAATTATGGATCTTGGGGGGAGAGGTGGTGAGAACCAGACGCATGAGTTTTCGTCCGGGCAGGCGAGGATTGTTACAGGATCCGGGGCGTTTAATGATGGGAGTTTGAGGAGTGTGAGGAGTGGGGTAGGTATGGAGGAGCTGGGTGTGTTGGGGTCTATGGAGCATATTACGGATCTGTGGGCGTTGCGGACATCGTGTCCCGAGGGGTTTTCAGACACGTTGTTGGTTTCGTTTGTTGATGAGACGAGAGTGTTTCATTTTACGCCGGATGGGGAAGTGGAGGAGAAGGATGAGTTTATGGGGCTGGGGCTTGCGGAGAGCACACTGCTTGCCGCGAATTTGCCAAATGGTCGGATTCTACAGGTCACGGAGCGGAACGTGAAAGTGGGGGATTTGGATGGCGGGATGGTGATGTGGGAGTGGTCGCCGGCTTCGCAAAAGGCTATCACGGCTGCTTCTTCAAATGATGATCATCTCGTTTTGATGGTTGGCGGGCAGGTACTTATGATCTTTGATATTAGAGGAGATATTAGAGTTGCCGGGGAGAAGGATTTTGGTGCTGATACGCAGGTATCTGGAGTCACCGTCACGACATCTCCAGCCCGCTCTTGCATCCTCTGCCTACCACAGACTGCGGAAGTGGCCGTCATGAGCCTGGCAGACCTGACCATCCGCCACAGAACATCCCTAGGCGAGCCCGGTGAAGCCTTCCCCCGCTCTGTGCTGGTCGCAGAGGTGCTGCCCGATAATCCGGCGACCCTCTTCGTCTCCATGGCGGACGGAAGCGTCTTCTCCTTTTCATTCAACGCAGGTGATTTTTCCCTGACAAGCATGAACAAATTAGTCCTGGGCTCTGAGCAGCCCTCGTTCAAGAAACTGCCCAGAGGAGACGGGCTGTACAATGTCTTTGCCACGTGCGAGCAGCCCAGTCTTATCTATGCGGCGGAGGGCCGCATCGTCTACTCTGCTGTCAACTCAGACCAGGCCTCGCGGATTTGTCATTTTAATTCCCAGGCATATCCGGGCTCCATCGCGCTGGCCACGCCGTCAGAATTGAAGATTGCAATCGTGGACGCGGAGCGCACGACGCAGATCCAGACGCTGGAGATTGGCGAGACAGTTCGACGCGTTGCCTATTCAGCGGCGGAGAGGGCGTTTGGGATTGGCACGATTAAGCGCAAGCTCGAGGACGGCGCGGAGATTGTGGAAAGCCGGTTTATGCTAGCGGATGAGATTATGTTTCGGGAGTTGGATGTTTACAAGCTGAACAAGGATGAGCTTGTAGAGAGTGTTATTCGGACGCGGTTCCCTGATGGGAGGGATAGTGAGGGGAATGAGGTGTTTAAGGATCTGTTTTTTGTCGGTACATCGTATCTGGATGATGTTGGTGAAGGGTCGATGCGCGGGAGGATTCTGGCTTTTGAAGTCACGGGTGCGCGGTTGCTGGGGAAAGTCGCTGAGCTGCCCGTTAAGGGGGCTTGTAGGGCGCTGGCGGTCGTGCAGGATCGCATTGTCGCGGCGCTTATGAAGGCTGTAAGTTCTACAGCCTCTTGCTGTCAGTGCTATACAAATGGAACGCGAGGCACTAACGAATAATGCTCAGGTCGTCGTCTACACAGTCTCCAAGGGCCAATTCGCCGACTACACCCTCACCAAGTCCGCCACCTACCGCACCTCCACCGCCCCGATCGACATCGCCGTCTCAGACAACAACAACCTCATCGCCGTCGCCGACCTGATGAAATCCGTCTCCATCGTCGAATACCAGCAGAGCGCCGACGGCCTCCCCGACAGCCTCACAGAGATCGCCCGCCACTTCCAGACCCTGTGGAGCACGGCGGTTGCGCCCGTGGGTGAGAATATGTGGCTCGAGGGCGATGCGGAGGGGAATCTGGTAGTGCTTAATCGCAATGTTAATGGGGTAACGGAGGATGATAGGAGGCGGATGGAGGTTACTAGTGAGATATTGCTGGGGGAGATGGTTAATCGGATCCGGCCGGTGAATATTCAGGGGTCGGCGGAGGCGGCGGTGTCGCCCAGGGCGTTTTTGGGGACGGTATGTTTTTAACCCCTTTTTGTCTTTCTAAAAGCACATCTCCCATCCCCATCTCCCGAAGCAGTCGGTCACTTATGAGGTGAAAAAACAGGTTGAAGGCTCCATCTACCTCTTCGCGCTCATCAACCCGGCCTACCAGGATTTGCTCATGCGTCTGCAGTCCACCATGGCCGGGCTGGTGGTGACGCCCGGTGAGATGCCGTTTAACAAGTTCCGCGCGTTTCGGAATACAGTGCGGCAGGCGGAGGAGCCGTATCGGTTTGTGGATGGGGAGCTTATTGAGAGGTTCTTGGGGTGTGGGGAGCAGTTGCAGAGGGAGATTGTGGGGAAGGTGGTGGCGGATGGGGTGGCAGGGGTTAGTGTTGAGGGAGTTCGGGGGATTGTAGAGGGGTTGAGGAGGATGCATTAGGGTGGTTAGCTTTTTGTTTTTATATGGGTTGCTTTTGTTATGTGTGATGGGTGGGAGTTGGAGTTGGGAGTTGGGTTGCTTTGGGTTGGGTTGGGATGTAATAGAATGATATGATATTCAATCAGAATGGTGGCTTGATTTGAGGTAAATATGAGGTGTAAGGCTGCTAAAGACGACACTACTGTATACAGTGAGAAGTAAGATAATTAATTTACATGTAAATCTAAACATTAAATAAAGCATACAGACAAAAAGCTATGCAAATGCAGCCCAGAAAACAGAGACAACAATAAAATTCCCCCCTTCTAAGAAAGATCCCATGAAAAGAGCCGCCCAGCCCACCCATCCACCCAGAAAGAGAAAGGAAAAAAAAACGAGAGAAATTGAAAACAAAATCAATCCTCCAACAAATCCTCAATATCCCTATCATCCTCCTCCCCCCTCATCCTCTCCGCCGCCTCCTCCAACTCCTTCAGCGCCCTCTTTTGCCTCCTCCTCGCACTCTTCCCCCACTGCGGTCCACCCCCCACAGCCGTCCCCTGCCCCTGACCCTGTCCTTCCCCTTCCTCATCCTCATCCCCCTCGTCATCCGCACCACCACCAACCCCATCATCCTCCCCCAACTCCCTCAACACCCCTCTGAGCGCATTCGCCGACAACTTCGCCTTCCCAGCACCAGCACCAGTAACATCAGCAGCCCCCTTCTTCCCACCAGCTAAAGCCAGTGCCTCCTCCCGCTCTCGTTCTTGCTTCTCTTTATCCGCTTTATCCATGTTTGAGGTGAGGAGTTTTCGGAATGCGGCGTCCAGGTAGGGGCGCATGAAGAGGTAGCCGCCTATTATCCAGACGAGGCGGATGTAGTCGCGTAGGGTGAGGGAGGAGACGGTGGTGGAGAGGTTGGTGGTGAAGGTGTCTAGGTAGGTGCGGATGGCGAGGAGGAGGTCGGGGAAGGGCATTGTTGCGTTGCGGTGGGGCTTTATGGTTTTTGGAGTGTTGGGAGTTTTGTTGTTGGAGTTTGGCGCAGTTGGCTTTGGAATTTGGCGGAGGTGAGGTTTTCTTTTAGTAATGATGAGTCCTTTTGTGATTGATTGGGGGGAGCCGGGGTATTCGGTCTGGTGTTTGGTGGTTGCGGTGCGGTGCGGTGGTTATATTGGTAGTTATATCAGTGGTCCGAGGAGGGGGGGGACTTAGTTTTGCATGGTTTGGAGGAATTGAGTGGTTCTTTTGTGTTTAGTGAATAAAGCGCATACCCGTTTTCTTTGTTAGAGTCCTATATTTTCCAAAGGCGGTGTTTGTTTCAGGTTTCAGGGGTGAGCTGCCTTTTATACAGCTGTTAGCTTTTTGCGACGTCTCCGGATCGCGGCAAAAGAAAACGAAAAAAAATAAAAGAATTAAAATGCCGCTTTACGTCATCAGCCGGCTGTTGCTTAGTCATCCGAATATGTTAGGGATACTGCGCTAGCCCTGGTCACGTGGCCTAGATAGCTTCCTTCATATAACCGACCACGTTCTCCCTCAGACAATAGTTATATCGGACAATTATTTATCCGGGCCGTGCTCGACGCGAACCGCAAGACGCGTTTCGGGCCAATCAGGAGAGGAGAGACTGTCAACTTCATTGGGGATACGAGTATCAGGACGACGACGACGACGACAAACATCATACCAGCTGCAAACTCTGCTGTCACAATGGCTGAGCAAGAAGCGGATGCCGTTGCCCTGGAAGAGGTTAGTCCCGGATACTCCCCATGTTTGAAACTCGCTTACTAATCGTTCTCAATACAGCGTCTAAAGTCCGCCCTTTGGCTTGCAATTGGCAGGATTGTCGATGATGAGACTATCAAGCTGGGAGTTGATGCTACTCCGCAGTTTATAGGAGCACTGACGGAGATGGTTTGGGCGCAGATAGGTATGCCAGTCGCTCTCCAATGGGTTGGGGTGATCTAGCGCTTAGACGAATGCTGATATATCGTTCTCAGAGACCGTGGGACAGGACTTGGAGGCATTTGCCAAGTAAGGGGGCGCTCCTTTAATGATATTTCAGATGCGATTTCCTCTTTTCATATAACTTTCAAGCTCAATTACTTACGCACCTCCTCATTCATTATAGACATGCGGGACGGTCGACTATCAACATATCGGATGTGATGCTTCTGGCCAGACGAAACGAGGGCTTGGAATCAATCCTGCGCGCATTCGTTGACCAGGAACAATCCAAAGAACGACAAACAAGCAGGAGGTGACGGCAATCCCTTCAATAGGAATCAGATTTGTCTGTATTTTCCGCCGCCGCTACACCTCTTGAGCGATGTCCGATATTCCCTCCGTACAAAACTTCCGTTGGGGAGCTGAGACGCGTTTCCGTTTCCAATATACGGGAAACGACAGCCATGGGATGAGCCCGGAGCAATGCGGATCCGTCAATTTAGCACTGGATACCCGACACTACGAGATAAATGATCATTGTTGGCCCAGACGGAGTGCCTGAATTTGGAACGCCCAGATAAACTACCGACATGCTATGATGACATCCGCGTGGTCCATGTGCCTGGAAAAACGTACCGCGGAGTTCGCCGTGTGGAGGATAGCGATAAGGTTTCCAAGGCACTGCCAACGTTGCTACATAGCAGCCTGTTCAATAAAGCGGGCAAGCAACTTCGCGCCAGGCCTTCTTTACGTTGCCAATGCCTGGGTATACAAACTATTGGAATGCTGTACTATACTATCAATTCGAAGATACCGTTGTTGCACAATCTATTTTTGGATATGATAGCGCCCCTCTGTGTTATTTTCCTTTCTTTCATTATTATGGTGACACTGTGACGGCATAGCTGTTGTCAGTTGAGCCTGGCAACGGTGTGGACCTGCTTATCATTGACGTAAGCGCAGTGGAGATGGCCGTGTACGAACGCTGTTGAAGCTGCAAAGATGCCAAATAATTTGCGCAACGGGGAATTTTTACTACTTATAGCAGAACGTACAACTGAACTTGAACAGCATTATCCAATGACTCTACTCGGTATCAGTTACCAGACATCTTCCTTCATCCTGGAATTGCCAGTTTATATGCCGGAAACAGCAGCAAGCCCTAACTGCACGTGATTCAGAGCTTGGGCCGGGATTGCGACTGCTCCTGACGTCACGGATGGAGGCATCTGTGGCGCTTTCTGTGTCCCGCCGACGAACAAGAACGCCTGCTGGAGCCCTGCAAAAGCCAATTATCCACCGCCTCAATTCCTGGATTTAAAAGGTTTTCTCGGAATCGCTTCTTTTCCCTTTATTTTAGGCTTCCGCATTTCTATACCGCAGCTTTCGTCGTCCATCTATTTTATGGCAGTCTTCGGTTTATATACCTACTTATAACAATTCGGCCTTATTATCGCCTCTATTTGGCCAAATACGTACATTCTCACATCTCCCTTAATACACCCTAATTTTAGTCCCCGGATCCATCGTCCATTAGCCCGCCACCATGAGTGCCGCGGGGGCCTTTATCCGCCTCACCAATTTCATCCTTCGCCTCCTCCAGCTTTGTACCGCAGTTATCATTCTAGGCATATTCTCCTATTTCCTCGCGGTCCTTACCGACCATCAACTCGATATTCCAACATGGATGAAGGCCGTTGAGGGTATCGGTGGCGCGGCCACCTTCTACACGCTCGTAGCATCCATATTCACGCTATGTATAGGTGGGGTAGCATTTTTCGCTGCCCTCATGCTATTCTTCGACGTTTGCTGTATCGGTGCTTTCATTGCAGTGGCCATCTTGACCCGTAACGGTACAGAAGCCTGTACCGGAGAGGTCGACACCCCGCTCGGCCGCGGCGACGCGAGTAAACCCGGTACCGGCTGGGGAGAGGGCGGATTTGGAGCGGGCGGCGATAAGAACTTGACTTATATGCCAAACTTGGGGTTTGCCTGTAGATTGCAGAAGGTCGTGTTTGCTGTCTCGATCATTGGATGGTTAGTTACTCATTATTTCTATAATCGCCTTAATTCCAATTTGCTAATCCGATTTCGATAGCGTCCTCTTTGCCCTATCTTTATACCCACAAGTCCTCTATGCCCGCCACCACAGACGCGGCAAGAAGTTCGGTCCCTCCCCCGGAAACAACTATACAGAGGGTCCCAGCCGCAGCGGTCCGCGATCCTGGCGGCGTTTCGGTCGTCGCCGTCCAGCATCTACCGCCGATCCCGCCGCCGGCGCCGCTGTTGGCAGCTACCCACTAACAACCAAGGGCGAGACCGCACCCGATCAATACAAAGGCGGCATGTTCACGCGAATGAAGAAGTCGAAGCCCGCCGACGGAAAAGTGGACCCGCAGGTTGACGACCTTGAATATGGTGGATATAGAAATAGCTCGTACTCTTACGGTGGCAGCACTGCGGGTGGTGATAGCGGAGTAGGAAGCGGCGGGGCCAGCGCTGGATATGCCAACTACGGCTATGGACAGAGTGGTGTTGGCGATGCTGGGTATTCGCATGGTTACGGAGCTGGGCCGCAGTATGAGACTGCGCAGTTCCCTGTCTCCTCGGGTCAGAGGAATTATTAGGAAGGCTGATTGTTATGAATCTTTCCTTTGTTATTAGCGATGTGTGGTGTGACTTGCGCATTTTAGCGTTTTCCATCACTCTTATTACTTTCTTGTGAATAATTAATGACTTGGATATGTACAATATGTGTGGCTAGCCGGGTTGGTGATGGGCTGGTCACCTAGTTCTTGCTAGGGCTATGGACAAGATTGGGCATGGCTGTTGTGGGCGGGATTACATTAAGATATAGTATTGTAATGCCAATAATTAATGTGATATTAGCATGTATCATTTTGTATTTTAACCAAGGTGTACTGTTCATTCTATTCGCAGGTTTCCAACTATGTCACTTTGGTTGTTGGTGTTGGGTTTCCTAAAGAGCGCAGGAAAGATGACTTGGTATTAGATTGAACGGGGATCAGATCAATAAACGGCAAACTCGAAACAAAACAGACATCTATTGGGTATTTGTTACTCTTGATAGGAAAAATAGACATGGCAGCAACAAACAAAAAATATATATAAAAAAAATACGCGCATCGCCTCGTGTTTCAGGTCTGTTGAAAAAAAAAAAAAAAAAAAAACATCTCCTCCCGCTCTCTCACACACCCTCTAGGGAACCAACAGGCCCGGTCCGGCCAGGTTAGCTCTCCAGCCAAAAACAAAGAGACGGGCTAAAAAGACACAAAGTAGGAAAATATTCCCCACGCCTCTGCCCGTCTCCCTTCTTCCCCTGGCCACCGCCATCTTCTCAAGGCGCCCCAATCTTCCCATCTTTACACGCTGTTCCTGCCGCCACAGCTCCCATGGAGATGTACTGCGTCCCGTCGCCAGAGCACATGGACCATGTAGCGGACGAGTCGCATTTGATGGTTCCTGGTGTGCAAGTTCCTGCTGTTCCTGATCCTGCTGCGGGTGCTGCTGGTGCCGGCGCACTTTGGCTTCCTGCTGCATCTGGTGACGGCGATGACAGGGGTTGGGCTGATGACCCGGGCGATTCCTGGGGAGGGGTACCAGCAGGAGAAGAAGATGACGATGATGACGACGGTGATTGAGGTGCTTGCCCTGAGGGTGGTTGCGATTGCTGTCCAGTGCTACCACCACCGCCACTGCTGCCGCCGGCGGCGGCTTCGGTGCAGTTTACGATCCCGGTACCCGGTGGCTTCCCTTCAGCACCTCGCCCGTATTCGACCACTGGTCCTGGGTTCGGAAACACGACATCTATCCCCTCTGTAGTGTTGCATTTCGTTATGCCTGGTATAGTAGCCTTGAAATAATCCGGAAGACTGTCGAACTCGCTTCCCCCAGAACCACCAGTGATTGTGACATATGCGCAATTCATGTACATCTCGCGATTGCCGATCTTGTTAAACCAAGTCCATGCAAATATTGCCTCACCAGACGGCGCGCTGGCCGGAATTTTGAATTTGTAGCTTAATGGTATAGGGCATCCGCCGATGATGGACTTGATCACCTTGAATGTTTTGCCTTTGTCATAGGAAAGCGAGAACTGGCATGATCCGCCTCCGTGTACGGCGCTGTTGGTAGATATTTTCATTGGGTATCCATTTCCTGCTTTGTATTCCGCGACTGATTTGAAGGGATGCGTCAAGTGTCCTTTACAGGGGAAATTCGATGCGTTATACCACATAGGGTCTTTGTAGTTGACATCGTAATCTGGATATTTGGCGAACCGGCTGTTGACTGGGGGTGGTTGTTCCATCTCCATGTGCCCATGAACTCCAAAGCTAAGAACCAGAATAAGAAATATGGATATGGCTTTCATGGTTAGGTAGCTGTCGGAAAATAACTCTAGCACAATAATCAAAGCGATAAGCGAATGGGGGGATTCCTGGTACTGACTGCAACATATGAGAGGAACGACCGTAGCAAAACCTGCTTTATAGACAAGATATGATGGGAATTTGAATTATCATGACTAGAACTAAGAGAGTGTTTGTTTTCAGCATCATACCTGATATATCTCCAGAGCCTGTCCTCTATCAGACCTAGTAGAGCTGCCACCGAATAATCGCCATGTATCAGTATGCTTTGCCGTACCGATGAAACCGCGCATTTGTAGGTACTCGGAAACAGGATCCATTGTGCTGACATTGTGTGCCTCCCTAGACATCTGACTTGTAGCGCTGGTGGCAACTTCAAGACCAGGTAGCGAAAAAGAATCGGCGGCTAACGGTGGCAGTCTTTCTATGTGTTCATCAGGGGCAGAGGAAGAAAAATGATGATGATACAATGGCGGCCTGAATGTTTCTTTGTATCAGATTTGTGATGTTTGTGTCGATGTCAATGACATTGTTCTCAGCCGTTTGCCTCTGTATCACGTTCTCTTTGTGATAGTAAGAAAAGAGTATCAAACAGAGTTCAATGTGTCCTGTTTCGACATGGATCATTTATCTGATCCCGCATCATAAGAGCAAAAGGAATGCCCACTCAGTTTTTAAATGAGCTGAGCCTATGCATAAAACGGACGAAAGGCAGCGTGGCGTACTAAAAGTGGGCATAAACACACATATAGGATGGTTGTTATGGGGTATATGTATGGAAAGAAACTCATGGCTTCTATATGGGTTTGCTCTAGACGTCATGAGCATACTAGACTAAAGGGTCCCTTGCTAGCATTGTGCTTGTGCCCAGGGGGGAGAGGGGATTCATGAGTGACGATGGCATGATAATGGAGCCCATGCTGCAAACAACGCGGGCATGGGAATGAGCCGTAATGATGGGACGCGCTGAAGGCAGAACTCTGTGCGCAGTCGACTCTCATTCTATAAAATGAACCCAGTTCGTCTGTTGACTCAAGGCCTCGAGGTCCTTACATCAAAGGGTGAAAGGGTTGTCAGTAAACATGTCCATGCTGCATGTTTGATGACACCCTGGCCTCGGACTCAAGTGACCTTTTTTGAAATATTTCCCTTCTTTCCTCCGGCTAGTTTGGAGCTAGATTGCCCTTTTTGTTTACCGATCACACCGTTCGAGGGACATTTTGCAGCATGGCTAGATTTGATGTCGAAGTAAATATACATAACGCAGACAGCAAGCCCTATATCTCCGTTCAGTAGGCAGCCAGACCAAAAGCCCGTCTATGCTAGGTCAGGCAAGGATTTCATGACACCGGAAATTTAAAAGCCAACCAAGAAAAGTGATCTTTGAAGATGGACGGATAGTTGAAGAACCTACCATGGAGAGTTTGAGTTGCGGAAGTCGGGAAGTTATTTGCAATTAGGGTTAGGGCAAGGACCACCGGCTATGTATGAAGCCACATATAGTATAGGCTAGTTCAGTTATGACGTACCACGGCTCCAGTAGCTCAGCGGTTAGAGCGTGCGATTGCAGTTACGCACTTTATCGCAATGTCCCTTGTTCGAATCAGGGTTGGAGCTTAATGTTACTTTTTTTTTTTACCTTCGAGGTTCAAACCTTCCATGCGTTATATCTATATCGGAGGCTGCAATATGTGACATACTTAAACCACCAAGCTTCCTGCCTGCCAGTATATAAATCATTATTGTCCTGTAGTCCGTACCCAACCTCTGTCAAGTAGTAACATAAGATGCTAGTACCTAGCTGCCAAAATGAATGGCTATCCTACTACTACTAATCTCCTCTGGTCTAGCCGGGGTCGACCAGTCATTCGAAAGAACCGTCTAGGGAAAAGCAAGAATTTTAAACCATTATTCTCTCCCTTACTTGACAGTCTTCGCCTTCTGCCCCCAGAACTCCTATTCCAGATATTTGGTGACCTGGATTTCCGCACCCTAACCCGCCTCCGCTGCACATCCCGCGCATACAAGGCGGCCGTCGAATCATTCCCAGCATACCGCCACTTGATGGAAAACGCCCCAGTCACACTGGAAGCATTATCCATCTCAGATATACTCACTCATCATTCAGCAGAAGCACTTAGTCGGGCCCTATGGTCTGAACAATGTGTCTCCTGCAACAATCCGGGTCCTTTCCTCTTCATCCCAACAGCTGAGCGCTGCTGCCATGCGTGCATCTCTCAGAAGGACGGCTTTTCGTGATTCCATTTTATATAGCTGCAGGATACTTCAAGCTCTCAGTAGATCGCATAGTTATGATTCCAAGTATGTTGAATGCCGCTTTTCCAAAACTGGATAACTCCCGGTGGTATTTGGACGGCGACCGCACCGCAAGACTTGTCAGCGCCAAAGCCGCAAAGGAACTTGCAACTGAAATCCATGGACCGGCCTTGGACATGCCGATTACTAAGTTTGGAATATGGCCCGAGGACAAAAGGCCAAGCCACGGAAGGTATTGCAAAATCCCCACTCCGGCATACCCCAGGCCGTTGGCGTCGAAGGGAAAACACGACGGATCCTTATTGTACACTGGATTTTGTTCGGTGATTAATCCCTTTTGTGATGAGGTTTTATTTTCGTAATAGTAAGTATTTATCAGTGTCTTTCGATCTCAAGCCCTTGAAAATTCCTGGGAGCGGTTGGGTTACTTGTTTCTTCGGCCTGCTTTTGCAAGGGGGCGTTCTCACGTCATCTCTGCCTGCTAACCGGATGTATTTTCCATAAAGGCACTTATCTGTATATTGTTCGTTGGCGGAGACATCAATTTGTACCTTTGTTGAGTTTGTCGCGGCGATATCTAGGAGTTGAGAGGAAATAAGTGGTTGGTCGATAGGTAGAGAGGAATGTAATTCATTTTGGACTCGACACTGAAAAATTTATATCCGTCATGCTGCAGCTGTTCAGTAATTTGCCTATCTTTTAATGCGCGATGTCAAAATGCGCGCCACTTTGATGAGTTGTGAAGAGTTGGGGAACCATGACGAATATAATTAATGAATATTGATAGCTAATATGATAGATGATAGTGATTTGGCTTGCATCATATAGTATGCGTAAAATATCTGGAGACAAAAATTAGTCATATTTTGCATTGCCAGCAGGGGCAGGAGGGGAAGTACTGAAATAGATAGATTATTGGTTGAAGGCTATGCTACATGTAGTAAGTGGCCAAAAATAAGCTTTGAATATGAGGAATGCAAGGGATATTGAAACCATTATTCACAGATAATGAACCCGACAAGCATCATAAAGCCAATATGGTTCTGAAATGGAATATTATCCCAAAATCCGAGATGGGACGTCAGAAAAGGACGTCAAGGTATGCGTTCACATCACCCGGTACGGAAGATAGAAGAATAAAAGGACCAACCTAATTTCCGATCTTTTGCATGCCATTCTTTTGCATCCCGTTTTTCTGTGTCCCATTCTTCTGCTTTCCATTCTTCGGCGTCCCGATCTTTATAACTTTATCCTCCTGGAGTCCATTTTTCGATTTACGAGCTCTGATATATGTTCCCCTCACAGCGTCTCCTTCGTAATTCAAAACTTCCCACTCTCCAATGCCAAAGTCTTTTGGAGCTATCCTAACTCCACGGCCACCACCGCCAATTATCAAATTGCCCGGGCGATAGATTGGATTTTCCTTTAACCGATGTATCGCACTGCAGTGAATTTGTGCATCGAGGGGGATGTCGCGCACTTCACCGCGAGGGAGAGGCCAGCGAATTGGTGCCCATGTACCATCTTCCTGTAAATCCATCCTCCTAAAGGGGAGGTACTCCATTATGTTCCACGCTATGACCGAAAATGCTGACGGCCCACGGTTGAACAATAAGGAGTCGTGGATGTGACCTTTGATGCTGGCATATTTGAGTGCCTCGTGAAAGCTTCTCGATGATGCAGACTCTGCCATGCCATCTTGTTGTGCTTCCTTGGAACCCGAGCCGTCTGCTTGATCAATGACAATGTCCGGCTGGTCTGGGTTCTTTGCCTGGTCGAAACTCCATGACTTCTGGATGGGCGAGTAATCGCCTGAGTAATCTGCAGAGCATTCGAACCTCTTCAGTTTACGCTCATCAAACTGTAGGCCGGCGCGTTGCGCTTCGTGGATCATCCAGACAAGCGGCGCATGACTGAGCGGCCATTCCTCTCCGGGCCTAAGTTTCCACCCGCCACCGATGTCGGCGTGACAGCCGGGAAACCAAACTTCTTGAATATCCTGAACGGTCTGATCTGACTCGACGGACCTGTCATCAGTGAATTGTAGAGCTTGTAGATGATGATTTACACTGTCGACAGAGCTCCGGTAATCTACCGAAAGGTTACGGTTGTCCGGAGTAGATAGACTGGGATTATGGGTCGAACGGTGAGAATAGGATGGGCGGTAGCAGTCCTCTTCAGGGCGGATCCGTTGAGCATAGGTGGGTTGATCTGAAGTTTTTGGATGGACGTTGCCCGAAGTTCCCATTCCATTATTTTCAACCTGTGATGCAGTCTCTTCTGGCACAGTCTCCGAAACAGCACTTGATGTAGTTTTTTCGTGGGCTGCACTATGTGGGATGATAGAAAACCGACGGTGTCGACCAGGGCGCTTTTTGGGTGGCGGATTTTGAGAGATCAAATCCTGACGGAATTTGGCCCGCCTTTCGTCAATGGCAACAGCATGTCTGATGAATTTGGCTGTGCTTCTCGCAGTATATGGAAATCTTCGTGACATCCACGGTGACTCAAACTTGGGAACGCTGTTCACCGTATCAAACAACCCGAGAAACCGAATCCGCCGGATTGGACGACTAAATGTCTCTCGGAAAGCTTTCATAAAGTTGTAAAGGTCACTTCTTTTTTTAAGCTCCTTCTTGCTTGATCCTGTCCTTCGTTGCCACTTTGAGAAAGTCTTCCAAGCAAACTGCACGAGTTCTTCGTTTCCGACAGTCAGTAGACCAATATAGTCTAGCATCTCCGCAAGAAATCGAGCAATATATGCCCCACGGCTGAACCCGAAGAAATATATATCGTCACCAGGGGTATAGTATCGCATAAGGAATTTGTAACCTGCTATCACATGCTGATCAAATGAAGAACCGATAGCAGTGTCTTTTATTCTTATCCAGCTGCGCTTGATGCGGGAAAACGCTCCGCTCTGACTTGGGACATTCGCTGAAGTGATATAGGTTCCAATCCCCGGTTGATAGTAGTGGAATTGCTGTCCCTGATTTCGATCCAGCATCTATGTCATTGTCAGCAAAGAAGCCAAGTACACGCATTGAACGTCCAATAACACTGACACGAAAGATTTTGAGAACATTGCTGTCTGACTCATCACCGTTAAATTTATTTCCCGTGCCATCAAAACATAGGACGAATGATTTCGGAACATCCGTGGCGTGATGTGTCATGCTGGCAGCCCACAACTCGACTCGCGACTAATGATAACAAGGGAAAGTTGGTAGTCATACAAAGAGGACACAAATGCAAAGATGACAGAAAGAGTAAAGGATTTGTGCGTTGTGAAGTAATAGATTCCCACAAAGACTCAACAATCAGCAATTGGAATAGTTCCGCTACTAGGGTTGTCTTTTGAGTAGTTGCTTTGAAAACTATGGAGTAGCCGCTGATTCTGCGCAAGATCAAATATATAACAGGGATAATGAGAAACAAAGCAGTATAACCAATGGACTTTTTATCCATCTGTTTGCTCAATTTTATCAACATCAATGTTGTTCATAATTTTGTGAAGTCTTGGAACAGACTGAAGAACTGCTGGGAACTGGAATCAAGCGCAGCAGAGCTTATGTTTGACTGAACTCTGCAGGCGCAGCTGAATATTTTGCGTTTTTGCCATTATTTGGAACCACAAAATGGTACATGATAGAGTTCAGCCAGCCAGCCTTATGATTTGTCAAAGTAAGGGATGATCCCGTATCCATAGTGCTCACCCTGACTCAGAAGTCAGTTCTCCGTACAGAGTACTGTGTCAATCAAAACACTCACAACATCCCTGTCCTTCCACATCGAAAGCGGTTAAAGCTGGGCGATTTTCAAATTGTTATTGGACAACTTCCTGGTTGGCAGTTGCCCTGTACAAGCCCAAGGATCCCATATCACAGTGGGTCCTGGACTTTTCACAGGGATCGTTCAAAGCTTCATGCAAAGAGCTGAACATGGCTTGCTGACAATTCCAGAGCATGGTCCACATTATTGTGCCTGTGATTGTTACCAAACCTCAAACTTCTGAGCCACTTCAGGTTTTTGATGTCACTGCACAGGCAGAAGTTGCACAGCTGCAGAAGTTCAGTATTGTTGAGAGGTGACACAAATAGATATAAAGTCTGTATGAACTGCCAATCAAATATTGGGTAGATGATCTCCAAAGCAAACAAAGGAGTGCAGGGCCACAAAATGAAACATTATTATTGATACCCTGCGCCTCACGGACAAATCAACAGAATTGCCCAAGCAGCATCTGCAGAAACATGGCGCCAATCACATAATAGTGATGGCCATGAATTCCACTCTCCGGCTGCCAGCTGGGCAGAGGGTGACTGCTCATTATGAAGGGTTTAAATTCACTCTCATAGATAGTACCATCCAAGCATGCTGTCAGCTTATGCAGGCTATAGACAATAAAACAGCGTGTCCTTGATGTGTTGCTGGCGAGTCAGAGACTGAGGAAGAGAAGTTGTTGAAACCTTTTAGACATCCTTGTCAGGTGACCTTATCCCGACTTCAAAAAAACATTGATCCATATATATTCAAACCACCTTCATAACATCCCAGATCCATGGGCTGCGCTTAAAATGTCATTATTATCATCTATTATTGTCATCTCGCGATGTGTTTGACAAAGGTCCCAGGTTATCAGACTCTGACGCTCTGTGCAGCCACCCAAGGTTGCAGCCCATTGTCATTGCATAGCTTTCTGGCCTCTGTGGTTCTCGACCTTTGTGACAGAAACCTCCTTGCTCAATATAATTGGTCTTAAGATCTTGGCGATCTGCTGTGATTGCCAATCCATCCGCGCCAAACATTAAAAGCTGCATTAAACTATCGACGATCATCTGGCATCTGGATCGGCGGAGCCTCTTGTGGTTGTCCAACAGAGCCCATTCTCGGTAACAGATGCCGCTCTGCAACTCAAAATCCTGGAGAGATGCGTGGTTCTCTGAAATCAGCCATTTTTGGGCCGGCAGATTACTGGTCACAGTGGCCAGGCGCTGGAGCTCAGGTTCTTGTGTGGGCGCACGCCGCACTAAGGAGAGTTCGTCCAATGGACCTCGTCTCTGGTGCTGTGCGTAATATGGCACAGCTGAGCCTCGACCAGGTTGTTTCGATAGCTCACGCAGATGCTTCAGCTATGGGCTGATTTTGCTGAAGAATTGCCGAGAGAACAATGCTTTCCTCGACATTTATTCTTCGATCTTGCGTTGAATGTCAACCGAAAGTTCCATAATCCCGAGCTTGAACCTCGACCTTAATCTACCCATGCTTATTACCGCGAAGTGTTTCTTTAACTGTTTCAGTGCCCGCCAATACCTCATATCTTCAAGAAACTACAGTTGATTCTAGCACAGATGGCGTCAGGGTCAGAGGAAGCCTCCCCTCAGGACCAAAAGAATGGGCAGAAGAACGGAGAGAAGAATGGGCATGTTGATGGGAAACCGAAAGAATCATCCCCTCTACCTGCCAAACGCACCAGCGGGCGTCCTGTTAAGCGCCAGGATGTTGAAGCAACCTTTGCGAAATATGTCGAGTTCAGCGGTGACCATTTCCATGCGAAGAAAGCTGTAACCACTAGCAAGTTGAAAGAGGTCAAGTGGATGGGCTGGAAAGGTGTTCAAACTTTGTTGGCGGTGGTGAAGAGTAAGGCCTCCGGTAAACTTACGGACGATAAGGAATATCTCATGGAACGGATTATCCAGGTATGATCAGTTGTGCCGAAATTGAGGGGAATATCTAACATTCTTCCTTGACAGCTCGTCGCCAGTTTGCCTTCCGAGTCGACACTCAGGGGACAGCTCACCAATACCTTTGTTAAATCGCTCTGGGTCTCCCTTCCTCATCCGCCGCTCTCGTAAGGCCAATTGTTCAATTTGTGGCAACCGCTCTTTTTGCTGACAGGTATCAGGTATCTCGGTGATGAGTATCGCTATAGAGCTGCTGACGGGTCCAATAACAACCCGATGTTCCCTCAATTGGGAGCTGCTAATACACCTTACGCTCGCTCTATTAGACCTCTAACCATTACACCCGCCGCACTACCCGATCCAGGTCTGATTTTCGACAGTCTTTTTGCTCGCCAAGAGTTTAAGTCCCATCCCAATGGGGTCTCTAGTGTGTTCTTCAATTGGGCGTCGTTGATAATTCACGGTAGGATACCTGTGCTGTAGCTATTCTTGACAGAGGCTAAAAGTTTCAAAAAGATCTCTTCCAGACCGATCATAAGAACCAACATATATCGCAAACTTCTTCGTATCTTGACCTATCCACGCTCTACGGAGATAACCAAGAACGACAAAACGAAGTTCGTACCTTCAGCGATGGAAAGCTGAAACCCGACACGTTTTCGGATAGACGCCTAATTGCACTTCCGCCCGGTTGCAGCGTCATTCTTGTGATGTTGAATCGGTAGGTCACATACATGCTTTACATATGCCCCCCTGATCGATTCTTGTGACTTGCAACCGACAATTCTACGCGCGATGGCTCATTACATCTAGGTTTCATAACTACGTCGTTGAACAACTGGCGCACATCAACGAGAACGGGCGGTTTACCAAGCCCCGTGAAGACCTTTCCACTGAAGAGTCTATAAAGGCATGGGCCAAATACGACAATGATTTGTTCCAGACAGGAAGACTGTAAGTGTCCTTTTCACTGACACAGATTTGGATTGACATGAAATAGCATAACCTGTGGCCTTTATATCAACATCACGCTATATGATTATGTGCGCACCATAATCAACCTTACACGCACCAACACCACCTGGAGTCTTGTATGTCGTCGTACTCCACGAACTATATATAGTACACGCGATCTAACCCTTCTAGGACCCACGAGTTGACATGAAGAAAGGCGCTAGCCCAGAAGCTGCCGAAAGCGGTGTTGGAAACCAAGTGTCTTTCGAGTTCAACCTTGCTTACCGCTGGCACTCGACCATTGGTGCTCTGGATGAGAAGTGGATCGAAGAAATCTATTATGACCTGTTCGGGAAACCTGCAGAAGAAATTTCAATGCCAGAGCTCCTGGCTGGCATGGGAAAGTGGAAAAATGAACTTCCGGAAGACCCTTCGCAGAGGACATTTGCAAAGCTTGAGCGGCAAGCAGATGGTCGTTTCCGAGACGAGGACTTAGTTAGGATTATAACTGAGGCAATTGAAGAACCAGCAGGTTAGTACGCACTTTCACGAAGCTGTAATTGATATCTAACTGTGATTTAGGAGCTTTCGGTCCACGCAATGTCCCTAAGGCCCTCCGTGCGGTGGAAATACTCGGAATCCAACAGGCACGTAAATTTGGTTGCGGCTCCCTGAATGAGTTCCGAAAGTTCTTTGGGCTGAAAGCCTACGACACGTTTGAGGAGATCAATTCCGATCCTGAAATAGCGGGCCAACTTCGGAACTTGTATGAACATCCTGACTACGTGGAACTCTACCCAGGAATTGTCTCAGAAGAAGCCAAGATACCTATGATCCCTGGTGCTGGAATTTGTCCAACCTATACTATTTCCCGAGCCGTTCTATCCGATGCGGTAGCGCTTGTGCGCGGGGATAGGTTCTACACGGTATGCCATCCAATTAATCGTTGTTTCTGATATTCATATGCGTATGATCTCGATAATCGGAACTGACCTCGTCGTGATAGACTGACTACAACGCTAAAAACCTGACAAACTGGGGATTTGCCGAGACTCACTATGATCTCAGCATCAACCAAGGTTGCATGTTTTACAAGCTGATGCTACGCGCGCTCCCTAACCATGTCAAACCGGACTCCATCTACGCTCACTACCCGATGACCATTCCCAGCGTAAACAAAAAGATTTTTGCCAAGCTGGGCAGGGGAAGTCACTTCTCTTACGACCGTCCCGCGTTGCTCCCGCCTCGTATTGACCTCATCTCATACAATGGAGCAAGGACCATTTTAGAGAATGCCAAAGATTTCCGCGTTACTTGGGGAGAGGTTTCTGGTTCGCTATTTGGAAGAAATGGTTCCGGTGTGGGCTACGAATCTATGCACGCTAAAGCTCAGGAGCTTATGGGCGAAGTCTTTAGACAAGACTTCTGGCGAGGGAACGTGGCGGAGTTCTATGAAAATATCACGCTCAAGCTTCTTAAGCAAAATACCGTTAAGGTTGCTGGGAAGAATCAGATCGATATCACAAGGGAGTAAGGCCGACTCCATTTTAATTTATATTGCGTTTTAAGTACTTGTACATGTACTAACAAAAAACCTCAAGTGTCGGTAATCTCGCCCATGCCCACTTCGCCGCTAGCACTTTTGATATTCCCCTCAAGACAAAGGAGAACCCCAAGGGTATCTTCACGGACCATGAATTGTTCACGCTGACGGTGGCAATCTTCACAAGCGTATTTTTCGATGTGGATCCCACCAAGTCTTTCCCCCTGCGACAGGTAGCTCGCGAGGTTGGCGAACAACTTGGTCAGGTTGTGGAAGCGTACGTGAAGAACGTTAAGGGATCAATATCTGGCATCTTCAAGAAGAATGGAACTACGCTGGGAAAATACGGTAAAGATGTGACCTGTAAACTCCTTAAAGGAGGACTTAGTGTCGAACAGGTCGCTTGGTCGCAAATTCTTCCTATCATCTGCACTGTGGTACCCAGTCAAGCCCAGGTGGTAAGTACCCTCTATAAACTTTTGGAAAACAATAAAATCAACGCCGGGGAGAATAATAGCTAATATTTCGTTAACAGTTCTCACAAATCCTCGCCTTTTACTTATCAGACGAGGGAAAGGGACATCTTCCTGAGATCAACCGTCTTGCAAAAGACGATTCTGCAGAGTCTGACACAAAACTTCTCCATTACTGCATGGAGGCGATCCGGCTCAACGGTACATTTGCCTCATTCCGCGAAGCAAATGCAGACATCCTGATTAATGATGGTGGCCGTGAAGTCTCTGTCAACGATGGAGACAAGGTCTTCGTAAGCATGGTAAGGATCTATATACGACAACAACACACCTTCCCCGCCCCATATGTCTTTCAAAATTTGCAAATTTGAGAGAAAGGACTAACCGTATGTTTACAGATCTCCTCCACCCGAGATCCCAGCATCTTCCACTCCCCGAACGAAGTTATCCTCGATCGACCACTCGACTCCTACATCCATTACAGCGATGTCGCATACACATGCCTCGGAAAAGACACGCACATGGTTGCACTAACATCGATGCTGCGCTCTATCGGGCGCTTGGATAACCTGCGCCGTGCGCCAGGTGCCCAAGGTGAACTGGTGAAGATCACCCGTCCCGGAGGGCATTTCGCTTACATGCGAGAAGACAATGGCGGCTATTCTGTGCTCCCACTGAGTAAGTTGTGTTATTTTTTTACCCCTCTAACACCACCTTGAGCGCCTGTTTTCCGACATCTAGAATGACCTTCATTCATCCAAAATTGAACGTGTCCTAACTTTCCCTCCTTTCTCTTTGCAGATTTGAAACTCCACTATGACGGCGAGGTTCCGGAACCGCGCAATAAGTCTCTGTTTCTAATCCCATCTTGAAGGAGACTTCCGATGCACTCGTTTTATTTTTCGTTCTTGTTTTTTGTCTACCTTCGTCTCTCATTAAACCTCTCATTTTTTTCTACAAACCAACGTACTTGAAAAAACCCTAATATGTGCACAGTCTTTGCTATCCGTTCTTTTTTGTATATTGTTTGATACGCTTGTGCGATATTTCCCAATAGTTTGATTAATACCTTATACCAATTTGTTACTGGAAAACCTACCCTATTCTATTGTTTACTGTTGCATAGATGGTTGACTTAATAATATCGGGAATGACCAAAAACAGTAATGTCAAAAGCTCGATACCCCATTGCCTTTTCCTTAAGGAAAATACTCCCTTCAATTTTATAAATTAGCCTTATCAATGCAACATAGGAATGCAACAATGAAAAGCACGAATACAGCAATCCGCCATATATGTGACAATAGGATGAAGGTAACCTAAATAGCGCTACGAGCACTACATGGGCTTTTAGTATTATCACCATAAGACTCTTGAATGATCACCACTTCAGCACCCAACCCTCATCCCAAGCACACCTCCCTTTGGTAAACTCTTTCAACCCAGTCACAGCCAAAACCCGCGACGTCTGGTTATACGAAACCAATTGCCCAGGAATTTCCTGTCCATTAAGGACGACGTGGCATGGCGACGAGCCCAAATCCGCTCCCAAAATGGTAATTTTATCAAGAGAATTCTTATCTTCATAGGTTCCATCAGAGACCGCATGCAGCCTATTATTCTCGACAGTAAAATGAACTGATAGAGTCGATTCAGGCTCTACGCTTTCCCCATCGTCGACATATAGATGGCCTTCTGCCTTGGCCTTACCGTCCAACGCAACAAGAAGAGACCACGGAGAATTGCGCACTTCCCGTGTCGTCAGGGCCGGCTCCTGCATTGGGAGGATGCTCCCACCACGAACGTAGACGGGAATGTGACCAAGCGGTGCATCGATGGTGGTGTTTTTGCCGGCTACGGCATCGAACAGTGTCTGCGTGTACCAATCGTACCAAATCTCACCGTCGGCAATGCCCGGGAAGACGCCGTCCACGGTTGTAGCTTGGGGCTGTAAAACAGGGACAACCATTAGGGAGGGACCGAGAAGGAATTGGCGATCTGCTGAGGCCAGGCTTGGGTCGTTGGGAAACTCCCAGGCCAGGGCTCTCATGACGGTCGAGCCGATTGTATGTGCTTGGTGGAAAAGAGTATAGATGTATGGTAGCAAGGCGTAACGGATTGCCATAGCTTTCTTGCTAGCCTCAATGACAGATGACCAGATATATGGTTCCTGCGGGATGGCTGAGAGGACGTTGTGGTTACGGTAGAAGGGGAAAAAGGCCGACAGCTGCATCCACCGATTGCATAGCTCCTCGTCACTGTTGCCGTTGAATCCACATGTGTCGACGCCAAACATTGGAATACCGAAGAGAGAAAACGACAAAGCTTGAGGGATGGAAAAGAACATATAGGCCCAACGGGATTGGTTGTCACCACCCCAGTGCGCAGTCCATTTTCCGCTTCCTGAGAAAGTCGATCTTCCAAGAACAAACGGCCGCTTATTCGGGAAGAGACTTAAAAGACCATGATACGTTGCATTAATGAGCTGATGACCATAGAGGTTGTGGATGTCGTATTCGAGGGTTCCGTCGACATGCGTTGCATTTGGTGATACTGCATGCACAGCTAGATCACCCTGGACATGATTGATGACGTAGGGAGGGTGGTTGACGTTGCGAACACCTGGGGTGGGAGTCGTACGGAGATACTCTGGACTTGTGGTAGTACTTGGTGGGGGCATCGTTGCAGTTTTCGAAGCTTCTTGAGCTGAAGAAGCGGACGAAGCAGACGCGGCTTCAGTGGCGTTGGTGATATTGAAACCCTCAGGGTAGTCGTAGATGACATTACCCGGCTCACCTGGAAGCTGAAACGAAGGATGGACGGGGTTAAGGGTAAGATTGTTCGAACCACAGCTACCAACGCAAAACGACGAAACTTCATTCATATCAATCCATAAACCATCGTATGGAGCGCTTTCGAAAAACTCTTTTAGCTCCATTGTCCACCATTCTTGGGCATTTGCAGCTAGAAGATCAGGGAAAACTGTATACCCTGGCCATACTGCACCGATATACACGGTGCCATCTGGGTTTCGGAGCCAAACATCTGACGCATTTCCCCTCTCGTACGTTGCATACCTACACAATTGTCAATCAATGAAAGCGGCAAGGGTCGGGGTGTTGCTACATACGCATCAGAGGGATCTTCAGGGTTGGGAATATAAATAGCTGCATCAACCATTGGGATCCAGTGCAGGCCCTTCTCGTGCAACCCAGAAAGAAACTTCTTCCCTTCCTCGATTGGATAATTGACGGCATCAAAAGTAAAATCACGATATCCCCGCATGAAGTCGATGTCAGACCTACGTAGCGAGGGTTAGCTAGCTTTCCATACTGTAGATGGCGGATGACTTCCTTACCAGACAGTCTCAAGTGGAATCTCAAACTTCCGGAAGTCAGAAACCAGTTGCTCCAACTCAGCCCAGTTTTTGTAACCCCAACGACATTGATGGAAGCCGAAAGTATAATACTGCTGCAACGGCGGAAGTCCGATAGCGCTTAGCTGAAAGCTTTTCGTGACTTCGGGTTGAGACGGCCCCGAATAGAAGTATAGATCGATGCTGCCACCTAATGTTCGCCAAGTAAGACTATCAGGCTGGAGAAGGATCTCATGACCATGGGCATTGCGTAGAAAGACTCCGTGGGAATAAGAGACGTATTTCCGAGAAGTATCGTGCTCTTCGTCAGCCATGGGAACTAACTCTCCGTCCTCTTGAACTTCGAAATACCGAGTATCGAGATAGAAAGGATGGGAGCCGTAGAGATTACTAGCCCGATAGTTAGATTAGGTACATATAAGTTGGTTAAATGAAATTACGTACGTATCTACCGGGTCCCCAACGTCAGCCGCATAGATCGTAGCAGTAAAATTCTTCGCAAGTCGTAGTCCATGAATGCGTTCACCCAAACCATACAGGTTATGGTTCTGGGGCAGCGAGCTGGTGAATTCAACAAACTGATTTTCGAACACCAACACGGTACCTTGAGTGTCAAATAGCACGTCCCCAGTACTTTTGCGAGTTACCTTGAACGAGAAGCTGGGCTCATTTGACCAGCTAAAGTCGAGGTCTGGCTTGTGGTCCGTGACCTTCGCATGCTCATCTGGTTTCGGTTTAGGTACCAGGTCCTCAGACAGGATATAATGAGACCGGTTAGAGGAATCAATGTGCGTTGGAACGATGTTGACGTTTAACCTGTCCTTGGATTGATACTCAACCGTAAGATCCAGGCTCTCCACATCCGTTCCATAGACATTGCATGCTTCCCCAGCGAGAGATAGTCTAGCGCTAAAGCCATGTGTAGTTTCTTTGACATCTGAGGCAAGATATCCCGGGCACAAATCCTGCGCATTCACCCTGTCGGGATCTTTGATATTTGGAAGCAACAGAGCCCCCTGGTCTGCACTTGCTGGCATGGTAAAAACGGGCTTCGCGGTTGTTGTTCTAGTAGACGGGGCAGCGTACAACGGTTGCGGATAGTATCCATTGATGGTCAGCGAGACCAACAGGACGTTGGTCCACCAGGCGGCGAAATTGGAGTAGGCCATTTTGAACCATGCAATTGTATATTCAACTGCTTCCTCTATACTAACCAACGATGGGAAAGCTTCTCGAAGAGGTTGAATCCCATAGATATCATGGAAAATGGCCATGTTGAAGGTGGCGGGTTGATGCTTCTTATATAGCGTCTATGCACCGAGCAAGGGGGTAGGCTTTACTCTGCGGCCGGCGCTTTCCTCTGTTTGTGGCAGCATTCTAACTACCCTGTGCGCCCAGAGCCAAATTTCCGTAGTTAGCGTCTATCTAATCCTTTGGATTGACACTGTGCAATGAAGCTATCGTGTTGAACGGAGCTCAGCGATGAGGGGGGATGCATGGATGCATGCCACATCGGCAAGCTAGCCGCTTTTGACGGTTGACTATTGGCGATCCGCGAAATGTTCTGGATGGAATGATGTAACGGAAATGCAACTATAGTTCGACAAGTTGGAACAAGAACATCGTGCGGCTGCTTACTAGTACTCCCTGTCCTTCTCGAACAGGCGGGATGTTGCAACGATCGGGTTAATGTCGGCTCATCAATAGGCTCCGTATTAGGGCCGAAGAAGAAGAACCACTGACAGAGATACAAGCTTGTTTTCCTAGCTTGGTATAATCCAAGCTCACTACTCTAAGAATTGACATGGAACAACTGAAGAGCTGCAATGCAACTGTGCAACCAGGACGTCTTTGCGGCGAAGTTGGATAGGGCTATGACGGTCACGTGAACTGGTTTACACCGCCTTTGGAATGTCATATAAGCGGCAGAATATGACGACCGAAGCTCGAACAATTAAACATCCGCCTAATCCACGGCACCGTCCCTTCCCTCACCATAAAGCAAGAAAGCTTGCAATCATGCCTCCCAAAGCCGTCAAGGGAGAGTATATTGAAACAGTACTTCAGAACCTCCTGGCTCCCCCACATCCTTCCCCAATGCCTAGAGAACCCCACTTCTAACCCTCTCTTCTAGGACACCGGCAACAAAGTCTCCCGCCGCTCCCAAGTCCACGGCACCCAACACATTATCCTAGGCGGCAAGACCGTAATCCAAGCCGACGTCTGCATCCGCGGCGACCTATTCCGCCAACAACAATCGGACCCGCACCACCAATCCTCTTCCTCCTCCAACCCCCCGCCAACCAGTCCCGCCGTCGCCGTTACCATAGGCCGCTACACCTACCTCTCCCGCTCCTGTCTGCTGCGCCCCCCTTCCCGCCTGCACCGCGGTGTACACTCATTCTTCCCACTGAAGATTGGCGACCATGTCTTTGTAGGTGAGAAGGCAGTGGTGGAGGCGGCGAGTGTGGGGAACCATGTACATATTGGCAAGGAGGCGGTGATTGGGTCTATGGCTATATTAAAGGATTTTGTTGTTGTGCTTGATGGGGCCGTGGTGCCGCCGGCTACGGTGGTGCCGAGTTGGTGCGTGGTTGGCGGGAGGCCGGCCAGGGTTGTTGGGGAGATCGGGGAGGGGTATGGGGTTGAAGGCGGGGAAGGAGGGTTGGCGAGGGAGAGGTATAGAGTTGTCGGGAGGTGATTTGAGGGCTGTTGTTCGGAACTGCGTGGAGGGGTGGGTTGCTTTTAACTTTTCTTTTTTTTGACTGTATGGCGTTGGATGACTACGGTTCGATTTTGAAGATACCAATACCCACGTTTTCTCGCATGTACTTTTTACAAGGGATAGGGTCTGAGTTGTTTCTGGAGTTAATGATGCAACTTCCACCGGCGATCTGCACGTTGATATCAAAGGAGAAATCCATTTGCTTTTTGAAGCATCCATAGTCTAAATATCAACAAAAAGCAAATATTACAAACTGTGTATTGATGGAAAATATCGTACGGGAAGCCCATAAGAAGTGGAAAAAACATAGGGGATATCATGAGAAAAGGATCAGGGGAGAGAAAGAAAAGTAACACGAGAACCTGCAAACGGTGGAAATCTCACGGGATGACAATCCGCAAAAGGAAAAGTGAAAGAAAGCGCAAAAAGTTGTCGATGCTGCGTTGACTCATGACAATAAGGGAGCAAGGAAAGTAAATTGAGGGAAAACGTCAAGACGGAGCACCAACAAGACCAAGAAATAAAGGGCGAACACGGGAAACCAAGGTGGAGACAAATGAAAACGGAGTTTACATATACAGTGTTTGGCACACGAGGATGGGCGATATTAATATGTACCAGTCGGTATGAGTAGGAAAGGTTTATTTAACCTGCTTTTGTGGTTGAGACTTCACATTGTTGGAGAGCCAGCCCTGGATAACATTGTCAGTATATATACAACGCGTATACGCAATATATAGTACATACCAGGCCCTCGAACAGTCCTTCACCAGTGGTAGCGCAACTTGGGACGACGAACCACACTTTGTCCTTCAATTGAGTCAATTGAAGCTTGTCGGTAACTTCTTGGGGAGTCATAGCTACGAGAAATGCAGGTTAGCATGCTGAATTAAACAAAAGTGAAATCGAAGATAAACATACCTCCTTGGATATCTTGCTTATTTGCAAAAACTAGCAGCAGAGCCTCTTTCATTTCCCGGTCTAGGATGATGCGGTGGAGCTCCTGGCGTGCTTCATCAATGCGGGACCGGTCGTTCGAGTCAATCACGAAAATGAGACCCTGGGTACCTATGTGCGGAAACCAAAGCGTTAATTGACAGTAGTTCCTCATGAGAAACCAAAGCCATGCATACCGGAGAAGTAGTGTCGCCAAAGGGGCCGGATCTTGTCCTGTCCACCAACATCCCAGACATTGAACTTGACATTCTTATAGGTGACTGACTCGACGTTGAAACCGACGGTAGGAATGGTGGTGACATCTTGGTTGAGCTTCAATTTATAGAGAATTGCTGTCAAGCGGAGAAATTATTAGCTTCGTCGAGCGTAGGAGAGTCGGGCGACAAGACCGCCGGGAGATAGGGATTTCACTCACTCGTCTTTCCTGCAGCATCGAGGCCCAGCATAAGAAGACGCATTTCTTTTGATCCGAAGATCTTGCCCATAATCTTGGAGACTTGGCCACCCATTGTGAATGTTGTTGGCTGACGTCGTTAAGGCGATAGGAGCTCGGGAATTGTATTATTAGGGGGGTATATCGAGGGGCACAACCGAAGTAGGGTATTATTTATTGCGTGTTAGTTGGCGCGACAATTTTGGGTAATTGATGTCTATCTCTAGGACGTCAAAGCAACAGGGTAGGCGAAAAAACGAAAAAGTCAAGGGACGTGTTCGATATTTAAAACAATAAGGAGTGTCGGGGCGGCGAGGTAAACATGCTGAAACGCCAGTTAGTTAATAATAACGCTCAGATAATCGTTGGGATTGACGCAGCCGGAATTGAGAGACAGCACACTCACTCACCGCGGAGAAGAGAACGATATTATGGTATATGACCTGTGAAACACGCAGACAGCGGGAAGCGTCGCCAGCAGCCGTCGGTATTAATTAGATATCTAGTAGTAGATGGCGGTGGTTGTCGGTGCTTTGCAGTTCATCCCCGTAGATTTTGATATTAATCCCAAAGGGGGAATATGCGGCTAGGGCACGTGATGGACGGGGGAGAGATAGCGCTAGTCCATATCCGGAAGGCGGAAAAGGGGCAGCTCTGATGACTAAGCATGTACTATCAACCTCATCCATCAACAACCTCATCTATTAGTATTCTAAGACCCGAGTCGGCGAGACAGTTGTCCTGTTTGTCTACATTCCTACAGCAAGAAACTATTAATGGATGTAGCTGCTGTTAACCACAGCTACTATGCAGCTCTTCCCGTTGTAGAGCTTCAAATGCCAACCTGTCGGGGAATTGATATTAAAAAGCTCTCAATCCCCCAACTACAGCAATACCTGATAGACCGCAAGTTTTCGTCGAGAGACTTGGTTGAGACCTATCTCGAAAGGATCCAGGGGCTAAATAGGCATTTGAAGTGCGTTTCGTGTCTGCAGGTCTTGTTATTTCGTAGAACGCGTTTATTCTTACATCCCTTTCTTGCATGTTTGGTGATCCTCATATGTTCTACAGGGCCGTCATTGAAATAAACCCAGATGCTTTGACCATTGCAGAGCAATTGGACAATGAGCGGGAAGATGGGAAGTTACGAAGCCCACTCCACGGGATCCCTTTCCTTGTCAAAGACGTAAATATGCCGAGGCTTTTATGGAATTCAATCTCTCACAAATCTGTTCAATTACATCGGATCTGATAATGGAAAACGTCTAACTCCATTGATTAGAATATTGCAACGAAAGATTCCATGGACACCACTGCTGGTTCCATGAGCGTGTCATTCTCCGAGCCTCTTGAGAATTAAAATGTTATATCTAACTAGCAATAGTGCTTATAGGAGCAACTGTGCCAGAAGACGCAGAAATTGTCTCTTTGCTGCGTGATGCAGGCGCAGTCCTACTCGGGCATGCTAATTTATCGGAATGGGCAGCTATGCGCTCCAGCTATTAGTGCGTTAACCACGAACAATTCTAACCACCCGTTCCATAAGCTTACTTACATGGCCCCATTGTTAACGGCAAATAGCTCAGAGGGGTATTCAGCCCGAGGGGGTCAATGTCGAAACCCGTATAACCTTGCTGAAAACCCAGGAGGAACGAGTAGCGGGAGTGCAGTGGCAGTTGCGACAAACATGGTTTCGTTCAGCATAGGGACCGAAACTGACGGAAGTGTACGTGTGCTAAAGGAACTGGAAGAACAAGAAATGCAGTGATATTTGGTGCTCAGAATTCTTTCGACTTAGGTCATGTTTCCGGCGGATCGCAATGCTGTCGTCGGTATCAAGCCCACCGTGGGTTTGACTTCCACCAAAGGACTTATTCCAGAGTCGAGCAGTCTTGATACTGTTGGAACCTTTGGGAAGACGGTTGTAGATGCTGCAATTGGCCTGGATGCTATTACTGGGGGCTTCAAATCTGGTAAATTATTTCGTATGAGTTATCTAAGTGACCCTCTCATGTCTAACGGGATATGATTAGTACATACAAGTGGTTCCTATGCTTCGTTCGTGGTTAATAAAGAGGCGCTGAAGACGGCTAGGTTTGGTCTTCCATGGAAAAGGGTATGGGAACTTGCAAAAGAGAACGAACCGGAGCAGTACAACGCACTGATGACAGTAATTAAACTAATAAGAGAGGCCGGCGCTGAAGTCGTCGAATGGAGAGAACTTCCGAGCGCTGAGGAGATAATTCCGCCATCAGGCTGGGACTGGTAAGTTGCATTTTCCACAGGAAAATTCCATATATTAACTCGGTGAACTTGAAAGAGACTTTCCATCTAAGAATGGTTACCCTAAACGGTCCGAATTTACGGTTGTCAAAAAAGAGTTTTACAACGAAATACAGAAATACCTTTTCAGCTTGAGAACTAACCCCAATAACATTCGAAATCTGGAGGATATTGTAGCATGGAACGTCAGGAACTCAGAAATGGAAGGCGGCCAACCGTGCACTCATCCTGCCTGGCCCAGTGGACAGGATAATTTCGAGCAGAGTTTGGCTTCAAAGGGCATATTAGATGACACGTACTACAACGCGCTGGGGTATATCCGGAAAAAGTCACGCGAGGAAGGCATCGATGCAGCTCTGCGGATGTCAGACGGTTCTCCGCTCGATGGACTCCTGGTCCCTCTCCAAGCTGATGGAGGTGCTGCTTGTCAAGTAGCTGCGAAAGCAGGTGTGTGGTGTTATCGTCTTGTTATTAGAGGCAATAGTAAGCAACCGTGCTGTACGCTAACACAATCCTTAGGGTATCCCATGATTGCCATTCCTACGAATATCAACGAACTTGGTCAGTCACAAACTAAATCTGTATTCGGCCCTCGCCATTTTGTAGTGCCTAACGAATATCTTATAGGTGTGCCTTTTGGCCTCGCGATAATCCAAACGGCATGGAGAGAGGACTTGCTCATTAAATATGGCTCTGCAATTGAAGACCTTGTAGGCGGGAGATCAAAGCCGATGTTTCGCAATCTGAAAGCTTCCAATTACATGTACGTTGGTGTCAAACCGGACTATGCGTGTTAGACCACAATCGAAAAACAATATACTCCTTTACGTTTTCGGGTCGCGTATTTCGCCATTATCTAGATTAGGTAAATGAACGTCAGTTGATAGGGGCAATATAATTAAAAGATTCAAAGAAGAAAAGTTCCAAAAAACATACGACAGCCGGGATTCGCTGGTGGTCACCCACCCAACTACTAGCCGGCCGGCGAGTGGCTTAAGTACGGCTGAGCGGACGGGAAGCCCTGTTTTCCACTCCCTATGGTCGTATGTGCTGGTGTCTCTCTAACTCTGAATGATAAACAGCTGAAGATGGAGAGAAATAATCAATTCTGTTTCCTGTGTTATACTGATATCAATTGAATGTCCTATCTGACTAGCTAGCCGCGGACCCAGTAGTTCGGTTAAAAGAAAGTCGAGGAGCATGCTGTGGCTTTTGCCAGTCACTGATTGATAGAAGAATAGGATAGAGTAGAAGAATATCCATCAAATTCAACATATCAAGGTATAATAAGCCATAATGAAGTAAGACCAACAAATAAGATGACTGTGCCATATATATATGAACCCGGCTGGTATATTCAAATCTCAAAAATAAAATCACGCCTCTCCTGGCCAGATATCATCAGCCAACTCCCTCACAAGTTTCAACTTGGCAAACATATCCTCCCTCCCCAGAGAATTTCCAGTACTATGACTAGCAAATCCGCATTGTGGGCTGACGCCCATCCTGCGCAGGGCCTCCTCAACAGTCTGCCCACTCCCATCCGCAACGAATGTCGCAGCATCGTAAATCCTCTTCTTCATCTCCGCGAAGTTCTCAAGTTCCGGGAACTTGCTGGTGACAACGCCGACAATAACATTCTTGTGCTTCGGCAGTTCCTTGAGCGGTTCGAAACCGCCCGCGCGGGGGGTATCGTACTCGAGATAATAAGTGTCGACATTGAGGTCTTGGAATAGCTTTACAGCGATTCTATCGTAACCGCCCTCGGAGAAGTGACGGCTCTTGACGAAGTTGCCTCTGCATAGGTGGACGCCAACATGCATGTCAGCTGGGCGCTTGCTGATGCAGTCGTTGTAGAGCTTGATGTAGGCGTCGAGCTGGTCGTCGACGGTACAGGTATTCAGCTCGTCCGCATTCCAACCAGCAATCATTTTCTCAGAGCAGAAGTCTTGTTGCCGCGATTGAAAATGTTAGTTTAATTGGGTATATAAGATGGTAGCTGGCATGGCTGTTCACTCACAGGCTAGATTGGGATCATCAAACTGCACATTTCGTAAGCCAGCATCATACAATATCTGCAACTCGTTTTGGTACGCTTTTGCGACGTCTTCGAAATATTCCTTGTCCGAAGGATAAACTTCTTTGGGGTAGGCACGGCCTTCGCGGTAACGCAGATGATACCAATTAGGAGCCGCCAGGGTGAGTTTCAAATTCTTCACTTCCTCTGGGGGGACGAGACTGGCTAGATATTTGAAGTGGTCAACATAGGTGCTACCGACGTGCTTGAGCTTGCTGACGCAGATGAAGCTCTCTGGAGGCTTGTAGAATTCTTCCATAAATGCCCCAACGTCGGGTAGATAGACGCGGAAAATCTCAGGGGTGGGGTTTTCGATCTTCTTCATTCCTTCTAAGCCGGCGAAAAAGGAGCCCCAGAACACTGTACGATGTCAGTATCGGGTGCCAAAGTAAATATCGATTTCACGAGTGACAATGACAACTTACTGTGCCGTGTGTATTCCCCGTCAGTGAGTGCACGGTACCCTAGTTTTCGCTGGGCCTCCACGATCTCCTTGATGTCATGTTCTTCGAGAGCTGTAAGCTCCTCCTGCGGTGCTTTCCCAGCTTCAACTTCATCTCTCTTTCGCAGCAATGCTTCTGTACGAAGCAAAGAGCCAAGGTGCTCGGCACGGAAAGGGGGGTTTCGTGGAGCTCCGGCAACCATGACTACTATATTCGTGCGATGTTGTCGTTTTGCTTGATGCTCCTCAGGGAATTTTGCTTTGCCGCGAGTAGCGGGAACAACGCAGCTTTTTATAGCTCTGCCCACAACCGCATTTTGGGGAGTGGATATATTGATGAGGGGTAGTTTACCGGGTCATTTACCCATAATCCAGAGATACTGCCCGCTGAGCTTCCCCATGTCAGCGACTCGGTTGCGGGTATTGGCTAATTGCCGGCCACGGACATTATTTTTATCACAACCCAGAAATCCTTCCACTATCGCAAGTCAACTGTGTCGAATACAGGCAAATAACCTTACCCGCCGAGAGTAAGCTGCTCACTCAGCATGGATATCATTCGTTCCTCTGACGTTCTACTCCACAGGGCATCCTTCGATGCCAAAATTGGCAATCGGCCCTAAGCAATTGGCCTGTAATTTAGCGTCGATGGGGTCCAGGACCCCAAAGCCATGAGGGGTTCCATCCATCCTTCAAAGCAGCTTGTTAGTTAATGCGCAAAGCGGAGACATCCATGTATTTTATACGCAATTGACGAACCTGAGAATGGAAATATTTCCCTGCAAAGTGATAAGAATTCCGTCCTTGTGTCCTAATTTGTTCGATTGATTTGCTGTAGTGCTGCGTATGTTGCTTGAGAACGGTTCCACGGCGCCCTCAACGACGTCACTCTTGACTAAGCACGGGAGCTGGACGACATCGAATGAGCCTCCTCCATCACAACAACCGAACAACCCCATATGGGCAATGCTCACAGTGATGCGTGATATGAGTGCACAGTATCTACTTCTCATCGGTAGAATGGGCCATCGACGTTACAAATAAATGAATACAGCCGGCCAATTTCCCTATGGATAGCGAGAACTTGAGCCCTGCACACCCCGAGCTTACCTCGATAGAAACGCTCCCAAACGAGCTTCTCGACCATGTTTTCTCCTACATCTCTCCGGGGCCTCCTCCATCTGCACAGAAGCTCCGCCAAACACCATCTTACCTCATCACCTCGTCCTCTACAGTAGACCTGAAAAATGTCTCGCGGACCTGTCAGCGATTTCGAGGCATATCACGGCCCCGCCTCTTCGCCCATACTTGCCACGAGCTACCAGATCAGGAACGCTTTTTGGGTTTCTTGCATCAATACGGGCTTGCTCGACATGTGAAGTCAGCCGTGGTTTACGCGCGATCCACATACCCCAGCACTGAGAAGCCGCTATGGTGGACGAGATTGCTGGAAGAGATCGATCCCCTGGATGTCGTGGTCATCGCCCCACCCCATATGTTTGCGCACATGGCACTTAAAAGCCTGAACAAAATTCACGCATGGGCTTTTCAACTGCAACTTCAGACAATGCAATTTCGTCAGTCTGCTCAGCGGCCGTCCAATTTCCAAAAGTCGCGGGTAGACAATACGTTCTTTAGTGCTAGGCCGTGGACGGAAATCCTGTTCAATGAGGGCTCTTCATTGAAGGCATATAACAATTACGAATACTACTTGCTTCGTATTCCATCAATCATGGATAAGTGGGGCTCCTTTGACCCTCTACTATCCAAGGAGTTGCCATATCCCGCCGAAGCAATTTCACGCTTTACTTCGTTCCATTACACGGCAGTTTTCCCTTTCTACAATCACACTAACTCCGTACTCAAGGTAATACGTAACATGTCAAGTCTTCGCCAGCTGAGTATGCAGCTCGCACCTGGGCCAGATAGCACTATCTTTGAAGAGGAGCAACAGATGGGGACGCTGGATCCCAATGACCCCTGGATGGAGCTGGATACGAGTTATTCGCTAATTGCCCATGCGGTTAGATATTTGGGCGTCCACGCGAAGTTGGTTGAGTTTCGATCTTGGGACTTTGAGCTTGAACCGCTTAGAGATAGCCTGGTTGCTACGATGGATAAGACGTTGAAGGGGAACTGGATTCATGATAACTGTGGGCTGTGGATGAAAGTGTAAAGCTGATAGCAATCCAAATTCTGTTTTAGGCTGCGAGCGTATTGTTGCGAACGATGTCAGGATGCCAAGGTGCACAGATTCGGGGTACAGAACTTGCTCTTGTCCGAGAAACCATACTTCGAACGCTATTTCGTTCTCATTTGGTTAAAAAATGTTTTCAAGTCTCAGGAAAATGCTTTCATTATAACTAGCGCTCGATACTTCCATAGTGGCGTTCCCTTTCGTCCGCTGTGACTTATCTCCTGAACTCGACGACGGTCTATCCCATACACTTATCGAAATAATACCACGGCTTGCCTTCGCGGAATATGCCACTCAGCCAAAAAAGCCATCTTGAATGCTAAGCCTATTTCACAAACACAAAGAACCGTCAATCTGGTTCTTGGTACTAAACCGCTTCTCGCCTCTACCCCCTTCGTGCCACAAAATCATGCAGAGCTAGAATATGCCACCTTTCGCAATGCTAATGTCATCCTGTGGACCGTATGGTAAAAGGTTGACATCCAGATTCGAAAGGTATACGGTTCAGCCCCTCGGAGTTCTCATCGGCAAATTCAAAATGTTTGAATGGAGATATGGCTCGCCTCCATTTGTCACAATACCACACGCCAGTTCCCACGTTTTGGAACGAACAGCTCAGCTTGTCACATCGGGGTCCGCATACGTCTAGATAATGCTGTGTAGTTTCTCTTGTAGAATAGCAACTGCGGCAAAGAATATAGCCACCCCGTAGACGAAACCCACTAGCGTTCGGTATGCCAATTAAGCTGTTCACCTGGTCGCGGCGTGGCTCCTGATACTCCGCAGAAAACGGTTTCTCTTCATCAAATGGGATGATTGGGTACTCTGCTTTAATATGGCGTAGGTTCTCAGTTAAGAAACCTAGAATATTTTGGAGCAGGACGTTTTTGAAGGACGGTGGCCAAGAGTCGTGGCCACATTCACTTATGTTGTTTTCCCAGCCGTTATCATCAGCGTTGCAATTGTCACCTCTGAAGCGCGTGCCCAATTTCACTATCAACTCCCCGTGGACCACACGGACCCGGTAGGCATAGTCTATCCGAACTTGTGGTCTCCTCACATTAACAATTTCTGCGCAAGACAATCGATCCGGGCAGATGCCGTGGGAATATCCTTTTTCTGCCCTCAATATCGCCATTTTTACTAGTTCAGACGACAGCTTATAGCCAAACGGATATGTATGACTATCATCACCGTAACCGAAATGGTCTATTTTATCGTTTATGGTCTTCACGATGGAATTTCTACCGTAGTTGTGAAAAATTTTGCAAACGTCGCATAGCCAGCAATTGTCTCTTTGCTCTGACAAATCCTTCGTAAGGTTTTGTAAGAAGAGGATCTTCTCTTGTGCGTTTTCCGGATGTTTCAATTTAGACCATATCTTGGCTCCTATGCAACGACTGAGAAATCGGTTTGTGATTGATAGAGAGGCTGGGTCCCCTAGGGGAAGAAAGTCCAATATTGAGTAGATAAGTTCAACGGGAAGGCTCGTAAGGGCCCTTGCAGCAGGGTTTTCCCTCTCGAGCGGCTCTTGCTCACAGATGTCATTACTGTGTACGAGAACCTGAGGTCCGGGTTTTTGCGCCTTACTAGACGTCCCGGCTAAGTTCATTTCTCCCCCTACATCCCGTGGTGATGAATGCAATCCCGATGTGGTTGGTGAATCATATTTGAAAGACGCTTTTGTGCAAGGTTCATTGTATATGCCCGGCGGGAAGTGCGTGAGACAACCTTGATAACTTCGACAACAAGGGAGGTATGTTTTCAAGTATGTCATGTTTTTTGCGTAATTTTTTGAGTTTGGCCAGACTATACACGCGCGCATTAACCCTGAGAAAATGTGTAAGGCGATAATAGAAATGTTTGACAGGCGGAGGGGTTAGATACCTTTCTCTATAGCGAGTGAGAATACTAGAACACTGCTAGAAATGTTCAATAGCAGACGATATGCGTTCTGGATGTCGCTCAGCCTCTCGCAAAGACACTTCCCCACGTCCTAACCTGCTCTATATACTTCTGTTAGCACTCATTCGCGTTTCACTAGCACAATCAGTGGATAGAAATGGCATGTTACTGGACTTGCCTCCTCCGGTGTGAGCAACCCTAGAACTCCCAACAGCACTGGCACGTAGTTCATGTAGGTACTGTAAGTTGTGCGTGTGTTGGGGAACAAAGCTTCAAAAGAGACGCCTCCCTGTGCGGCAGAATAGGAGGGAAGATGTTCAGGACCCGTGAAGTGGACGTGTCTGAATGTTAACTAGGAGATAGCGCAGTGTGTTGTTGTTGTCTTCCCAGATTGTTAGCGGAAGGCGAGGATTTCCAGTAGTTGATGGAATCAATTGAACAGTCCGAGTTTATGCCTTCTCTAGGGGAATGACCGCGAGCAAGCCATATCGTATATATAAAGAATAAAACTGTATAAATGGGTATCTAAGAGAGGCATCCATGTATGCTTTATCAATCATCTCTATCAAAAATCATGACCCTCATGATACTCTTTTTGTCTAAAAACCCAGCACATAATCCAAAATATGAACGTCGTATCATCGTAACCAATCGTCCAAGCGCGCCCTACCCATCTACTTCACCCTCTCCCCCGGTTGCCCCATATCAATCAACTGTTCCCTCTCATCCGCCGTCATCTCACTCTTAGCCTTACCAACCCTAACAAAAAGCACCATAACCACCAACGACACCGCCGCACACCCCACCTGAAACCAAAACACAACCCTATAACTCTCCAACCGTCCCAAATGCATCGTGCTCACCTGCGCAATATCCGCAAACCCCAACAAAAACGCAATACTCAAATGCAAGATAGAATTGATCACCGCACCAGCCAAACCCTGCCGTTTGGAGGGCTGGCTCGTGGTGATGAAGATGTTGGTGATGTTGAAGGTTATGTCGATGCCTATGGTGCCGCAGATCATGGAGGGGAAGGCAAAGGCCCAGTACGTGGCGCCCTTGGGCATGACGGCGAAGAGGACACCGGTGACGACCCATCCTATGCCGGAGATTATGAGGAGAATGGTACCTGGGACGAGGTGGAGGAATAGGGCGCTGACGATGGGGAAGACAAATCCGCCCATGACCATCGGGATGCAGTAGGCGACTACCTGCATTTCGTTTGCGCCCATGATTTCGATCATGCTGATGAGGGGATATAGTTAGACAAGGGGACAGAAAGAGACTTTTTGGGAGATTGGGTGTTAAAACGTACTATAGGGTTGCGAAAAGGAGGTAAACACCTAGGCAGCCGTAGAAAAAGAGGAGTGCAATAACCAATGGGGTCATGTAGGGAACTCGGAAAAGCTCGAACGGCAATAATGGGGCCCTGGCAACCCATCCCTCCACATACACGGCGAGCCCAAGCAGAATACCACCAATGACGATGCAAATGCATACATACGGGGTCCTCCAGCCGTTGGAAGCATGTGCACTATCGGTAATCGCAAAGATGACCAGTGTCAAACCGGACACAATAAGCCCACCGCCCATGTAGTCCATTTTGACCCCTTGCTTCCGCGCTTCAGCCACATCGGATGGGATAGTCAGGAACGAAGTCACGGTCGTAACAGCTGCAAAAATTGCACCGATCCAAAAGTACCATTGCCAGCTAATGAAATGGGCCGCGATACCCGAGAAAAAGATGCCGAAGAAAAACCCAACAACCGCACAGGTGCCGTAGATACTAAAAACCATGTTCTTCCTTGGTCCAGGCCTGTACACTTTTGCGAGGAGCATCACGCTGGATGGAAGATATGCGGCCGGACCCACGCCTTGCAGCGTCCGGCAGAAGATCATCATCAGCCGGTTTTGTGAGAAGCCGGCGATAATGGACCAGATGCAAAGCCATGCCATGCCAAAGACGTACACGGGATACCCGCCAATCATGTCTGAAAGGCGGCCAAAAATGAGTAGCAAAGCTGCCACAACGAGAGAAAAGGCGCTTGCGGGCCACACTTTGGAGTCTTCTGGGATGTCCAATTCTTCAACTATTGTTGGTAGCACTACGTTGAAACCGGAAATGAAAAATTCCTATGCGCCGGATATCAGTAAACCAATCCACCAGTCGATTCTTTATACAAGAACGTACCGCAAGCACCTGAGCCATTACAATCGAGAAGACAAATGCAATCTCCGTCCAGGCATTCTTGAAGATAGCGGGCCGCTCTCTCCCCAACCGTTCGATATCCCGCTCGGACAACGTCTCTGGCGGAGGCCGTGCTGGTTGTCCATCGCGCAGAGATGTTCTGCCAGACGATTCTATTCCCGCAGCAGCTTCTGTATCAGAGCATGGACCGCTCTCAAGTGGCAGGGGTTCACCCTCTCCTGTCTCAGATTTCCAATGGGATGCTATCTGGCCTGTGTTCGGTGTGCCAGACTCATTGGCTGCTTGGGGTTTCCCGTGAGTATTGCTGGGGATGGTGTCCAAGGCGGTCATAATGGTAAATGAAATGGGTTAACAATAATAGCCATGTGGAGGGTATGTATAGGCGTGATTAAAAGATATATACAAAATGATCTTAATGGAATGTTCAGCTGCAAAGCCTGTCCTCCATATCCGGCAATAACAAGTGCCAATAGATACAGTATTGATTATCTGAGCGCTGAAGATTAGAATAATTGTATCAGATTAAAATTGTCGGAATAGTTTTAATATATATAGCCTTTTCTCAATAGTGCGGTAGCTCCAAAAGAACCGAAAGTATTCCGTAATAGAAATATATAAGAAGGGTGCCCATCGGCAAAGCGTGGAGGGCAAAAAGGAGTAGAGGTAGTCAATTATGAGATCCAGATTCCACTGCAAGCCATGATGGCCTCTTTGAAACGAATCAACTTCATTTTCATGTCGCCGACTGTTCCATGCAGTTCCAGAGCGGCAACTCACCCCTCAGCGGGTTCTCGAGGAATCGTCTCGTCCTATTTCCTCATGGTCTCGGCAGTCGGGATGAGGCGAATAACCAGCCGGCCGGCCAGCGATCTTTCCCGGTTTGGCCTGTTTCCATTAGTCATGGCCTAAACCCGAAGGGGAAGGAACAACCGCTTGCCCCAGAAAGCTTAGACGAGGAAGGTTCGCGGGTGCCATAGCAGTTTACCGCGCGGATGTTGCTGATGGGGGCAATATACTTGCGGGACTAAGACGGTTTATGGAAACTTGGGCTGAGAAGCAGTTTTACTCAAGGTATCATGTACATGGATAACCGTAGGGGTAGGGCTACCGAGTTGCCGATTCTTCAAGTGAACCATTGCAATGATGAACAGATAAGACACTTCGCAGAAATTTTGTTAATGCGTTGAGTGAGGGTAAGGAAAGAAGAGCTGACATGATGCATTATAGCATTATCCATTTCGCAGGAAGAGCTCAGACAACAAATAATGACTACCTATTATGAATCTATCCATACCCCGTTAACTCCGACAAATGATATAGGTATAAAAAACTTGCCCTACAGATTTGAATAGCAGATGGAAAAGAAATCCATGAGATCCACGTTAACAGCGAGAAGTCACCACATGAGCTGACCAAAATTTCACTCAGGTCCAACAATTCACGCTTAGCGGGCCCTTCGTCCTTGGCCGCTGCCTGATGACGGCCCGGAACCAGTACCGTTTGCTGCTCCTCGCCGCTTCTGCGTGCCAGGTCTAGCTAGGGTGTATCTAAAAAAAAAAGGACGTTAGTATAACGAAAACTATGTAAAAACCAACATTGACAGGCGAAGAGGCAGATAACGTACTTGGCAAATGCTCTGGCAAGGGCTTTCTTGCAGCTGACTTTCTGGCTGCTGATGAACGAGTCGACTGTGACGGCAATGGCACGGTCAATATCCTGGGAAGAGCAATAATCCGATAACCGCATTTTGCAGAATGCTTCAGCAATACGCATGATGGCCTCGAGATGACGGACCTGTTTGTGTGAAGGCGTTAGCACCATAGTTCGGTCAGGGGCGGATGCATCAAAGGGTGGAACCTTACCGTGATTGGGTATGCCCCTGTAGCCAAGCTCTCTCTTCTCATATCTGCAAAGAGTCGGGCAACTTTATCCTGGTCGATCTGATATAGTTTCGGCCGGCACCGTTCCCGAGCGTAAAGGATGTATTTACGAAGAAGTTCTTGAGGGATCTGCTCTACGCCATCCGCATCTGCAGTCCCCGCATGAGAATCGCCCATTTCTTCGTCCTGATCTCCGCCGGAAGTTTCCCGTGGCACGGGATTCCCGTATTCATCAGTCTGAGGTCTGGGAGGGTTGGCCTTGGAATGCGAGTCGACGACGAATTTCGCTAATAGCTCATCTTCATCTGGATTGACTGTGTCTCGGACGACACATAGAATGTCGAAACGGGAAAGAATAGGCTCTGTGAGCTCGACGTTGTGTGAGAATGGAATGGTGCCGTTATATCTGCCTCCAATAGGGTTGGCTGCAGCTACAATGGCGCAACGTGCTTGCAGCGTCGTGACGATACCAGCCTTGGATATCGAAATCGTTTGCTGTTCCATAGCTTCGTGGATAGATGTTCGGTCCTGATCATTCATTTTATCGAACTCGTCGATAAGACATGTGCCCCGATCAGCGAGCACGAGAGCTCCACCTTCGAGCGTCCACTCGCTTGTCAAGGGATCGCGACGCACGCTGGCCGTGAGACCGACGGCACTGGCGCCTTGACCCGTTGCGAAGACGGCTCTATGTGCTGTCTTCTCAACGTACTTCAATACTTGGGACTTGGCGGTACCAGGATCACCAAGTAGGAGCACGTTTATGTCGCCACGGATAGACATCTTGCCTTGCGCCTCCTTGCTGACACCACCGAAAAGAGAGAGTGCGATAGCAGTCTTAATATCCTCGTGGCCATATATACTTGGTGCCATGGATCGGACAAGTCTATCTACGATCTGCGGATCTCTCGATAAGGCTCGAATCTGTCGCTCATCCTCCTCAGTCAGGTTGAACCCGGCAAGCTGGTCGTGGGACTTGACAATATGGTTAGCCTCCAAGATTGTTGCAAATACTGGGAAACCGTTCTTGTTGTTAAGTTGACCGTCATAGTGGTTGCGATAGATGCCGGTGATTTCCACTTCATCTCCTGGCTTAGCAGAGTCAATGAGGTCGGCAAGAAGAATAACTTCCCTGTGTCGTGGAAGTCGACCGGCGGGAACAGTTCCAGGGGATTCCTGCAACGTCAATTTTTGGTAGTTGCGGTATTCGGTCTTTTCCGAATTTAGAGTGAAAGGGCCGCGGCTTTGACAGTTCTGGCAGAAGGAGATCTTGACTTCAGCGTTTGACTCCTGCTGGAAAGGTCCCAAAGTGATCCCGCATTTGGTACAATTGAACATGATGTATTTGAGCTGAGGGAAAACGCCAGTTCTCCTAGTGACGACTCCACTAACGCGGACAAGACAGTTGAGATGGCTTTGACGAAGTTGTCGGAGAGTGTACATGACGGGGAGATTGGTGATACGGACATGAATGTCGTTATGAATGCGATGGTAGTCTGGGTAATGGAGCAGAGTCACCTCCATTGCGGCTTGATCAAAGATCTTCAAAACTTCAGCTGGAGCATTGGCCAGGAAGTAAGCGACAATGGCCTTGGTATCACTCAAATGGGCATATGAAACCTCGAGTGACTCTGCGTTGACCTCTCCCAAGTTTCGAATAAGGGTTCCGTAAACCGAAGTACCATCCTTGTCCGTAAACTCTGTCAAGAACGACTTGAACTCTCGATAGATGGATCGATGAACGGAGGGCTGAGCAACCCATTCAGTGACGTTGGCTGCTTTGATCTCAGCCAAGGCTTCCAAAGTCATTTCCTCATCCATGATATCCATGTCCATCTCGTCAGCATCCTCGTCGTAGTGATGCCGCCGTCTACGAGGCTGTCTCGTAAGGTCAACATTTCCATCGTCATCATCGTCCTGTAAGAATGCCGCAGGCATGCGGCGTCTTCGGGCAAGTTCTCGATCGCGCCTGTTGAGCCTGGCTTCAAGTTGGCGCCTGGTCGCTAGATCTAGCTCTTCGTGGTCTCCAGTGTCGTCGATTTCGTCCCCTTCGTAGGTCTCGGGGTTGTGTGGTCTATAGTCGCGCTCAAAAGTATCCGCGAAAAGGTCAATGCCATCCTCGTCCTCAGCCATCTCATCAATATCGTCGACATCGCCAACGAATTCAGCCTCTTCGTCCAAATCGTTATCTGCATCGTCTTCAAGTGGTAGCATTGGGGGAGATGAAGGTGGCGCTTTTATTTTCGTTAGTAATATTCTTCTCGTCATGTTGATATTGAAATTTTCCTACTTACGGCTGGATGGAGGAGGGGCTGAAGAATTATCGTCATCTGGCTCCCGGGACCGCTTCCTCCTCGTGATGTTTCCTAAACCGCGATTTGCAGCTGAGCTGCTTGGGTGTAAAGGAGAACTGCATTTTGTTAGCGACAAGGTTTCGGTGCGGTCAATATGGATTTTTGGGCAAACGGACCTCATAGTGACAGACGTTCAGCTGTGTTTAGCACCTAGCAATACTGATCTCTATATTCCAATTGAGGGGTATCGTGTATATTCAAATCTAAGAGCACGCGCAATATAAGTAGTGTTGTTGGAGGATGCTGTCTTTGATTTGAGATGAGGTGGAAACAGGAGACGAGGACACAGCGAGGTGCAAAGTGGAGGGAATCGCGTCCAGCCGAAAGGGAGACGACGCGACAAAGGAACGCGTGCGGGACGCGTGACAATTAAGGCCGAAAGGGGAAAGGCGCGGAACGTGACCGCGGAAAAATGCAAACAGAGCAAACATGGCTTAATTGAAACGCGGAAACAGACATCGCGCAACAAGACCGCAGCAACGGCAACAACAGACTGCCACTCTCTGATGATATACGCTTGGTATTCGTGGTGTATCATCTCTTCTATTGATTAAAAACTTTGTTAATTGCACTACTTACGCATATTCGCGCTGAATATGAATGCGCCCAGCTCTCAGAACGCGCAAAACGTGATGGCGCAAAAGACAGGCGCGGAAGAGACTAAAAGACAGCGAAGAGAAAGCTTTGCCTCAAACGACTCCCAGACAGCATCAGAGTGAGTGAAGCACTTCATGGCGATAAATCTGCGGCCGTATAGCCTCTCTAGATGGCATAAGCGCCCCCATTGCTAACAATCTCTGTTCTTTTCAGTTTTATCGATAGCCAGCTACGGCTCGAGGCGGATGCGCGCGAAGCTTTGCCATACGCAAGTCGCCTAGTGATCCTATTGCTCTGCGCATACAACTTAGCTAACCCTTAATTACAGTCTTTTGACTCCTGCACACAACCTCTAGGCGCTCTCCGCCAAAGCCTTTTCTCTTGCTTGACATGCAACCCCCCCCCTTCCGATCCGAATGAGCCATACAACGCAGCCGGAGTGTGCTATTCATGTTCCATCTCATGCCATGGCGAACACACTCTTGTCGAACTCTTCAGCAAGCGCAACTTTGTATGCGACTGCGGAACGACTCGCTTGCCGTCCACATCTCCCTGCACCCTACGAACGTCCAGCAACGGAAGCAAAGGCGTCCACTCAGAGAAGCCCGCAGCAGGCAACAAGTACAATGGGAACTTTCGCAACATTTTTTGTAGTTGCGCTGAAGCGTATGATCCGCATCAGGAAAAAGGGACCATGTTTCAGTGTCTTGGCTTAGGAAACGTTGAGGACGGAGGTTGCGGGGAAGATTGGTATCATCCAGAATGCCTTGTGGGCATTCCGCGCAATTGGGCAGAAAATGTGAAGAATGAGGCTGCTACTGAACCAAAGTGCAAGGACCAGCAGAACGGAAATGCTGAACCGACTGCGCCTGCTCCTCCTAACGAAGAAGCCGAGGACGAGCCACCCCTGCCTCCAGGCTTCCCTGATGAAGACGATTTCGAAGCCTTCATCTGCTACAGGTGTCTAGATGCCAATCCCTGGTTAAAACAGTATGCTGGTACTCCAGGATTCTTACCCGCCATCTACAAAAAGGACCCGCCAGCGCTAGAGATTCCAAACGGAAATGCGACAGCAGAAACCACTGAGGAAGCCAAGCAGGATACTTCAGCCAATGTTACCAAGAAGCGAAAAGCCGAAGATAACTCAGACAACGAACCCGATGCGAAACGGCCAAAGGAAGAGACCTCAACCGCTGCCCCTGTAGAATCCCAGGCGAAGTCTACCGACCCTCCAAAACCCAAGCACGAGTCTCTACTCGCTAGTGCTCCCACAGGCACCTTCTCCCTCTTCCTCAAAGAAGACTTCCGCGACTACCTCTGCCACTGCCCCACCTGCTTCCCCAAGCTAATCCCACACCCCCAACTCCGCGAGGAGGAAGAAACATACGAACCCCCGCTTTCAGAGGCAGGAGACGACGCTAATGGTGGTGGTAGCCATCATACTGGTAGTCTTCTGGACCGCGGAGAGGCAGCGCTGAGTAATGTGGACCGGGTGCGGGCTATTGAGGGGGTCATGGTGTACAACCATCTGAAGGATAAAGTAAAGGAATTTTTGAAGCCGTTTGCGGAGAGCGGACAGGCTGTTGGGGCTGAGGATATCAAGGCATATTTTGAGAACTTGAGGGGTGATGATCAAGGGATTAGTGAGGCGGGGGGCGCGGCTTCGGCGTCTGGGTCGCGCGGTGGTGGTGGTGGTGGTGGTGGGGATAAGGAGGATGGCGGTGATAGTAGGAGGGAGCAGAGTGGTAAGTTTTGTTTGACTCCTGATAAATGATTTGTCTAGGGAGATTCTGATCTACGTGATATAGGTTATTGATTTGACCGCTTGATACCTCAACTTTTTTTTCATTTCTTATCTTTTTTCACGGATGGCAATATTGTACAACAAAACCCCACTGTCGCGATTCACGGAGTATTTTCCTACCACTTATCTAGGGGCGTTCGTTTTGATATCGATCTTTTGGGCTCGATTTTCTTTCGGTTGGGTTTCGGTTCGGGTGGTTATATGGTTATGTCGTATCTAGCCCCCCTTTATTTCTACATACGTACGTGTAAGAAACGATCAATAATATATGGAAAATGCATTCCACTCCGGTCGCAATGACAAGCTAAAGCGCAGAAGAAAGAAAATTAGAGAATCAATGCTATCTAGACATTCCTCGAAACCGAAAGGTTAAAGTAGAAAAGCACGGGAAAATCAAGAGGTTAAATATAAAAAAAGACCTAGCCCTAGCCCCGAAATAGCAGTCATAGAAAACGCCCGGGCCCCATCCCTTTAGTGTCGAACATCAGCTTATTTCCCGCCATCCATAAATAAGCACATGCCGCTCAATTCAAAACCAACGGGTATCATCGCCATGCCGCATCGCCTTCAACTTGAGCTGCTGTTTCTCCCATCACGTATATCCGCGAACTGATAACCCCCCGGTGCATGAAGTATGCCCGTCACCCCGCGGTACATTTATTTGGATATGATAATCCTCCTCGAATCAAATCGCACGGCTAATGTCTTCGCGATGGACGTCTATTTGAAGCAGAAGCAGCGGCCGAGTCTGAAGGTCCATGGGGAGCGGTGCACGCCATGGCGGTCGACGTGGATGCCGGTCGAGACGTTCTTGGTGCCGAAACGCTTTGCGTAGTAGAAAGGCATGGTGTTAGCCCCGTTGAGATTCGATAGGTATGTGTGAGGAAGTGCGGGATAGAAGCTATGTATGTAGCTTGCGTATGGTTTGGGTGATCGTGGGATGCCCTTGGGAGGTACTAGTATAGGTGATGTTGGTTTCCAACGCGAGCGGCTTTGTTGATGCTTGCTTTCGTTGCTAGGTTCTTGGGCGCAGGCGAATAGAGTATAGTTGAGGTCAAGTGAGCGCAACGGTTCAAGATAGATGGTTTTTTCTAGTGAAAGAAAGCTGTTGCGGGAGAAAGGACAGGGAGGGCGGTTCCTGGCGAGTGTTTTATATATGGAAGGGATTGGCAGACAAGAGAAAAAGCGGGGAACTGCGTTGCTTCAGGAGACTTGGAGAGAGTATTGGCTGGCAGACAGAGTTATGCTTGCGCTCGTTTCAAAATGGGCGGTTAGTTGCCGTCCACGAGAGGGCTGCTTTGTTGTTCTATTATATAGTTACAGCGGCTGCTGGCGGTGAATAGCACCACCAGGCTGAGCTATTATGTTTCAACACCAAGTGAGTGAACTCGAGAGCGTGACCATTCCCAGTGACAATATGGCTCTGTACCTATATCTAACCACAATTCAGCCAGGTTCCCATTTCTGTTCCATGTCATGAAGCCTTTGCCATCCTCAGCCACACGCGATACGTCATCTTCAAACCCCTCTGTGGCGGTCTTCTGCATGTTTGGCTTCAATCAATCATTTAGCGATAAGGAATGATAAGGAAAAGCAGTATACAGACATAGCCTTTTGCTCTGCTCTTGATTCTATATATTGGGAACTTATGGGGAACGAGCAGGGATACTCACCCTATCTATATACGACTACGGAAGGGCGGATAAACGGTTCGGAAACGATTCATTCTCCTTTAAGATCTTTTTTTCTACTTCAAAATGTACGCTGCGTATGCGAGTCAGCTGCTATGGATTGATATAACGTGCATGATTTCATAATCTAGCTGCGCGCATGAGAAATCTACGAGCTATCTGTCTATCACTTACTCAGGTCCTTGAGGTGTTTCTTCTGTGACATATCCGTTGAACAGATTCATGTACTTGTTCCTGTGAAAGAACTTCGTTGTCTCTATCGACGATCAGAATAAGCAAGGAGAATGAGCATTTGGCGGAATTCACCAGAGGAGGTTGAATAGGGGTATTGACCTGCCCCTATCGCGTTCACCTAAGCCCTCGCTATGACGCAACCAAGTTCCGTATGTACATGTACATGCACTTCCGCTACGTCTCTATGACGGAATGTATGTGTAATATCAGTAGTACCCTATCTCTTAAGCCGTAAAAATCTCCCGTTGCTATAGTACTTCCTACCGAATTGCCCCAGAGAACCCGAAAAATCTAACAAACTGCTACGCCAAAATGACCTCCCCACCATTACTATCCCGCTACCGCCAGCTGGCACCTACAGCAGCGGTCCGAGTCTCCCCGCTATGCCTGGGCTCCATGACCTTCGGCACCGCCGCCAAAGAACGCTATGGCGAGTGTAGCAAGGAGACCGCCTTCGAGATCCTCGACTATTACTACGGCCAAGGCGGGAACTTCATCGACACCGCCAACGCATACCGAGAGGAAGAGTCCGAGATGTGGTTGGGCGAGTGGCTCTTGTCGCGCAAGAACCGCGACGAAATGATCATTGCAACCAAATACTCTACGGGCTATCAGACACATCACAAGGAGCGTATCCAAGCAAACTATGGCGGGAATAGTACCAAGTCAATGCGTGTTTCGGTGGATGCGTCGCTGCGCAAACTGCGGACGACGTATATTGATCTGTTCTATGTGCACTGGTGGGACTATACCGTTTCGATTCCGGAGCTGATGCACGGCTTGAATGATCTTGTTAGGTCGGGTAAGGTCATTTACCTGGGCGTTTCGGACACGCCTGCCTGGGTGGTTTCCAAGGCCAATCAGTACGCGCGCGACCATGGCTTGCGCCAGTTCACTGTATATCAGGGCATGTGGAATGCGGCCATGCGCGACTTTGAAAGGGAAATTATCCCCATGTGCCGTGACGAAGGGATGGGGCTTTGCCCCTATGGGGTGTTGAATCAGGGTCGTTTCCAGACCGAGGCGGGTTTCAAAGAACGTGAGAGGAAGAATGAAGGGCGGAATTTCATCCCGCTGTCTGATCTTGACAAGGAGGTTTCTCGTGTGCTGGAGGAAGTGGCCACGGCTAAGGGGGTAGAGCTGCTTCAAGTTGCTCTCGCCTATGTTATGCAAAAGACGCCATATGTGTGCCCCATCATCGGCGGGAGGAAGGTTGATCACATTCGTGGTGTCGTGCCCGCCCTGGGGATCCCTCTGACAACAGCGGAAATTGCCAAAATCGAGTTGGCTTACCCGTTCGACCCTGGATTCCCCCATACTTTTCTCAGTGGTACACTGTTCAGCGGCGCAGCTCCAAGGGGCGGTTATGATCCTAGTGATGTGTGGTTGACCAAGTCGTTGGGCACCTTTGATTGGGTTGAGCAGCCAAGGCCAGTTGCTCCGGCGGGTAACAGGGATACGGGGGAAATCCGTTAGGAATGGAATGGAAATCCTAAGGGAATGCTTAGCAAAGTACAGCAAGGTAAGTAGCTCTCGTTTCTCAAATCAGGGTACCTATCCGCGCCGTAGAAAGCCGTGAGATAACCTTTTGTGAAAGACGCTCTATTATTGGCATGTGGTCAAAACTTTGCAAAAACCTTTATCGAGTGAATAACCCAGGAGAGCGTGCAATATTCGTACCCTTACTACTCCAAACCAATCACTGAATCTCCCTGCAATAGTGGCGGTCTGCTTTGTGGCACTTTGATAAGACTCATTGCATATTGTAAGTCTAGAAATAATCCAGAAGACCTATAAAATCCAAGACCCAGGTTCCAGTTAGGCCTTGATTTCCGGAAGATCCGTTATCGCATGATGCACTCAAGGGTATATTATTGGATACTCCGGTCCTTCCTGAGAGATCTAGTGTTGGGCCCCAAATATTAGCGTGCACAGTATGCAGGGAATGTCTCGGGTAATCCGGACCATCTTTAATGTCGCGCTCCGATTCGCTTCATCGGATCGAATCAGTGTGTGTGGTGAATTAGGTAGAAACCTGTCTGTGTAATCAGCATTTATTTATAGCAGAGGTCAGGTACTTGGAAATCAAAACCGAAGCCCCTTGCTTTAGTCCTTCAAGCCCGTAAATCGAGGGGAACATATTTTTGCGTTTTAGATGCAAGAGCCCCGGGAAATCCAGATGAGGACTCAGGTAGGATTAAAATCTATATAGGCTGATAACCAGTTGCTTCATATTGGAGGGAATGAAGAATAAAAAAGCGAGTCAAACAGAACAGGGAGAAACAAGATGAATGCAACCAATCAGCCATGCTATCGAAAAAAAGTGACATGGCATATTCCGGTAACTCTGAGCCATCTTCAAAGAAAATCCAACGCCTGATTCGATCCTTAGAAACATTATATTTCCACGTGCGATTTATCCCTCTTTATGTCGTTTTGCTGCTCTTCCCGCCAGGCTATCATCCGGAAGCCCGCTCCTCTTGGTACCTGGTAAGCTGCTTGTCCGAATATCATTGTCATCCTGGCTGACCCTTCGAGTCGGGTATTTTCCTTCGAACCCTTCAAAGCAATTGGCAGTCACCTGGCTACCAATCTTAAAATAGGGATGTTCCAGAGCATCTTTGGCCGTTATACGCTTCGCTGGATCGTATTCAAGAAGGCGGCTGAGCAGATCAAACCCTTCCCTTCCAGGTGAGCCTGATGGAGACGATGGATATCCGCCAGACTTGAGACAAGCGTGATACCAAGATTCCAGATTAGAAGGCTTGTTTAGATGACTGCCGCCACGCGCTAGGGCAAGTGATTGAAGCTGGGTGTATTCCGGCATGGAGGCGAGACCAGGCCAATCTTCCTTCTTCGGTATTCCCAGGATCTCAATGATTTTGAGCATTTGGTTTCGCTGAAATGGAACGGTTTTCTTGCTGTCCATCTTGGCTTCTTCGCCTTTAAAGATCGGACGAAGCGAAAGCAGTTCCGCAAATATACAGCCCACTGCCCAGAGGTCGATGGCAGGCGTATAATGTCGGCTCCCAAGAAGTAACTCGGGTGCACGGTACCAAATCGTCACAACAACTTTATCTCCAGAGAAAAGGGAGTTAAGGGGTTTGTAGAATAGTCGCGCAAGACCGAGATCGCCAATCCGGACAGCGCCCTTTGAGGTAACTAAAATATTGGCTGGTTTCAGGTCGCGATGCAGTACCCAGTTGCTGTGAAGATATAGTAGTCCGTTTAGAAGTTGGAACAGAATTGATTTGACCATAGGAGCCGGTATGGCATGTCGTTGAGGCTGTGTATGGTGGTGGATAATCTGTAAAAGATCATGTTCGGTATATTCAAAAACCATGAAGATACACTTGTCTTCGAGAATAATTTCTTCTAGTTGAACCACATTTGCGTGTGATAGCTCAGAACATAGCGCAATTTCGCGAATTGCTGATTGGGATAGGCCCGTGTACTGAACTATTTCCCCTTCCTTATCGGGTTTAAACCTGCAACAGTCAGCTTCGTAATCATGAATTCCGACGGATATTTTACGAACTTTTTAATGGCAAACTCGCGTTTCTGGCCATTCCTTCCCACAGCCTTGTAAACGCGGCCATAAGTACCGCTGCTAATAAATCCGACTATATGGTATTTCTCCCTGATACGGACTTTGCTAGTGTAACCACCAGGCGACTTTTTCGCTTCCAGTGTATCTGCACGTTTGATCCTAGTCAGCAACAATCCTTATATAGGGAAAATGAAGACTAAAGTGCAAATGCACATGAGAAACAAATATGGCGAGACATAGAGCTCTTGCACTGGAACCTTGACATCTTTAGAAGGGCCAAACTAGCATAGACCCTGGAACAGAAATAGTGGGTCGAAAATTCATAGCCCAACGAGCACCAGCATAGCTGAAAGACCAGATTTTCACAGGAACAAAACGAGAACTCAACGTTGGTGTTAGGGAGCAGGCAGGGTCAGATATGGATTAAAAAAAAATTACCTCGCAAAACACTAGCTCTTAATGAGCCCGTGTCGTAGAAGGGGCGTCTTGACATTGCGAAAAGTAGAAGGATATAGCAAGCAGAAAAATTAACTGCAAAGCTTGGATAAGAACAGAGTCAAAAATGAAAATATCGAGCTAGAATAATGCGGGGTGGTGGCTGGTATAAAAGAAAGATGAAATAGACAAACAAAATACGTTGCGCTCAGACGAAGAAAGAACAACGCAGCCCCCTTGCAAGACTTAGAAAGAAACACTTCCAATAACCCTGTAGCTGAAAGGCATACAGATATAAAAGAAATGCTCGGTTGGCCTGCTAAAAAGGAGATAGCTGATTGCGCAAGGAGGCAAACGGAGATAAAACGGAAGACGTAAAAGTGGAGGCAACGGGGGAGGCAATAATGAAGCGCTGCGGAATTCGAGTTGGACCACTGAATGGGGTAGAGATACGATAGACAAAAAGACGAAGTTATTACCATCAAAAGCTGCCTGAACACTCCTCTTCAAGCTCAGGGATTGCTGATGTTGGCTGTTGGCGTTGGTGTTGCTGTTGTTATTCATAGCACCGGCTGACGATCTGGAAGCGTAGGTGGATCTTGCGGAAGCGGCATCCGACAGCGAACCTCCGCCGGCAGAGTGCGGAGGATTACTGAGACTCATTCTTAACGCGGATGAATAATGGCGGGATCAAACGGATATCGATCTGATGGCATCTGGCCCAAGGATCCTCGTATCTTCCTGAGATCCTCTGTGAGGAGCTGACGTTCTAGCGCAGCCTCGTATGCCTCATATCCGACAGAAGCCCGACGGACTATGGGGCAGCATGCATGATAACTAAGCGCCAGCAGCAGGGGTCTAATCCGATCGACCTGGATGGAGGTCCTATCCTCCTTTTTATTCGATTTCCAGTGTCAAGGATTCGTCTGATTCGAATTTCCCGGATTTGATATTGGTCATGTGACTTCCTCGATATATCACGTGGCCAGTTGCCTCGGGGGTCATCTCCGAACCAGATCTCGAACTTCTCCAACTTCCGACCTTCGATCTCGCAACTACTATGTTCTTTTTCTATAACAATGGGGAGTAACGCATGAAAAATATGGCTTTTAACAGGAATTGGTTTTGTCGGGGATTCGATGTCAATCACGACTTTTTTGGAATTCCTTTTTCACATCGGTCAATGCGCCGGCGAAGCGCGGATAAGGCCCCTTGTTTTCAAGATTGGCGGGGCCATTCAAGATATCCCCTCCTTGATGATTTTTGCTTGATTTATATTTCGTCCTACATACGACTGGAGCAGGGCTTGGGCTTTAATCCCATATAGGAGGGGATCCGGATCCCGGATTGCTCATTCCGGTACATACCTCGCACAGGTTAATGAATTAACAAAAAGTTAAAAAAGAGAATCTGATTTCACTGCCAGCTTTCTCAGGCAATGTGTAGTATGATCTCACCATTATATCTATCTGTCTGAGCTACGATTTTACGATTCGTCAATATCCCGAGCGCTTCAAAACCTTCTAGCTGCATCAAGCAATATGAAGACATGCTACGCAACTATGACCTCACGTCAGGGGATAAACAAGTCATGACACGACCAAAACATGATTCCCTAACATAGTTCAGAACAGTTATTGACGTTTTCAGACAGATTTATACAAGAAGCTATATATTGCTCAATGCTTCCTCGGGCTGGTTTTCTTTTCTTATTCTTCACACAGTGCCACGTCTATCTATCAAAACATCACGGATTAACATGTTAATACACGATTTTTAGTCTATTATCCATATCACTATCCACATCACAACGATGACTACCACAGGAGAGCTTGTCACAAACACCCTGTTCGATGTTAAGGGTTTCGTTGCTGTCGTGACCGGAGGGGGAACGGGCATTGGTCTCATGGCCGCTCAGGGGCTTGCGGCAAATGGTGCTCGCGTCTACATCGTTGGTCGTCGTAAAGAAGCATTGGACCAAGCCATCAAGAAGTATTCAGGGTCCGTCTCGGGGGAATTGAGAGGGTATGAAAATTCCTAAAAGGCGTCCTATTCTAGAAATCCCCTTTATTTTTGAAAGCCGTTGCTAACAAGAAGTTATTAGTATCCAAGCGGATATAACGAATCCAAAAGACGTTGAGAATCTTGCAAAAGAGCTCGAAAGCAAAGAGCCCAAAGGCGTCAACATCCTCGTCAACAATGCCGGTGTGACTTTGGAAACGGAACAAAAGGAACAGGCATCAAATGTGGACTACACGAACGCCGAATCGGTGCAAAAGTTCCTTTTCGGACAAGGACGACAATGCTGGGAACAGACGCTTTCCACCGATTTGACGTCGCAACATTATGTCACCGCAAGTCTTCTCCCGGCTCTTAACACCGGCAGGCAACATGTTACGGGCCATTCTTCCTCCGTCATAAACATCTCCAGCATCTCTGGGACCACCAAGACACACTCGAGTGGCCAGTTTGCATACGCAGCTGCCAAGGCCGCGTTTACGCAGCTAACAAAACAGCTTGCATTTACTCTTCATCCGCTACGCATTCGTGTCAATGCTATTGAACCGGGTCTTTTCCCAAGTGAAATGACGACTGGTGATTCCGATGAGAGTCAGAAGTCGAAGCTTGAGGGGCCTGGTGGAAAATTCCCTGCTGGTATGAATTCCTTCCCGTTTCGAATTAGAGTCACTCTTAAAAAGTGTTTAGAAAGCTGACGTTTCATACAGCTCGCACTGGTCAGGAGGGAGACATTGCGAGTGCAGTTCTTTACCTAGGTAGCCGTGCTGGTAGCTACGTGAACGGCGAAGCTCTCCACGTTGACGGAGGTATGTATTATCTATTTATGTTCTTTTATATGTTGATTCGAAACTAACATTGAGATAGGAGCGCTCTTGAGGTCACCTTCAAGCGCATAGATGGATATTAGATGTCAATCTGTTGTATAGCGTTGATGAATTTCTTCCATTTGAGCACACTGGTCATTACTACAAGTTGTAAAAACGGTGTTTTACGTAGCCTACTAGGGAAAAAGTTACAATAGCATGCTTTCTCCTATTTAAGCTTTCAGCAAATTCTGCCAGGGAACTGACCCTCATGGAAACCTTCCCCCCCCGGTTTGTTCAACGACCGCGTACAACACGGTATGACGTACCGGTTCAAGCATATTGTCGATGTATAATACTGACAGAAACAGCATGCCACTCACGACTCTCAATTAACAGTACCCTACTTTTGCACAAGTCCACTCATAGCAAAGATTAATATGTGCAAAGAACAGGCAGACACGAGATGGAATTTTTAAGGCATTTAAAAAGTTCATGATTTAGATATTCGAGAATCATTAACAAGTACACTGCGAAACAGACTTTACTCCTGCTGCTCCATATCCTCCAGTTGTTCCTGTGCGCTCTTTTTGCCCTCCTCGGTAACGTTTGGATTGTGAGTGGCCCTGTCCAGTGGATATGCAATGTCAGCCATCAAGAAATACGTAGGCCAAGGGTCACTGAGCCGGAAGCAGGGACCACATACGCTTTGAGCCCACGAGCGCGATTGCCCGGATCCTTGCCCCCTTCGTCGGTCAGGCCGGTATCGCCTCCCAAGCCACCTTCCAGAACTTCACGGGAATGTTGTTTGGCTTGCTCGGATACGTTGGGATTGTGCATGGCGCTGTTAGAATATGGAGTCAGCGATAGGGGTCATGTCGCTTCCTTCCCTCAAGGCGGAGTGATGGTAACTTACGCCTTGTAGCCTCTGGCCTTGTTGGCTGCTTCTTCAGGATTCATTTTCGCCGAGTGTTTGTTCAATAGATCTTTCAGAGTATTTTTGTAAGTAATTTGGAGCTTGATTTGAGTTGCGCTAGGATGCGCTGAGGGACTTGCTGGTATTTATGTCTTCAGTTGTAGTAACTGCACTGGTACGGGCTACTTAAATGATGTCATGGAGAATACATATTAAGCCCTGAAGTCTTTTGTATTTCCAAATAGAACCTGGTTTGACTCAAAAATCAATGCAGGAGTTATCGATAGACTTCAAAGACAAAACCTGTGTATGCCGCGACTATGCGCTGAATAGCAATGTTGGTTGCATCATTATGATAATATGCAAGTCTGGGATGGTCGAAAGACTGTCCAATGATTTAACATTGGTAGGCCAGCATATCATTCGCCGCACTGACATAAACTCCGTGATGATTGGCATTTCCTGCTATTCTTGCGGTGTTTCTTGAGGATGCCAATTGATGTTGAGCTGATATCACCCGCATACTTGTTATGGTTGACTCTGCGATCTGAAAGTCTATTCAGGTCCCGCCGTCGTACTTTCAGGGTATCCTTGAACTTTATTCATTATGACAAAGGTTAAGCACCAAAATGTGGATATTCAGCAAGACCCGTTCGAAACATTCAAAAGCAGAATGGCCAACATCCTGTATCGCGAGTCAAGATATCCAGACCTTGCGGTTCCCGCAAGCCACGCATCTCATCATACTCAATGGCTTGGTCCGGAATCAAGGACGGTCTCTGCGAATCTTTCAAATAACGGTTTATCATCGTCTCCACACATTAATGCTAATGCAAGGACCTGCTAAGGGCTTTTCCGATGCTCTTTGCCGTAGGAAATAACGTTTTCGGAATAAGGGGGTAAAAGCAGAGAAAACCCATAAACTTAGCGCCGTATTCATGGACGAAAGCAGGACCCGTTGGGTATTGAAACAGCGCATCTCGCAACTGTTCTTCTTTATCAACCTCTTTCAAAAGCTTTGGAACGAAGGATGCGCGCTTGTACCTGGGTATTAAACGGTCTCGAATTAGTTATTGTTGTGTTCAGTAAATTTGCGTGCAAGAGGAACAGAGAAACTCAAAAAGGGTCAAGGCACGCTTCGCTCCTCAGAATCTTCAAGAGACGGCGAAATATAACAGCTACACTCGGGGACAGTTGTGTCGCTCTATATCTATGCTGCGCTCCAATCGCTCTCGTTTTCGACGCAGTGCTTATACTGATTGTCAAACATGCAAGCTGGAAACCCTGCCCTTTAAGGGCGTCAATTTTTGGCGCAGTTGTTTCAATTTCATATTGATCTCGCTATTCTTCTTGATCCGTTTTCGGCAAGATCTGTGGACGTCTGCGAAAGTCATACTATTCAGCGCAGTCAAGAGATTTCAGCAAGTCTTGTATTGTTCAAATTGAAGTCACCATGTCTGTTGCAAGAAATGAGCGGGTTGGAATTAACTCGCAGCCTCACCCGCCCGCCAAGGAGCGGCTGAGGCTTTAACTAAGCTTAGTTAAGGAATTTAACCGAGACTCCAGGGCTTAGCAGCCTTGGACACCCTCGGCGGTCTTAAACAATATTCGACGTCAATGGCCGGCTTCCGAATAAATTATCCAGACAACCAAATTAATGAAAGTTGCAGGGAAATTAAAGATGAGGTAGGGTAATTGAACATTTTATTTGCTATATTTCAAAAAAGCGTCTAACCAGTCCCCCTTCTGTCGGAATCTAATATTACTCATTAGTTCCGAAAACATACGTAGCCCAGTTCACGGCTGGACCGTCGTGCGAAGAAAAGGTCTGATAAGGGAGCTGGCCCCATTCTGGGTTGTTGAGCCCATCGATCCAGCCCTGGGGCTCAATAGCAATGCACCCATACTTCTGAATGAACTCCACCCCGCCATCTCCGTCCTCGATGTTGCGATCTATCTGCGATTGCTTGACGGCAATATTTCCTCCCATCCAATTGCAAGTGTAGACCTGTACTGCCTTCTGGTTGGCTGAGACCTTCATGGAGATACCGGTCTTGGCCGAATCCACGGTGAGAATGTGAGTCAAGGTCTCTGGCGAGGAGGACCAGTCGGCAGACCCTTCGGGACGGTCAACGAGGAAGCAATGGTCGTAGCCGTTGCATTCACCACCGCACATCGGACCGGTGTTGTTGAAATCTTGACTGACGGGTTTCGCGGTTCGGAAATCCAGGGAGCCGTCGAGGTCGGCCTCAACGTCTCCGAGCTCGCCAGTAGGAGCGCTCACTTCGTCAACCTTGACGAAGCGCCCGGACAAAGGTAAGTGCAAAGTTGCATCATCGACCACTGTGGCTACTTTCCAGGCGTTCAGATTCCAGTACATGTGGTTGGACAGCATGATTGGAGTTCGCTTGTTGAGAGAGACCGACACGGTCTTGGTGGTCAGCTGCACCTGTGGGTTTTCGTTTCCTTCGACGTAGGATGAGTTTACGCTGTACGTGGCGTGCGTGAGAACTTGACCGGGGAAGCCCTCGGATTCAGTGTCGTGAAAGGTAAATGTAATCGAGTCTTCGGTCTGAGCGGTAACAGTCCAGTTGCGCTGATCATATCCGAGATCACCGCTATGGAGTGCTTGGACACCGTTGTCGTTTTTCGGGACTTCATACGTGACGCCATCCAACTCATATGTGCCATTTTTGATGCGGTTTGCATAAGGCCCAAGAACACTCCCTGTGTAGGTGTGGTCGGTCAGGGTGTCATTTATGTACTGCTTGGGATCATCGTAGCCGAATATAACGTCCTGTAGCTTTCCCGAACGATCGGGCACCAGGAGAGAAGTCAGGCGCGCTCCATAAGGGATGAAGGTTGCTTCAATGTTGGCTGCTTTGATGGTATATGGCTTCAATGGATCTACATTTTGGGCATTGGTGGGGATTGCACCCAACACGCTCGCAATCAACACAAAAGCAGAGGATTTATGCATCTTGAACAGCAAAAGAGTGGACGTTGAAGTGGAGAGTTAAGGAACACGGCCACAATTCTCCGTCGATGTGGGGGAAAGACCAATATATACTAATTTATCGCCTATCCGCAGGATTGCAAAGGGACGCCCTTGTCGACAAACACACGTGTCGGAAATATTTCTCCTGCCCTGGAGGCGGGGCAATTCCATGTTTGCGGAGGGCCCGGTTAGCAGAAACAGGGGGGTTGCAATATTAACGATAATATAAACATAGCAGGGCCCAAGAGAAATCCCCTCTTCGGGGAGGTTGGAAGATTGCAAAGCGAAACTAGAAACCACTGATGAAACAGCAGGGTTCAATTTAACCGAGAGAGCGATCAATTCTGCCGTTGAAATTGAGCTTCCAACGGAGTATACCGGAGCAAAGCACGCACGCCTTGTCAAACGAAGTGGTTCATCGGCCGCGGGTTTTAGTACCTGCATTAGCTGGCTTGGGAAAAGGAGCTGAAGACTGACAGCCGAACCAGCTCGGGTGCAACGCTATGGCCTTTGCTGTTCCCGGTTTCTTATTAACAATTCAACATCGATATAGAACACTTTATTGAGGCTGAGAATTGATATATATTACGTTTCTCAGCACGGTGTGCAGGTTAATATAAAGAAACGGGGGTGCGGCTGATGGTCAACAGCTGGGGTTTGGATAGCCATCCGGGCTGGTTGACAGACGGCAGTTGGATTAGGGTTGCAGAGCCATGGGGGGGCTTGGCTCGGGTGGCGGGCCCGACGGATCGTGGCGGAAGATAGCCGCTACGTCTTCTAGAACATATTTCGAATATTCTCTGCCAGTTGTTTTCATCACCGTGGACTACATGAAGACATAGGCTACCGATTCCTCAATGGACGTTGGATCCTCGGAGAATATCCAGCTCAAAGCTGCACGTTCCCTGAATCCCCGTCAAGATCTAGGGATTGGAACCCTCAGGGACAAAGAGCGCTCAGGCATAATGTCCAGTTGCGGAACAGGGTACTGCTTCACGACTATCTATCTGGACGGCACGCCAATGCTCGTTTGCAAGGAAGAGAAACATCGCGTGGATGACGAAATTGTCAACCCTGCCTCGAGGCATGTTGAACCGGGGAAAGCCTGAGCTATTTATGGATGCATCGCAGTTCCACGAACAATACGAGATCTGGGATCCGACCCTTGGAGCAACCTTTGGAGCTGCTGTTAGGTGAAACAAGTCAGATTCTAGAAACAGAGGACCGGTGGGATCAAGACAACCGGATACGAAATGGAATATCGTCCGAAGTTTCTCGGCGTCAGATGCTGATAAACAAGGGCACCCATTTTCAATCGATATTAAAAACTGGGTTATAGTTTTCAATCTGTTCGTCCGGCGATATCACATCTTCTATAGTGACTTCCATCGTGGTCAGACCTGTTCGGCTTGGGTCACACCTGAAAACGGAGGAACTGATCCTATTTTAACGATGCTGATTCGATTTCTTGCCCTATACAAACCAACTATTGATAGAAGGGGAAAACCAAAGTGACAAATGAACTTCGGCTGACTTTTTGATGATATACCATGGATATCCCAACTATTAACCCTATTGAAGGAATAGTATAACCATATAAAAGCAGTTTTTAAGGGGAGAAATAGGCAAAGGAAGGGGGGAAAAAACACCGAAAAGCCAAGCAGATTCTTGCAAAAGGAAAGCAACCCACTTTCAGTTTTAGCCCAGGGTTTATTTTATTTAATCCGATGGGGGTCGTTGTGCTGACTAGTGGATTTGAGTTGCTTCGTATTGCAAGAAGTGATGTTGTCATCTTCGTTAACTTGGTAAAATCTTCATCCGCCTTCCCGCATTCAAGCAACTCATCAGCCGATGGCATGCTTTGGGGAATCTCAAGAAAAGCGTTTCAGTTATTCTCAAGGAACCAAAACATCATGGAGATGGTTTTGCCATCCCTGTTAAGTTGCTTTGCCAAAGGTACTGGTACGAGTAGACTCCGTGAGTCTCCCTGGCTGTTGGCTGCGAGATTGATACGGCCTCACTGCTCAATTAACCTGTCGAATGCAGCCAATGTTCAATCTGGTCAGTTGATACACACGCTGCGGGCACGTAGAGCTTATTTGCTCCCATGGTTCCTCTCTAATGGCAAATCAACAGCTCACAGGACGCCATATAAATCTGTGCGTTGTACATGTACAAGCTGCCTCTCTGCTCCTGCGGACATTGCCACTCTCATGTTTCAAGCTGTAGAAACAAGGGGCCGCTATATAGGAGGGCTGTGAAGACTTGGTGTAGCCTTTTCTAGGCAGATTCGTGGTAGACCTTGGCCTCGCCATCCTGCAAAGTGCGACATTGCGGTAACATACATTGATAACGGCGTTGAATCACACAATTTCGAGCAGATGGGAAAGCCAACCGCAATCTTCCCCCCCCTTCCCCCCCCCACCTTTTTTTAAAAAAATTTCTTGCCTGCGTGCTTAAGCGCGGGAGTAAGCAGATAGATTTAGCTCTCTTCTTTGACCCTTGATATCGGAACTACGATTGAGAAGGTTGAGACTAAGTTACCGCATTGTCGGGCGGTTGTCGGAATTCGCGGGGATTCACGCGGCGTTGAATAATGGTACCTAAAAAAGCTGCTACGCCTGATCATGCCGAGACGAATCTCAAGACTACATTCGTTGTCAGTGCCGCTCGAAGGTAAAATCCTGATAGAATTTTAAGCCTACTTGTGGATAGCGGGGCCCAATCCCTTAAAACCCGTTCGCTCAATTCGGTTCATTCAAGTCTGTGGCAGGAATGAATGCTATTAGGAAATGGAGAGGTCGACAACTGGGTATACAGATTGAGTCATCTTCATGGTGTCATGATGGGGTGCCGAAATAAAGAAAAAGGAGCGGGTCATAGTGCGAAAGTTGGTTTGCTATCTCAGACCAAAAGCAAAGGACGGTGTGGTGTTTCACTTCGATCGGAACTTGAAGCAAAACCAGCCAAGGACACTTAATGCCGCTTTGAAGAATTGATATAGGATTGGAGGACAACTCTTCCTAGCAGTCATTACTAGGAACTGGCACGCAAACATTTCTGGAACGCCAGTGATAAGCCCTCGATTTTCTCCGCTATCGTTTGAATGACACGTATACGCCTCCGTCCATTAACATTCGACCTTGGTGCAACCCAAAGCAAGGCCCTTTTCGTCTTCGCACACCTCAATACGATTATTTTCCCGTCGTCAAGCTCTGTTGGCTTCGATGGTCACCATGTCCATGTACAATACTTTTCTGGGACTCGGGAGGAAGGGCACATTATTCCAGGCTGTCTTCTCCTTGCCTTCTTTCCCTCCTTTTCCCTCCTTGGCAACCTTCTCTTCCTGATCAAATGAAAGGTAAGAAACAATGAGCCATCGAGAAGTTCTAGAGATTCGGGATCCACGTCAGAACTCAAGCAAGACTCGAGTTGCATTCTCTTGGACACAGGGCGACTAGGTACCGACATTTATGGGGATGAAACAGAGAATCCGATGCAAACTTAAACCATTTGCTCTAATACAATAGGGAGCCAAAATATCGAAAAGCGAGCTATTAATAGCAGCACGAGATGCCGTTGCACAAATTAAGTGCTCCGTTGAGGCTGAAGATATGCATGCCGTGCTCCTATCAAAATCCTGGGTATGGCGCGCCGAGAAAAAGAGAAGGTTGAATCAAGCGGCAGCGATGACAAACAGAAAAGCCGCAGAAGATATTGAAGGCCATGGATATCTGCAAAACTGCTGCATTATTGTGAGTTTCTTACTCGTCATAGCAATAATAATGCAGTCTTTTGGACTTTCCTGAGCAGAGGAGAAAGGGTTAACATGCTCGCGCTTTCGTTCGCTCTTTTTGACTCCGTCAAGCATGCCCCCACCCGCCCGACTTTGGGCTCAAACTCAGCAGCCTCGCGAATATCCATCTCTTGGCTCTCGGCAACAGCGGCGTTGGCACTGCTCATTCTCACTGCCACTTATGCTTCGGGGTCAGATTTCATCACAAAATATCGGTTAATCGGCCGGTCTCCTAGCAATGTTCTTTTGATAATTCGTGTACTGTCAGAATTGTCTGGTTTGATGCTTATTGCTTGCATAAACGCATCCCTTGAAAAGGTGCAATGGATGCTCGTTACTCGGGAGCAAGGAGGCGATGATGTGTCTGAAGATAATGAGAAGGACGACAGGTCTCAAAAGGGTGTCTGCTTTCTGGACTACCTATCCCTTCATCAGGGAACAGGGGTTTTGGGGTTATTAAAAATCTTATTTTTTAGAGTGCCAATTCTGTCGGCTCGTGCTTGGAGTGCAATACGCATTCTCTCCCTCCTGATAGTGCCTCTGCTGAACGTTGTCATTATGGGTACGTTTAGGCGACCTACTTCAGTTCTGTTAGCAGGTAATTTAATATATGCACATTTAACTAATAGTGTTGCAGCCGACGTGGGAACGACAACTACCTTCGATAAACTTGGTACGCCTATGTACGGCTACGGTATGGGCGTTTTCAATGCCTCTCTGGCACAAATTTGGCAGCCCATGACGGACCTACTTTACTCGTCAAGATTTGAAGGGTTCCTTTTCGATTCTACCGCGTCTTATGATCTCACAAGCCCTGCAGCACGATCAACATGCGATGTCGAGGACCCAGATATACGGAGATGCGTTCTAAGATATTATATAACCGCCGGCATTGAAAATTTTGCTCCGGAGTTTCTTTCTGTTAATCACAACCATGCAGATGCATTTTTGGCGGAGGTTGGTACCGGGATCTAAAGGCTTGCTTTTCATAGTTGTCAGACAAAGCTAATGTTCAAACTATTTAGAACCAAAACGGATATGTATTGGAGTATCAAGATGGTAGCGATGACTGGCAATATAACTGGCAGACAGAATGCTCACTATACGGTGTCGGGCTTGGCGCATGGGCACTGTGTTTGAAGAACGCAGCAAGTAATATTATCCAGGCTAGTAAGTCCCTGTGGTACCTGCTAATTACAAACCATTTAAGATTTTTATACCGAGTTCATAATTTGTTTTAGGAATAACCGTTTGCCCTAAAGAGATATCTTCTGTCTTGGGCTGCCTCAGCGATATGTCTTGGACGAAAGACCCTGGATTCTCAACCAGCTTGAAAACCCAACATCGCCGTGCAACAGTTGCTTACAGTCGCATCAACGGAACAATTCTGAAGCATGCGTTCACTGAGACCGCGCCGACACTTGATGTCCCTGTGCCAGCCCCGGACCTTTTGGAGTCGTTCGATATTGCCCTAAAATCTAAGAATAGTGAAAGCCCATTTGCTGTAGCACTCGCTTATCTTGGGGTTGGAAACAATACGGCGACACTGCCGATTTACGCCTGGTGGTACTTCCGCGGAGTATATGATCTGGCAAAACAAGACCTAGCCGCACGCAGACGGGCAATTAACGGGTTGCAATCCCTACTCGCAGTCGCACTTTATCACTGCCAGGATAAGGGATTCTCAGAGCTTCGGGAACTAGGCTATGCTGGTGACACGGCCGCGGGCCAAGCCATTTTGAACACATTTCCAGCCGCAACGCGAGACACTGAGGCACCCATCTATCCAGCAAAGCTGCGATACAACCTTTCAATTGGCCGTCGGACACTGATTGCATACATTGTGCTTGGAGGAACGACTTTGCTCCTTTGCTTCGCTGCTCTAGGACTAAGTGCCTTCAGTAGAACTGCCGCAAACGCACAAGAGCCTGGCTTCTTCCCCTTGGTGGACTTTTGTACACGATGCGATGTTTGTCACGAGGATGATGGTAAAGTTGTAACGAAGAAAGAGTTCGTCGACCTCGGCGGGCTATCTGAGAAAGATCAAATATGTGAGGCTATGAAGATGCGCGTTATGCCAATCAACACAAAAAATGCTTCAGGCGCAAGTGCGGTGTTTAGCCTGCAGTCCCAGTTGTCTGATAGTGAACGAAGGTACTCGTCACCTTCTTAAGCCTTTTAGCAACAAGGAGAAATGTTCAATGGCATATAGGTTTTTTTTTTTTTTTTTTTTTTTTTTTTTTTTTTTTTTTATTTTTTTTTTTTTTTTTTTTTTTTTTTTTTTTTTTTTTTTAGAGATTTTAGACCTGGTATACCTAGTAAAAATAAAACAACCTCATTTTGACCTTTTCTCACTCTTATAGTAATGCGAAGATCTGCCCAAGAACGCTCACAAGAGTCTTTACTAACTTGAATTGTCCGGCCGTAAGGTATTTAGCCGACATGGCAACCCATACAAAAAGATTCTGGTTTACATAAATGAATTTGGTTGCATTTCTTGCTCTCATTTTCGCTTATCGAGTTCAAGTTAATGTTAGCGTCGGAAACAACGCTAATCTTCCAGGCGGTTAGCTCCCTGTCATGGATTGCTATCATGAATTTTCAGGCAGCAGTTAGCATATCTGTCAAATTGACTTACGTCGTGTTGTTACTTTTGTGGACGTATGGTTCCGAAAATCAGTTCTCCTGCGAGGACCTACAAGTATTTGGTATGCAACTTACAAGTATTTGGTATGCAACCTGTTAAAAGTTCACTCTTATGTTTCTGAATGCTGAGATCTTTTAAGTCTTGGATAGAAGCGTCGACAACGCGAAACCCCCTAAAACAAATAATCATTCTCGTTTACCTTTATTATTCAAAATGGCCACTACATCAGAAAGTACGCCGCTTCTTCTCGATTCCTCTGCCTTGTCTCCGGAAGCAAATCAACCAGACGATCACAGTCTTTACAACTCGACTCCGCCGGTGTTTCCCCGCGCAACATTTGGTTTGACATGGCTGTCTGTTGGCATCGCAGTTCCAGCCTTTGTCTTTATTCTTGTTGCACTAATGATGGATGCGTACTTTCCTCCTGGCTCTACGTTGGACTACATAGTCCAAGATAATTGCCGCATAATGTTTTCAGTGGTAAATACATGACTTCCTCCAGCAATTATCCAATTTTCTGGAAGAATAAAGCAGGATAAAGAGTGCTCACTGTTTTTCTTGCAAAAACTCATCTCTAGAGCGCATTGACGGCCCTCATCGGATACCTCAATCTATATCATCTATATACTCGTCGGCGCGCAATGTCGATCTTGCTCAACTTAATTTTCGACGGAGTTATTACATTTTGCTCATTTGTATCTGCCACCTCAAGTCTGGGACAAATTATTGTACGATGCCGTGAGGATCAGGAAGCAAAATGCGATAAGGTTCATATATTGGCTGGAATTGGATGCGGCTTTGGATTAGCCTTGGGGTAAGTACCTAACTAACATCAATGCCTGGCCTTTCAGAAAAGACATTCAAAAAAGACGTTGACAGACAATTAAAATTTAGGCTAGTTCACTTGATTCTATTTCTCATGCGAAGCGCGCTGACGCTCCGCTGGGTATCTGAGAAATGGCGCAATGGGGGGTTTAGATTTCCGACTGGGAGCCTGACGATAGAAATCACAGTTAGGTCCTTGGGGCCAGAAGGTGCTGTTGCTCGCTAGTATGCAAAAGAATCTGATGGCATGCTAATTGGGAGAAATAATCCGATGTTAAATGTTATGGCAAAGCAGAGCGCCTTCATATATTCTCAGGTTATCTACTGAGATCCAGTGACCATCTATCTACCTATACTCTAGCTGAGAAAGATATGCTGTTAAAGTCGCTGTGTTTTATTTTCTGCTCATTATGTGGAAGTATTGGGAAGAAACTAAAGCATGAAGTACTGTACTTACATGTAACTACTATGGTTCTGCTCACTAGTAAATTCAAGTTGGTTAAAATTACCTAGAATAACATTGTTGCGCAATCGTCGCACACTTTTAATGCAGTAAAGTTATAGTATAACATCCCTCTTTTTCTAAGCATTAACAGGATCAAGAACAAGGAAAAGCCATTGGGTTGGGTTTGATATTACCGGTGAGAGCGGAAGAGGAAGAGGCGGAGAGTGGGGCGGCGGAAGATGGTAAGGCGGGGAGGCTAACCCAATTCGAGTTAGTGGCCACGTTGACTTTAGCCCAAGACGATCGGTCGCGGTCCACTTCCACTTCTTCCATCAACCTCAACCATTCTTCTCAAACAAATCAACAAATCTCCCGTTTACACCTTGCCATCAATTTCATGAGAATGTGATGATTTCCTCACGCGCTGCACCCGCACGATGCGGACTGGACACGCTATCCTTCGGCATAGCTGTCAGCCCCCCCAACGCCTTCTCCGATCCAGCCAAAGAACACCTCTATCCACATCATCTCGAACTACCACTACCTATGCAAAATCAATGTGCAGACAACCTCATACTTCTCTTCTCCTTTCCACAGCTCGCCACAGCTCAGTCTCAATTCCGCCACCGCCAAAGTTTATTTCTTCTGACGTTGACTATAACACGCCCAAAATATCCTGGAAAACATGCGTCATTTTAGGCACGACAAACGGGGCTGGGTAATCTACCGCACCGCCTATGGCGATGACGAAGCCTGGGAACGCTTTAAGCAAAATGTCATTGAGCGCTCACGTCGTCGGTTGGCGAAACCCGGGGTTCCTCCCGAACTCGCAGATGCCCTCGAGTGGACATTTGTGTCTGATCGCGCCACACTCGAAGGTGCGTCGGTAGACCAGCCGCGCCATCGCTTCCGGGATTGGGCGATCAGGGCACGGAAGACTGAGCAGCCACGCGCACCCGCCGATGTGGACAGAGACTGGAATGGTGAAAGATCCCCGCGGTATTCTTTTTTTATTCAAGTTGATGAGGAGGGGTTACACACAGCGGCCTATGCCGACCTGTCGGATCCTTTTGACTCGGGCTGGGTCAACCTTGTACGCGCGGATGAGGACATCGATTCAAGTCGTAATTCAGCGGGGTTAATTGATGAAACGGAGCATGGGGAAGAGGACGAGGATGAGGGCTGGATGATGATCGCGGCATACATGATTGGACCTGATTTCTATGATGCAATTGATCAATGGCCCGACACCTGGTATGCCTTTTACACGCCTCCCCCCGGATTGGTTGTTTATTGATGATATTGATGATACTACATGACACGTATGGACTGAGTGATCCCGCTACTTTGGCTCCGCATGCTATGGTTTTCTGTATTGGGTTAACCACATTGTGAAGATAAAAACATATAGACCCTCCTCATGACGGCTTTTTTTCTCCTTCCTCCTTCCTCCTTCCTTGGTTTCTCGCTTCTACCATTGAGTTTTCAAACGCATGTATCATTTTTCTTTCTCCAACGCGTACTTCATATCAGGGATCCTGTCTTCGAGCTTTTTCAGCTCAGTCAAGACATACTCACAATACGGCGCGTTTGAGGTTCGGAATGCATTCCGAGCATGTCTGATTGACCTAGTCATCCATGCTCGTGCAAATGCGGAAACATCACTAAAGTAGTGTGGGTCTGTGAATGGCAAATTGACAAATCGGGGTTAGCTAGGAACAAGTCTGCAAGCATTTTGTTTAAAGGTGAAAACCTACACGCCTCATCCCAATGAGCAGCCAATCTATTTCCGAATGTTTTCCGTCAGATTTTGCTACATATGCGCATTCCCCGTCTTGTCAATTGGACGGGCTCACCCCCTAGCTTGCGGAATTTCACGCTCGATTTGTCGCAGCACCCTGTGGACTCTGAAAGCCGCGTTATCTTGTCTAGGTTATGACAGCATCATCATTCAAATACTCGAACACCGCCACAGTCTGCCCAATCGTCAGCATGTCATATCATCTTTTAAATGGACGATGCGCTTGGCTTACCTCCCGTATCGGAGCTAGAAATTGCTGGACTGCTAACTCGTCACCAGCAGTAGCGTTTCTGACAAGGTCGTGAAATACCGACTCAGAAATGGGACGATAAAATCTTTCTATTCTGCCCTTGACAGCGTTAACAGCTTCGTGAAGTATAACAAAGTTAACGGGGTTTCTGTTTGATCCAATTTGCTCATTGACAAGCATATCCGGCTGCCGAATTCTGCCGACTGACTGAGATAGAGCGTTGGCGTTTCGATATAATATTAAAAAAAAGTCGGTATCAATTCTTGGAGTACGTGTAGGTGGGCCGTCTGGCATCCTGTGTCGTCGATTTAGGGGTGCTGGGCGGAAGAAGCGCCCGTGGTTGGCTATCGCAGGGAACCGGCCTAATACAAAGACGAGTTTTATGCCATTCGTTAGTTTCAGCTGTCTGGCCGTTTTCTTAATTCATGCTTACAGGAATTATATGCTCTACTTCGCCCTGCGTTGGGGGATTAAATCCATCAAACGGCGTCTGTTGAAGACGCGGGGTGCTGCAAACTCTCGATCTCATCTGGTATCACCTGTTGGCGAGGCCTGTCAATCTCTGCCGAAGCAACTGCATATAACGTTGCGACGTCGGATAACCTAGCGAAGCCTGTGTTATTTGAATTCCAGTGATCGTCCATCAACTGAAATCTCGTTTCCCACCACGCCTTTCCAAGTAGTTAAGGCCGCCAGTTTCACGTCTCCGGTTTTTATAATCGCCCTGCTCAATTGAACATGCCCGGGGTTCCAGGTCACATGTTGTGATGTCACAGGTGAGCGGCTTTGGCGGGGGCTTGCTGACTTTGCAACAATTGGTACGTCTCCTTCCCCCTTTTTTTCGCTTGTCATTAGCCCCGGAAGTGCACGTATCTTGTGTCAAACCATGGTGCCACATACAAGAGCAGCTCAACTGGCTAATCCCCCTGGGGTCGTTTTCAATTGCAACTTCATCTTTCTGACATTTCGCATCCTCACAGTCAGGCCATTTCCCCCTCCATCGGCAATCGTGTAACGGCGTGTCCGTGGGACAACAATATTTTTCTGTGATGACTAGCGTCAGAACCACGCAGCCTATCTAGCAGTTTCAAAGACATGTTCGGGTTCTCACTCTTCCCAAAAAATCTACAGTCAGCACTCATAGACGAGATCTCTTTCTCTTTTCTATCGTCACACTTCCCGCCACTAGGATCAAACCATGTCAAAAATGCGCTTGCATTCAACATGCGGGGTACTCAGATCACATATGAGGACTACCTACCAGCCGGTCCAGCGACAACCATCGATGACGTTCTTCCAGTTCCCGGCTTTGCAGCAGAGAGCTTTGGCTCCTCTACTGCACCTGTTCGTGCCACTTTCGCCCTCAAAGCCAGCTCCTCTACCTCCCCTATCCGATAAAGTTGAGTTTTAGCCCATGTTCAAAGACTAAGGTTATTCGTGCCGCGAGGCAAGAGGAGCCGAAACTCACCAGGAGGATAGGCGAATAGTGGCTTCCCCGGGATGGCACTGACCGTTACAGTCACCGCCACTTCCGCGCCCTGATGATAATTCAAGGAGTCAGCTGTATGTGGGTTATTCAAAATATATTGTATGAGGAAATACTCACACATGCACTTTCTGGGCGCAGTGGACCCCGGGCAGCAGATAGGTCTCCCCTCATCACCTTTCTAGACTACTGTTAGGATTCGCCGTAATAAGCGCTTTCCCTAATTAGTATACTAGTTTGACTTACAACCATCTCTGTCCCATCCGACCAATCGCTCACCATTGTGACATCGTAAATCTCTCGCAGCTTTACAAGAGTATTCCTTCAATAGTCGACAATTCTGTCCATTCTCTCCAACTAGACTTTGCACAATAGTGCGAGTAGTGGGCAAAATCGACTTTTGCGCGAGGTCGACATGAGCAACATCCTTACCCACCAGACCACTCATGGCGGTGGACTTATCATCGTCAGTGTCAACGGCCCAGATTAGGAACCGCCAATCCCAATACTATTTGCCCAAGCGATCTTAGTCCCGAACGTATCCGCATCCCGTACGACACCCACTGGTTCTTGTCCCAGACCATATATTTGACGGCGGCCTTTTCGTCCTGGACTGGCCGCAGCCCATTGACTTGCCTGAGAATGGCCTGGATTTCATAGTACATGAGCACTCCGCTCGTATCAGAGCATAGGCCTGGTCTAGCGCCACCCTTGAAAGGGCAGCCTGGCTTGGTGCAGCTTGGGTTAGAAAGCTCGAAAGATCGTCCATAAAACCCAAAGCCGATGTTGATTTGCTCTGGCTTGACGCCCACACGCCACAGAAGTTCAGTGGCGAGCTTGATCTCGGTCAGGTTGGCGTGAGCTTGAGCTATGGCACCAATCGGATTATTTCGATCCCTGTTTTCATTAATTGGTCACGTTGAGTCATGGTAGGAAACGTCTTAGAAGACTTACCATGTACCGTGGAGGTCGTAACTCATCAGGTTGGTCCAGTCGGCATACTTGAGCAGTGCTGGCACGTCGAACCACCTTAAGTACCAGTATGAAGACGGAATTGTAAAGGTGATTCCTAGCTGTCGCGGAGATGCATTGAAAGTTCGACGCAGCGTCTTCATCAACAAGGTGAAATTTTCAGTGTCTTCAGGTTTACCACCACGATCTGGTGCCCCTGGGTATTCCCAATCGATGTCAATTCTAATAGCACAATTTATTTAGTACCCGCGACACGTACAATGAATGGGATGTTCACTCACCCATCAAAACCGTAACGGTTCATAGATTTAACAACATTGTCGGCGAACTTTTGACGATTTGCCTCTGTACGTGAAATCTCGCTCAAAAGGGGCTGGGTAACAGTGCCATTGTCAGAAAAGGTCAAGCCACCGACGGCAACATAGACCTTGAGACTTGGGTTGTACTTTTTCGTATCAACCGTCAGTTTAAAAAGACTTTCCGGTGTCTTGGAATCCATAGTGATGAGCTCGTACGAGTCGGTCGATATAAAAGCGAAGGCATAGTTGAGGTGGGTTAGCTCACTGAGTGGCATGTCGCTGGGTGCCTTTTGGTTGCACTTGGATCGGTAACTCCATGATTCATAGTATCCAATGACTTTTAGGTCACAGTATTAGGCCATGATGGGTCTGAAGAGCTTGAGTCTTGAGTTGTCTACATACCCCTGTTTAGTGCCTTGTTTTTGGGCGAGCCCTCTGGTGGAGGAGGACTGAGCACACAATTGGACTGGCAGCCACCCGTACAGAAGTCCTAAAAAATAAACTCGACGCATTAGACCAACAATGCGCGCAAAATTCTATTCGGTCAGCTTACATTTGTTGTTCCACAGAACCCAAATTCGCTGCAACACGTACTCAAAGGGCACGTCTTTCCCCGCTGGGCTCGCATATTGACCACATTCAGCTACAGCATCGCAATTGGACACGCATCCCGCACCACAGTAGATAGCCCCATAGCCGCAAAATCCGCTCGCACCACAGCGGGCTCCGTTGGAACAAGGACGCCCAGGGCCACAGCTATAGTCCCGACGGGAGATGAGGGACGACGAAGAGACAGTGACGTTGGAAGAGACTGACGGCAATTCCAAATCACGGACGTTACCCCTGATTTTCTGGATTGAATGAGGTGATGATGTATTTGCCGTTCCCAGGGAAGAAGTGTCCCGTTTAAAGTTCAGGCTTAGACTGATGATGAATATAAGACCCAGGAAAGACAGCCAGGCATGGATTGGCGGCCCGTTCAAAAGGGGTAAGGGACCCATTCTTGTCTAGGGTCTTGGGGTCTAAGATTAACTGGTCAAAGCAGTTTGGAAAATGGTATGAAATGCTGATGGCTAAGAGAAGAAGAATGAAAGATGAGCTGGATAACAGTGACTGAGAGATAAAAACGAGAGACAGGAGACAGGAGACAGGAGACAGGAGACGAGAGACGAGAGATGGGAGATGAGAGATGAGAGATGAGAGATGAGAGAGTGAGAGAGTGAAAGATGGGGACGAGGGACGAGGGACGAGAAGTAATGATGGTACATTAACGGAAAAGAGAAAACAATGCGCCTATCCGCTTGCATGAAAGAACCGTCGGAGAAAGGCTGGCTACTACCCGTTAGTACTACAGGCACCTGTTGATATTACACGCATTATGTTGGTACCACTCTCGCCTTTTTTGGGCATTTTCTTTGGCGGACTACGGCTGGCGGACCTACCGACTCATTTGTGAGACTTCCCTAACGGTTGTGGAGGCAAGTGATATTTTTACACAGCTCTGGAAAGCTCCTTGTTTATTCCTTTCATATACAGCTTCTGGGTGCAATAAGCTCGTCTATCTAGATCTTGAAGCTTTCAAATCGGGGTTCTTTTGGAGTTATTGCTCTTACCAAGAGTAGTTGATTTTGTAGTTTGGCTTGAGCATTGGGGCCTGATCGACGACATGGCATTCTCCGTCTCACTGTCGTTTTTGCTGTTAGGTTTGCACCTCGTCAGCAGTATTTACGCCCAACAGTTTGAAGACATGGTGATGGGATTTAACTATCCACGAGTTAGTGGTAATTGTCTGAAAGCTCTCAACACCACTGTTCCCGGCTGTCCTGGCTTTTTGATTATGGCGTCTGTCGATAATCCGCTTCAGCTCTGAGCAGCTCACGGCTTTGTGCACTCCGGGTTGCCGTACTGCCTTGTCAAACGTCCGTCAGACAATTGCCTCGAGCTACAATCTAAAGACGGACGTTGTTGAGATTGATGGCGTCGTCTGGCCCTGGTCTGTACAAGCTTCTATGCACTATTCTTTTCCAGTTTGCCTCTGTCCGAGAGAAGTTTATGGCTAACCATGGTTATGGCTATGATACAGCTACCTACCTGACAGACCACTTCTTGTACACATACAATCTGTCATGCAGAAAAGACTCGTATGTTCTGTTTACTCAATTTTTTGCTACTGTTTCTAGCCTTGATGTGTTAACCATAAAACAACAGCACGTTTGGTCGGTCTTGTGACGAGATTTTCGTTTCGTCGCTAGGGTCCGATCCCGCGTTATCTCAGAACTGTTCTGACTGTATGCTCGGAGTTGTGCAATTGCAGCTAAACTCGCCATTCGGCTACCAGCCTGAATTTGCTGAAGACTTCCAGTCGATAACTTCAAGCTGTGGTGCAGGCGGATATGACTTTACGTCGCCAACCCCTTATTCTATCAGCACTAACCCTACGCCGGCCCCTGAGGCTCCGACATGTCTGAAGCCTTATATCGTGCAGCCTGGAGACAGTTGCGATGCAATCGCACTGTCTCAAAATGTTTCGACGTATTCCATTATAATATCTGGGAGTTTGGATTTCGAATGCACCAGGTTGCAAGCTGGTGCCTCTCTGTGTCTACCCAGTCCTTGCACGTTATATCGCATGCGGCACGACGAAACTTGCGAGAGTATTTTGGCTCGGCATAACAGTTTGACTGAAATTGATATGATCAATTGGAATCCCAATATAGACCCTCTCTGTTCAAATCTGGGGCCCCTTGCTGAGACACTAATTTGCGTCAGTCCTCCTGGAGGTGATCCGGTCAATGTCACCCCCATCACCGAGCCACCCTCAACACCAACAATGGATTATAACACCCCTCTACCCGAACCCACCAATGGCAAGGAAGAGTCAAATCTCCCCTGTGCCAAGTGATATACTATAGAAAAAGGCGACTACTGCGAAAGCTTTTCATTACGCTATGCATCGTGCTTCGAGACTTCTACTTCCTCAACCCGTCCGTCAACGAACAATGCACAAATCTGCTCCTTGGTATTGCCTACTGCGTCGCAGCTGTTAGCGATATAAACACGTACACGAGCTACCCTTACTCGACGTCACCCCTATATACGCTATCATCAGCAATATATTCCACCACAACGCAAACTCTATCATTATCATACAATACTGGCTGTAATATCCCGCGGATGAAAATCCTACCTGTTTGAGAAAACCATGGCAATTTCAAGAAGATCATTGAAAACTGTGGCATCAATGAGATTTGGCAAGAAATAGCCATGCCAGCAAGGTTCTAAGCGCTCAAAGCTCACGGAAAACAAGTCGCTAGAAACGTGACACCAGTGTGTGAAACCCTGAAACTCGTAATAGACCGTAGCGCCACATTCTTAACCCAGCTCTGATTTTTTTTTTTTCTTTTTTTTTTTTCTTTTCTCACGGAGTCTTTGCCCCTTTTATACGGCTGCCAGTGTATCAGCTCGTGGCAATCACATCCTCTGACTCCTGATTTCAACCTCGCAAGATCTTCATCCACTACCATTATCTTCCCGGGCCATGGACTCGAATTTTCGACAAAGGAACTCGGCGCAAGCTCCCTCAACGGCAGCAATGACGTAATTGTTTGACGGAGCTCAGTCGCATTTTGAGAAGACAAGCTTCTCTGCGAATCACTTGGGAAGAACTTCCCAACTTGTCAAAGGATACGATACACCCATACCGGGTTCCAGCCATTATCATCCTCTTATTGAAAATACATACAGAATCTAAGCTATAAACAAAACAAGAAAGACAACATATATTCCCACCTCAGGGCAACAGTCTGGGTAATGAAACTAGCTCTCTGATACTATGGGTACACAAAGCAGCACTAGCTGCACTACCCACAGGCCAACCAGGATGATTTCATAGTATTTTCATTACTATTCCTGAGAGACACATTTTCTTCGCGCTGTCAATAATATATGGCGTACTCTCAAATTATTCTCATGCAACTCATGACTTTCATCCCAAGCTGAGCCTTCTCAATATCACTGTTATGACAAGTGGACATAAGCATAACAGCATTTTAAACACTCACTTATTAAGAACATGCTTACATGGATTTTCTCAACTAATGTCTTTCAACAAGTGAATCTATTTGTGTAGTTTATTGCTGTAGTCTTCATTTTTTTAGTGAAGCAAGATAACTCTTTCTCAACCAGTTCAACTGATATATTAATAAATAGACACATCAACAGGCTAACATACATCATGAGACATTATCAAAAGTAAAAATAATACATTTCTGAAAGATTTTAATACAGCACAGTTTCAGTGATGATAGGTCAATTTATTAGCTCTCTCTCTTTTATAACTATCGGTTCATAGTTCATTGTCATTCAAGTTCACAGAAGATCTCTTAAACCTCACTGCCTGCAACTGACATTAGCTGATATTTTGTTTCCCATTATAGCAAATATGTCTTTTTTGAAATATCTTGCCTTCAATGAGATTGCTCTACAAATAACATCATCATCTTCTCAACTTTCTCTCCTATTTACGGACTGAAGAAAAGTCTGATAAAAATATCTCCTCGCCTCCGCTTCCGATTCTCACTAGAAAACGAAAATACATCATACTTTCTTCAAGCACTTTCACAACCTCTTACATTCCTCTATCATCTTTCATCTTCTTCCCCGCCATCACAGCCTTATCGGAGTCTCTCGATGTCTGTCGGGAAAATAAATCTAATCATCACCTCCTACATGATAGTCGCCGGTATCGCCCCGGTACTTCTGGGGAATCTGGCTGATACGGCGGGAAGACGTGTTGCGTATATCCTGATGATGACTACTTATTGCGCAGCGAACATTGGTTTGGCCTTGCAAAGTAACTGGGCTGCCCTTTTCGTTTTGAGAATGGTAATGGTACAAAGTGCTGGTAGTGCTGATAGGCAGATTTCTAAGTAGCATTTAGACCCTAGTTACATCAAGATTGACATTAGCCATAGGTACCATCGCTTTTGGTTATGGTGTCGTGTCGGACATTGCTGCCCCAGCTGAGCGCGGGCGAATTGTTTCGGGGATGGTTCTGGGTAAAAGATTGCTTTCCCTCAATCCGCGCGGCTGAGCTTATATTATCTAAACAAGTTCTCCTTTCTTCCCAATGTTCTTGTAATCAGCAATAAAAAAAGCTAAGGTTAATTTTGTTTCTCACAGCCCAAAAGTTGTAACAGCTGTTGGACCTATACTGGTTGGTGCTCTCGCCGAGTCCCCCGGATGGAGATGGATATTTTGGCTTCTTTGCCTGCTCTCGGGAGTCTGTCTTCTTTCGACTGCTCTATTTCTTCCAGAGGCAGCACGGTCGATTGTAAGAAATGGTTCTATTACCCCTTTAGGTTTTCATAGAACGCTCTACTTTTCCTACCTACGGTTATTCCCCTTCTCCAGGACCTCAGCTTCCCGAGTCAACGAACGACCGTCACAAGAACTTTCTCAAAATCGCTTTTCTATCCCTAATCCAATTAAAAGTCTGAAACTTCTTTTGGCAATAGACTCCATGTTGATCGTGCTCGTGTTCAGTATATTTTAGATGAATCTCAGCTGCGTACACCCTTCCACATCAAACCTCTTCATCGACATCTACGGTATCACAAAATTCCAAGCAGGTTTAGTTCCAAGCAGGTTTAGCGTACTACCCTCTGGAGTTGGATCTGTCATTGGAGCATATGGAACAGGTAACTATTAATTTCATCCCGGGGTTAACTCTATATTCGCTAACCAACTACTCAAATAGGAACCATACTTAAGCACGATTACCGTGTTACAGCTCGGAAGCATGGCATAGCCATAGATATAAAAGGGGGTGATAATTTAACGATGTTCCCTATAAAGGAAGCGCGATTCAGAAGTATAGGATATGCGATTGGCACTGTAGGAGTTTGCACAATAGGTTATGGATGGGCGTTACGCTCAGTTGTGGTAAGTGCGCGATTGTCAACACGGTTTATCAAGGACACGGAGTGACAGCCCTAATAATATAGCACATGGTCGCCCCCTAATACTTCAGTTCCTCATCAGTCTTTCAACAGCCATGGTTTTTAATGTATGCGATTCCTCCCCTCATACATCTCTTATATTTTGGGTGAATAACCCTGGCTAATTCGATTGTAGATGAGTGGAACGCTTCTGGTCGACGTGCATCCAAAATCTCCATCAACTGCCTCGGCGGCCAATAGCATTATTTGTTATCTCCTTGCCGGCGGAGGACTTGCCGTAGTCAGATACTCATAGATTCCATAGGTGTCTTGTGGACCTTTACGGTGTTTGGCGGTGTTTGTATGGGGTGTTTGTGTTTGGCATGGCTTGAGTGGAGATACGGGAAGCCCTTGAGAGACACAATGAGGGGAAGAGGAGCTGAATGTTAAGAGCCAGGAGGCACATGGGTTGTGCTAGGTTGAATGGTAGCTTGTCTGCTTAATAGGGGGTTAACATATTTCATGTCTTTGTGCAGCGAGAAGGGCCCGCACACAATAATCCATCCGAAGACGGAGATAATATAACACTGCTAAATTTTAAAGCAAGTGCTGTCTAGAAACACGAGACATGCGTGTTGTCCCGCAGGATAAACGCTACGCGCATGTGCGGTAAACGGTGGTTATCGGCATCGCGGTTAATACATGTAAGAGAACTTGGTCATTAGCCCAATGCGGCACACGATGACCGCGGATGTTATTTAAGGACCCGAGTAACTGAAGTGATAATTTAGAACGTACAATGTACATACAAAAATTATCGGTAAATGGAGTTAAAAGTCAATACGCAACCAGTGAAAGGCGGGGGCGGTGGTGGAGTGGAGAGGGGTTACCTGATAAGGGTTTGGTCGTAGAGACAACCGTCATATATAACAGTGATGTAATACTGAAGCACAACGAATATGGCATGGCAGCTTAGCGATTGCGAAGATGATTTATCTCTCCCTTTTATATCGGCATTATAATAGATCATTTTATTTAAAATTGCCTTATTTGACTGGTTTGTATTCCAGGTTTCCGACTGTAGCCACCTGGGCAAGAGAAGCGGGGAGCTCCGTATCATGTGACTGTATACTTGGGCTTGCACTGATAAACCCCGCACGACTTGAAGAAATGGAAACCCATCATTTTCCCAGTTGTATTCTCACTATAAGTATTTTATTAAGATACAGTGAGAAGGAAAAATGGACTCGGAAGTCAAGTATCTCCTATCCCTCCGCGCCATCCGGGAGCGTGCCAAAATAGTAGCAGATGCTGCGCAGGCTGGGAAGTTAAATCACTTCGACCTGCATGAAGATCGAATGAACCAGGTTGCTGACTTTGTGAGCTCCGTTATTAAAGTGCGTTTAAAAAATATATATACACCGCTGGTAATCTGAAATTCAAAACGCCGATTAACTGACTATCTTCTCCAGAGCGACTATGGCCCAGACAAGTACGACACGATCCCACCACACGGTCGTTGGCAGCATTTTGAGGTGGGCAATGTGCCGCGCGTATCAAACTTGATGGAAGATTGGAAGAAAAGTGGATGTGACAATCTTGAAACTACCCGCCGCCTGATCGATTTGTTCTTTGTCTCTGTGCTCCTGGATGCCGGGGCCGGGGATCACTGGCGCTATGTTGAGCCTGGTACCGACCGAGAATACAAACGGAGTGAAGGCATTGCAGTAGCTTCACTGTATATGTTTAACTCATTGGACTTTGCTGCAGAGAAAGATGCAAAGACGCCCTTGGTAGATGGTAAGGTTCTGATGGCACATTAATGTTTGACCCCGCGCTAATTTAATTGGCCTGCAGGGAAGGGCTTGGAACAGCTTACTATTGAGGCACTAGCACAGGGATTTCAAATCTCAGACAACAATCCGATGCTAGGTATTGACTCTCGTGCAAGTTTGCTTAGGGGTCTAGGGAAATCCTTACTCTCTCGTCCGGATGTTTTTGGTGGTCAAGGACGCCCAGGAAATCTTGTCGGTAAGCATTCCCTGCGCATAAAAATACATAATGTTCACAGGAAAAATCTCGATACTAAGAGAATATGTAGACTACATGGTGAACTTTGCCGGCCCGTCCTCGAACCTTGATGCCCTCGTATTCTGGGATGTACTTCAAACCCTCCTTATTCCTATCTGGCCCAAAGATCGCACCTCCATCAACGGACACCCCATTGGGGACGCATGGCCACTGAGCGTTTTGCAAAAACAAACAGTTCAATCTGAAGCCAATGCCTCCAGTAAATCGGAGTTTATTCAGCCTTTCCACAAACTTACCCAGTGGCTCACTTACTCCTTAATGGTCCCATTCCAGCGAGTCCTAGGCATGCAGTGGATCAACACTGATTCTCTCACCGCCTTGCCTGAGTACCGCAATGGTGGTCTTTTTGTCGATTTTGGGGTGCTGTCTCTGAAGAAAGAAGCACTCGATAGAGGATTGCAGGCTTCTGGCAGCGAACTGCCCATGTTTGAAGCGGGAGATGATGTCATTGTGGAGTGGCGGGCTATGACGTTGGTGCTAATTGACAAGTTGTATGGTATGGTTTCATCACGTATGGACGGAGCTCAGTTGTCTATGGCGCAGTTACTGGAAGCAGGGACATGGAAATCGGGACGTGAAATTGCGGCACAGCGTCGGCCAGAAACCAAATCAAGTCCGATCGTTATCAAGAGCGATGGTACGGTGTTTTGACTACTGTTATTCTCACTGCAGAGTGGCTAAAACTTTCTTATAATCTATTTATTACCAGATTGATATTCTAAACATAAGTCAAAGTCCTCAAACAGAAGACAGTATGCTAGCCTAATAGACAGAAAGGCAAATCAAAAGCTGGCTCTTAATATGTGCTTGTCTGTTACAACTTTTCTTTCTTTAGCAAATTCTATCAGTAAAATAAGAAAATAATACTACTCAATTAGTCAATAATTTAAGAAAAAGTTATTATTATATATTAAGACAGTAAAGGCCCTGCATATTATGTTAAAGTGAGCCACAGAAGGAGTACTACGTAATCCTGTCAGTGAGAGCTCAAACAGTGAAGGTTGAGAATAAAAGGTCGTATAAATATTATGCAAGCAAAGAACTTTATTAATAACAAAACTCTCAGTAGAATGCATTTGCAGACTGAGAACCTGATGTACTAGTATTACTACTGTATAATAAGTTAAAAGTAAGGAAACAGAAAGCTGAAAAGTTAGGTTGTTCATTGTGTACAGCTAAGAAAACGGTATAAAGAATGAGCGAAATGTGTTAGGCAGTAAACATTTAAGGTAAATATAATGGTCCCGAGGTCCATGTGGCAGTTGTGTACAGATGCGGGCGCGGTTTGATTAAGCTTAATTAAACTTTCCGGGCGGGGTTCCGGGCCCGGGCCCGGCGGGCCAGCAGTGTCGGCCCGAGCCACAAGCAGCCATTGGTGGAACTTCAGATGAAAGAAACTCAAAAGGCATAGAAGCAGTTCGTTACTTCTTACCTGCCTTGAATTCATACACGACACACCCAGCTTGAATGCTCCCGCCAATCTCTCCGTTGATGCCTTGAAAGTATTAGCATATATTCAGATTACGAGGTCGTCAAGTGGAAACTTAACATTTCTTATAGTTATCACTTAGCAAGTTTATGCAATTCGCGTCTTTGTTACATTCAAGTGGCATCCAAGCGTTTCCTTCAGAGACATCTGGCTCACAGTTGTCTTTTCAATATACGTTGTACGTGTACGGCACATCGTTCGTCTCAGTAGAAAAGCTGATGAACGAATTTCTGTCTCCCCTGCAAATATTCTTCAACGCGGTGCCGGCACATACTAACCCAACGTACTTGACTTTGGAAATATTCGTCAATGTCTTTATGCTTTTCAAGGGCATTACTTGGAAACAAAAAACGATTCTGCAGCGTGCTAGGCGTTTTAGGTGACGATGGTCCTTCATGTATGCTCCGCACCATGTGGTGGGGCTATTATTATCTTTTCGTCCAGGCGTAAGTCACAATCTGCATGGATAGTTAACGATATCACTTGAATAGTAGGCTGCATGTTGAAAATTCATAAGCCAGTCATATTTCCTGGGGAAAGTTCCAAGGTTGGTTTGCCAGGATATCTTCCTAGTCTCATCATATCGCCTAGTTCCGTTTTGTTGGGCCGGTGTTGTGTTTGCTGTTGGACCATGGAAAGCTTGCCAGTGGTCAGAGTTTCTTTTTAAATCCCCCTGTAAGGAGAGCCACTTGAAAATCTTCCCAGGTTCTGACCGGCTAATCTGCGCCGTACGTGCATCACGGCCCCCAAACCTTCAACGGCATATATCCATGCCGCCTTTATACCCACGTCATCGGCGGCGGACTCTTTCTTTATAACTTCTGCGCCGTAAGTTTCCCAACATCCCAACAGGGTTATGAAGAGGTCAACTCTACCTCTGACTAGTGTAGTACTTATCTCGAAGTCAGACCCACCAACTCCCCCTCAAGCCAATAGAAAAACCATGGTCTCTCGCACACCTCTTCTGCCACCCCCGCCTTCTCCTGATCACACGTCTCCAAATGCTCCGCGCCTTCGATTCTCAGAAACGGCCATTCACATCTTTGGCTACCCAACGGATCAGGGGGACGAAGTAGGTGTCATCGCTTTTGAAAATGCCTCTGCCGCAGACTTTGAGTTCCTCTCTCTCGATCGTACGTCAATCAACACCCCCGCTCGCTTCCCGGAACAAAATGCAGAGAATGCATTCTGCACCAGTCTTCTAAGTCTCGGAGGCCGAAGATGGGAAAATATCAACCGCTTCCAACACGTTTTGAGTGCTATCGCCTTCGATGAGCTTATATTAGAGGATATCCAATACGGCACCATTACGACACCCACCTCTGTTGAACGTCGTTGGGTGTCAGTCGCCCATCCTTTTTGGGGAGGTGTCTGCATACCAGAAATTCCCAGACGTCTTCCTGAATTGGGAGATTTTGATGAGCAGTCACCAGAGGAAGATATAATATTGGACCGCAGAGCAATCTTGCGGCTGGCGCTAAATATGGATGAAAAGGCCAAGTTGCTGGTGGAGGGATTTAATGGCAAGCTGTATAAACAGTGGATGAGATTGAAAGCTCTGTCATTCGCCAGGAAGATCTCAGCGGCTCATAAACAGAACATGGATCTAGCTTCTTAAAAGATTTGCGCGCGGCAGTAAATCATACGGCATTGTTCTTACGTTGGTCTATGAGTCCTTTAGTATTGAATGCTTTTAAAATTCTGTCTACTGGACATATTAATGAATAATTGGCCGATAGAATAGTCGACAAAGTCTGCAGCCTTGTAATGATCAAACATATTCTACACGCGGAGATCTAATCATTAGAAGTAATATTAGGCAATTCTGGTGTATATATGGCAAGTTCATGTGCTCTACATGTGCGTACCGCTCAATAAAACAGAACTTTTCTCAAGGTAACGGAAATATGAAAAATTCAAGTCACGATGGCATGAAGGTTGTCCTACTTCTTCGTCATCCTCAGGATATACAAAGTTGGGGACCTTCGGAAAACATAAATTGCTACATGTACTATCAGAAAAAGTTATAATAGATCTCTGGGAGCCTCAGACGGTAGAGGATTAACTATACACCCAGCTCATTAACCGGCGCATTAAAAGCGTCAATCTCGTCAGCCCAGGGGATGCCCTTTTGAGCACCCATTTTAGTAATAGCCAAAGCAGCAGCTTTGTTTGCACGAACAACAGCCCGCCTGATATCCCACTGCCCTGTTTCCTTCTGGCATAGATAGTCGGAAGCATATGCGCCAGTAAAAGTGTCTCTGCCATCTTGGTTCAGCCAAACTATAGTTTATTGGAATGCAAAGGGAAACCCACCCTGCCCCTGTGGTATCTACAACCTTGATTTCATATGCTGGGCAATAACCGCGCGCTCCTGAAGTTGCGTAGTATGCACCCTTTGTACCAAGCGTGATCACAACATTTTTCACCCCCTTGTTGAGAAATTCCTGGCAAATTGTCGGCCACGTATCATGATTTACCTCATCCAAGTTTCGGCCAGACATAACGGCCGCCTCTGATTTGTTTACCAGTAAGTGCGTAATATGCCGATATGTGCCTTTCGTTATCGGATTTGCTGGCGCCGCATTCAAGCAAAAATCAATGCCAGCTTTGCCCGCCGTCTCGATCATCTGCTCAACCACCTCTCTAAAAACTCCATCTGGGCAATGCAGAGATCTGGTCGTATGCCATGTCCAAGGTCCTCACCCTCACCCGTTAGAAAGTGCTCTTTCTTCCATGTTGCCGTCGCCCCGAGAGTAAAGAGACATCTATTCTCTCGCGTATCGTTCTCCACCATCACGAAACATATGCTCGATTGGGTATTTGGCACAGTGATGACGCCGGAAGAGTCAATGCCATTTTTGTTCAGGTCAGCGTAAAACCTTTCTCCATACTTGTCATCACCAACTGCACCGACCATCCTAACGTTGATCTCGAGCTCGTCGTCGGCGTTGTCAGGGATTCGGTGTTGCGCTAGTGAGGACGCTGTCGTTGCTTTAGCTTCACCGTCTTGTTCCACTGTTGTTTTTGTCACCGTCGCTTCCTGGACATCTACCGGTTTTCTATGACACGACCGATATGTGGAATTGCTGAGTTTGCACCTTTTCCGCCCAGAGCTTCCAGATACTCATTTGCCAGGAGGCTCTCACCACCGGTCGGTATACGATTCGCAATCATAATCAGATCGTAGTCCAGCCCTCCGATGACTGAAATGGTTTTTGGCGCCATGTTGTTTTCAGAGATGAACTTTTTGCAGAGATGTTCAAGAAAGAAAACTGCCGTATGCTTTTAGAGGGGGTTTGTTATACAATGGGAAACAAAGGATTCAGTTGATACTGAGCAGTTAAGTAACTACCCCACATCAACTCTTACAGCCTTGCTGCATTATGCAATGTGCCTTTGTAGTTAAGAGCTAGATTCACATTTCAGAATTAATTCAAGTCATTTGTTCTTCTTTTTCTTCTTTCTGTTATTCTTTTTTCTTTCTCTCTTTAGATGTCTGTCTCTTTCCTTGATGACATTCAACTTTGGTTTGGGGGGTTGATCTTCTTTGTGTCTTGATAGAGCTCATCAGCATCGCTTCGTTCAGCCTTGTTGTTTTAACAATATTGTGCTTTAGGTAGCTGGGATTTATCAAAAAGGATACTTATCTTTGCATGCGCCTGATTGCGAGAACCTCAAAGGCAATACAGCAGACAGGGCCAGAGGGAAAGACAAATGTGAGCTTGTAGTATTGAGCTTCAAAATTATTCCAAGTTTACTTGGGTCCATTAAACCTATCACAGGGGTTATTGGAACATCAGTTATATTGGGAAGATTTTTCACTGAACATTATGCAGCCCTAATCATATAGAATATTCAATTGTCACAGTAGGGACTGTTTCAGAAATTCAGTATGCTAACAAACAGGATGGTGGGCTTCATTGAAGCTTTTCTCCCAATTATAATTCCAAAAACCTTCCTGTTACATAAAAGAAAACATTACCATCACAACGCCCATGGTGCCCTATGCCCAACCCAATAATTCATCACAACATAAGTCATCAATCGACGGAGTATATGTGCTCCCCGTTCATCCACAGGATATCCCAACGTTCTCTCCTAGGCAATTGCCAGTTTAGTTGTACAGTTTCTTCCAACTAACCCTTTTCCCCTTCCTCCTATCCACCAGCGTCAGATGCGCAACGTCAGAGTCAGTGGTTTCCGCCTCGCCCACCATGCCCGGAATCCGACCCAGGGACTCAGAATCCGCAAAATCCTCATGAATAGCGAGGTCACCGTCGCGGACCTCCTTTGCAAAATCACTGCCCAGAACAAACATTCCGAACCCGTTCAACGTCTCCGCCCACCGCGCCTTGAAGCCATACATTATTCCAATAATCACGCATCCGGCGGCCCAGACGGCAAACAGTGCCAAGGGAATCTCTGCTGGAATATCACCTGGACCAAGCACCTTGCCCTCTTTGGTGGCTGTCAGGTTTGGATGCTCGTAGGCATGGTCAAAGTCGTTTGCTAAATCAAACATGGCATCCAGCGCATTCATGGCATAGGCGCGCATCACCGCCTTTCTCATGGACTCTGAGTCGATGAATTTGATATAGAACCAATAGTTGGATTCAGAACGCCGAGCTGTAGGTGAGAATATGTCATAGTAGTTCCGGTGGATAATATTCAAGGCCATTGGCCCGAATGAAGCATCCTCCATGAAACCTCTTGGCACAGCCCCGGCTGGGGTGAAGGATGTAAACGTTGCTAATTCTGGGTGGAGGTCTGCAAAGCCAAGCTGGTACTGGTGGAGGCAGCGAACCCCGATGGGCTCAGCGATGGAGATGGGGGCCTCGAGTGGTCCCCATATATCAATGACGGCGGACAAGTTGTTATTCTCCTTTATTATCTGTTCGGGTAGGAAAGTATTGTTCAGTGAGAAGTTTCTGGCCGGTTCGGGGCCAAAGACAAAGGGGCTTCCCAAGCCGGCGAGCGACGGCTTGACAGTTTCATTGAAACCAATGTCTCCCAGTGTCTCCTTGTATTGAACTTCACCGCGCAGCTGCCACAATGCAATTTCAATGACATTATTAGCCGATTTCAGACCCTCTTCGTCGAAAGTGGACACAGCTTCCCAGCTATCAGGAATCAGGTCGTTTCCGACGAAGCGGGGTATTACCCTGTTGTGGGCGATTTCTCCATACGCCTTGACATTGGGCGAACCCGTTATATTTCCTGTATTCCAAAACGTGATTGTTGTATCGTTATACTTGGCGTCAAAATTGAACACGTCACCTATGGTGTTATCGTTGATGCCCGCCACTGAGTCTGGTGTGGACCAGCGGCGGCTCAGAAGAGTAAAGTTAGACGCGTCAGTAACGACATCGCATTTGTACCCAAGACGCAATCCCCAGGCGCGGCCTCTCACCAGCGTGACGCTCTGCGGTGCTAAAAATAAGTCCACTATACCCCCTGTGTGGGGTAGTGAATTTGGCAGCGACTGAAGGCTCTCGGTCTCTTTTCGATCGAAATCAGGTGGTGTATGTACGACACCAGCGCCGGGGGGCGTCATCGGGGCGCCACTTAGCCACGCCTGGCTTGCACGCACACCTTTATTCCCATATTTCTCGTAGAAGTTATCGGTCGTCCGGCCGATCACTCTGGCCTGGCCAGACGCTTTGACATAACCATCATATAATTCCATCGCCAGACCGGACAGTGGAAGCGCGATGTACACAGCCAAGCTCAGGACAGCGTGGAGAAACCACAGTCTACCAGCAAGTCTCTTCCTCCCCCTACTTTTCACTGTGGCTTTGAGAAAATACCACCACCCAGCCAAACCATTCCACGTCTTCTCGGCATGACTGAACAGCACGCGTCCATCTTTCGGAGCCCAAAATGGATCCTGTAACATCGCAGCTTCGGCGGCCTCGAGTCCATACCTGGACGCACCGAGGCCAAACACGCCGATGAAGAACCATGAGTAGTACACCCATCTCCCGTTGCGGTGGCCGTATGGCACCATTTCGGGGTCTTCAGTCAATAGAACTGTCTTGAGGACTACAAAGTAGGTCAGGATAGCCGGGGGGATAATGATTAGGACTAGGGCGCGCAATGGGAAGCGGCGAAGCCTGGACGAGTTCTGTTTGAAGCCATTTTCAGTTTTGGGTGCGTTCTCTTTGTTTGGTTTTGAAACTGGGACCTCCAGCAACCCAGTGTTGTCCTTGGGCGCACTGCCATCGCTTTCAATGTCTGGGTCGTTTGATCTGTCGGTAGAAGCCATACGTTCGTGCTGTAGTCTCTCAGGCGCAACTTGGGAGAGCTTGAGAATGCACAAACAAACGAAAAGGGGGGAGACATGGGAATCAAATAATAAGACTCCCAACCAACAAACCGCGAGAGCCTCAACAAGCTAGCCAAAGTTAACCCGAATGGACCCCAGCCTGAAGGATTCGACGTAAAACAGCCCGCATCTTGAAGGATTCGAATCCCATGCAGAACACCAAAATCCATCAACCAGCGCATACTTTGTGCTGATCTAGACAGCCTTACATGGTTTGAGTGGCTTGTGCCGAGCAGCCTAACTCAGCTGGAGCCAGCTAAAGCCTAATAATAAAACGAATGGAAGGCCTGCATGGGAGTTCGTATCTAAAAATAACCATAACCAATGGGCCAAAAAGGGTCAATCCTTCTGGACAAGGCCTCAGTTTCAGCTATATCGGCAGGTTATCGCAATTGGCATTTCCGCCACACTTAAGACATGGTAGTTCATCGTGAACCGCAGGTGTCCGTGAGGAATCCAGCAAAAAAGGAGGCTAGTTCTGAAGTCGCAAAGCAAGGCCGTGTAAAAACAAATGGAATAAGGTGATCGAAAACAAAGCTGGAGCCGGCTATCTCTCAGCGTCTGTCGATGACTTGGCGCAAGGCTGTGTCGTGTGCTAAATTCTAGGAGAACTTGGCATGCTAGTGCATCGCCAGTCAGCACTTTAGTGGCGTTAACCCCCTTAGTGGGTTCTACTACACCCCTGGCCCAGTGTAGTAGATGTCTAGATGTCAGATTCCTGTGCTACCAAAGTATAGGGTTATCATACGAACTCGATGGGTTGATAACGGACTGTCCGCTGTGCCCTCCCCTTTTTCCTGCTTCCCGCGCATCTGAGACTCATGGCCTACCTCCTAAAGAGCATGGAGATGGCATCTTTTGTTGAGCTGGCGGGGTATATTGGTTCTGGCATGGGTGGAAGATCCATGTCATCCAAACTCTGGTCTGCTGTGAGTTGAAGCCAGCTTCGCTAGGTTTCTTTTTTTTTTCTTTTTTCCCGTTCTATTTCCCCTACACACGTAGTCACAAGCTCCAGCGCAAAGAACCTAGTTTAATCGGTAAATCTTATCTTTGAGGAGAAGGCGGACGAACTCATGGACACTCGCTTGTCAGGCCAGATGCTGAAATATTTAGGTAACGCGCAGGAAAACAGGTGATATTGTCGCGTGTAAGCAAGCCTATATAACCTGAACTGAACCCCGTTCAATTAGGATTGACTCTTTGGCGCAGTGGTTCTTTTCATATACCTAGGTATATTTGCGCCGCAAATCGTAGTTGATGATGGCAACCTCTACTTGTGCATGTACATGTGCCTCGTCTGACGATATTCGGCTTCAAATTCAATATTTTAGATAGTTGTTGAGCTGATTTCCATCTTGTTACGGTATTCTGTAGTATCGAACAAGGTTCGTTGTCGTTCAATGCGATGACCAGGTCAAATATATCTATTTTCAGATGAAGGTGAGAGATACGGTGAACCTCACTTGACGGGCACTGTAACTTACCCACACTGGTGGGATTTCACGACCAATTGAATACTGGCTATGAGAAGGTTGGGGGAGAAACAGAACATTGCTGCTGCTAAAGAGGACAGAGAAAGTCCACCCATGGATGTGAGAAGTTGCACTAGAGAAGGAATATTGAGCTTTTTCAGATAGGGTTGTGTTGGTATACTCTATATAATCTCCATCAAATGTATGTCCAGCACATACGACCATAGGGAGTGGAAAACAGGGCTTCCCGTCCGCTCAGCCGTACTTAAGCCACTCGCCGGCCGGCTAGTAGTTGGGTGGGTGACCACCAGCGAATCCCGGCTGTCGTATGTTTTTGGGTATTTTGTTTTTTATATTTTTTGTTTTGTATATTCTCTGACATCCCCACAAATAATCTGTATGACTCTTTTATATTTGGATATATTCATGCTTAATAAGTCTTCAACTATCTAAGTTAATCGAGATTGATGTTGCCAGCCCTGAGATCTTCGTGATTCACGTGACATCATCAACATCCCCGGGTTCTAATTCAACAAATCCTCACCATCAACACCCCGGAATTCAAAATACTTATTCCACTCCGGATCCTCAATCAAATTCTTCGCAATTGCCTTTTCAAACCCGATTAAGATCTCATTGCCTTCATCCTCGCCTGCCGGACCACCATTTATCCGTGTCGGGTAGATGATGATGTACCCATTAGTGACCGTATCAAAGGGATGGCGGAACGCGTACGGCCTGCCGAATCCAAAGTCGGCCTCATAGGGTTTCGAGTCCCTCCAGTCTGTCGTGATATTACTCAACGGCGGGAAGCCATCCATGCGAAGGAAAAGCGTGGTCTTGTCTCGAACAGCCGCTACCTGGGTGAGCACGGCATCCATGTTCTCCTCGGTCGCGCTGTTCGTGAGTTGGCGGTTATACCTGGGAGTGATGGGTAAGCAACTATCACAGAAGTTAAGAAGATCAAAAACTTATTTTTCTTCTGGATTAAGACGCAAATAACCCTCTTCACTGATCCGTACGATGTTTTACGACGGAGAAGGTGCTATTAGGTGGACAAGTGAAAGCGATATTTGAGGTGGGCTTACCAAGCCAGCTTCGGTAGGGGAGCTTCTGAGATGACCTCAGCCGCCGTGAATTGCGGAACAGGAACCATAGCACTCATCGGCACTGAAACAACGTTTCCTTGAATACGTTTTGCCACGGGACGATCATGGAGGCGTGTCCGCATATTGACAGCCTCGCCCCACAAGAGATTCTTTGAAAGATCTTGCTTGAAGAAGGGGGCCCGGTGCTTCGAGAGCATGCGCCAGATGTACGTCGTGTACGCATCGTAACTGGAAATCCAGTAACTTCCGTCATCGGGACTTGCCATTTTTTTCAACTCTGCTGCCTTGCTCTTAGGCAGGTGGAACAGGAGCCACTGACCATTAGTGTGGTCAGGGTGCCGTGGAGGTGATGGGGGTCCCTCGACGAGCTTTTCGGGATATGGTTTGGTGAGTCTCGAATAGTCCAAACAAGCAGCGTCCCATGGCGGATAGGCCGGGTTCCCGGGCGATTTCCAGATGGCAGCGCAGTTTTCAGCCAGCTGATATAGTTCGCCGGCCCATCCATTGATGTCGTTGCAATAATGGTGGTGGTGCATCATCAAAACCATACCGCCGCGAATGAAGCTTGCCTTGAAAGCAGAAGTCTTGGGGTTGCTAGTCGGCTGGGCCTCTGGCTTCTCACCATAGGTCATAGGGGCAACGCACCAAGTGCTCAAGTTGCCCAAGGATTGGGCGGTAAAATGTTGTTTGTCAAGGTCATCAAAAGAAGGATATTTGCCCTCGTCCTCAGGACCATCCAGCCACTGCACGTGGAACTCAACAGTGCTTTCTCTTTTCTTATGGAAGCATAGCCCGCCCTCGGGGTGCTCTTCGACGTAACCGCATAACTGACGACATTGGCTCAAAGTAACTTCTAGTCCGCGCTGAATCGTATCGATAATGGCCTTGCGGTCGTCGGAATCCGATAGCTTGAAGAACAGAGCCCAGTTGGTATATACCTGGCCCACAACATAGTCAAGAAGGCCTAGTCTGAGGTACTCGTCCTCTGGGTCATTCTCCCAACCCTTGGGACGGAGCTCAATGACTTGTTGCTTAGGCATTTGGGATGTGGGAGGCAGGGTGACGTTCGTTGCTGGATATTTCGGAGGTTGGGAAGGATTTACGCAGGAGAATGATTGCGACTAGCTGGGAAAGGCCCGGACCTTTAATGGGAGACTTTCCCACCTTGTCGCAAGGTCGGGGTTGCCAGCTAAGGGATCCGTTCGCTGCTAGTACGGAGTACTAGTCGTTCAAGACAATGGGAGCAACAAAATACTAATCACTGAATGGCCCAAATTAGGTGTTGTCGGGTGTGAATGGATAACTCGCCAGGCGTGCGGAGTAACCGCCCAGTGCCCGCCGACCCAGGACCTAGTTGAAGGTTTGAACTTTGAAGTCCTCATATATGCCTTGGAGCCTCCCTCTGGCCATGTCCCGAATTCCCACGGACCTGCCCAAGGAGTATAGGGCGGGGATGTCAGATATAATTGGCCCGAATAATCCCGGCCCCTCTTTCCGTTTGCCGTCTCCGAGCCCCAAGGAGCAGAAACCATGCCAGGGGACCCCCATACTACGGCTGACGGGGGGGCGTTTGTGGGGATATTTCGACTCAAAAAGTCTCAAACTACTCACGAAGCCGGCCTCCCGCGGAGTAACCCTCACAAAGAAGTGTGAAATTGGATGTGCAACTGTATTATCATTGTGCCACTTGCGTGCGCTGTGCGTGGTCACTTACGTTTAAACCATGCAGTGTTGTATTGGCTGATTGGGATTCCCGTCATTATTCACAGCAAAGCGCCGGTAAATTTGACCGATGATTAATTCGGTCAGGGGGAACGCCCAATGAGGTATTTGGATCCCTGGTCTCAGTCCGAGTCACTTGCAGCTCTCCCCACTTGAAGAAACTTTAAAGTTGACATTCCCTCAAGTCCCGAGGTTCGCAGGCTGGGATCAGCTCTGTCAAACGGGAGAGTATGCGCTAAGATACGACACTAGATCTAATGCCTGTCAGCACGGTGTCGATCATCTTGCACCTTTCGTTTTCACCCCAATAATAATGAATAATAATAATTAATAGGCAAAATCCTGGCATTATTGCCACGTGTTTCTGTCTAGAGCTGGGCTCGTAAGGAAATGGATGCGAACCTCTCGCCCAAAGATCTTGCATGCTGATAGGAAGAAGGTGTCGAGATCTACGTAATTTAGCTGCAACAACTCTTGACGCGAATACTAAAGCTTTATGAAAGCCTTCAGGGAGCGGGAAATATCATCCGTGTGATAGAGACAGGTAGTGGAGTTGTTCACTACTAGAGGATCTTTTGGTTGTGAAGACGACATGGATGAGGTTATTAGGCGGCAATTAGCGTGGAATACGCGGGAAAGGCGCTCCCCCCTTCTATCGGCACATGGGTTTGCATAACGGCTGCAAGGTTGGACCCCTGTCAACTATATACCTTGAATCTTTTGAATATGTGAACGGGCGGAATCGGGAGGAGACCAGCAATGGCTGAACAGTGTGCACAGCTGTTCTTCGCACAGCTATCAGCAAATACAAGAGCAGTCATTATTAAGATGCAATCGCCATGGAAAGCATACGGGGTCATATTCCCCTGAATTCGACACGTCTGCTGTTCCGAGAGAAACGGAAAATCGGAGAGGGAAGTAAAATGACTATAACTTCCCCTGACAGTTTGATGGGAAAAAAATCAGGGAACGACGACTGCACAAGGTTTGATGGTCAGCTCTAGCCTGTTGTCCCGGCGCCCCCTAGACAACGGACAACAGTGGGGGGAGTTGACCAACTGAAACCACTAGCAAGGAGACGGGCTTCCATCCACCGCTAAAGACTTGAATAATGATGAGGGAATCAGTTCTGGGATCCCCTGGAAATCCAAGGGCTAATGGCCTCCTGAAGAAATTCACAACGCCAGACTGCTTATCGCAACCGAAGTGATATAATTTTGCTTTCTCCCAACTACATGCATCTTTCTTAAACAGCGGGCTGTTACGCAGCACAAAGAAACCCACAAATGCGAGTGCTCCAAACATTTTTACCTTTCCTCTGAGTGTCTCCCTTTGAAGTAAGTCATTGTACGGTCTTTCCTGTCTTGAGGTTACCGCCTCGTTCTCGCCATATCGATCCAGTTGAACCATCCTATCCAGAGACGCCTGAACAAGATGGAGAACGACCCGGCATACATAGAGAAGTTCCTGGAAATGCCAGCGATGCCAGCCCCGGACGGTATAACTCCAAATTATGCGAACCCGTCTAACCGGAACGACTTGGCTATGGCCGTTCTGACGCTGTGTCTGGTGATTTCCACTGTTTGCGTGGCTCTCAGAGCATATGCAAGAATCTATCTCTTTCACAAATTTCAGGCAGAAGAAAGTGAGTCTGTCTACACTGGCTAGTTGCAATAAGTGTTTTAGAAACGTGTTAACCCTGGTTGTCTTTAGTTCTTATTTTGTCTGCGTACGGCGTATTTATCGGACAGATGTATGCCGGCTACGCCTTGCTTCTACAGCCAGGGTACTTTGTTCATCAGTATGACCTCAAGATGAAGGATATGGTCAACCCGACTTTCGTTCGTCCTTCCCGTTTTCGCTCCATCGTAACCCAATTCAAATGGAAACTGACCATTCACACAGAACATCTTACTGATGGGTTGCTTCTACCAAACTGTCTTGCCTATTGCGAAATCTGCGATCCTAGTTGAATGGTGTCGCATACTTGCGCCCCCGGGTAATCGTTTCAAATCGCTTTTCTGGTGGGGATGTGTGACGGTCATTACTGTGCAAGTTACTTTTGGGATTGCCTGTGTGGTATTGCTTTGTATGCAATGCCAACCACACGAAGCCATTTGGAAGCTATGGATGCCAAGAGACAAGTGCTTCGTTTTAGTGAACCTTCAACTGGCAAGCGGTGCTGTCCAACTTTTTAGCGATGTGGCAATGCTTCTGCTCCCACAGAAACCTATTTGGTCCCTACAGCTTGACTGGAAGAGAAAGCTGGGGTTGTCTGTTGTATTTGGATTTGGTATATTGTAAGTGATTCAATCTGGCGCTATAGAGACATGGCTGATGATTTATCCCCCGTTGAAGTGCCTGCGTTTCGGCGGCTATGCGTCTGTCCGTCACAGTCAAATTTGGCTACAGCCCTGATCAGATGTATGCCCTTGGCCCTCTTGTGTTTTGGGTGGACGCAGAAAGCACTTGTGCTTTCTTCATCATGTGTGTGCCCTGTCTTCCAAAGATTCTTAAGGAAAAGGGTATCATAGACAATTTCAAGAGGTGTTTCGGTATGAGGGTTACTCAGAAAGGGACCTACGGTTCGGATCCCATGAGTGGAAAGTACGGATATGGAAGCAAGTACAGCACTACAGATTCGTACAGGAAGCTATATGGAGATAGTGGAGTACCTCTGGACAATTTGGAGACGGAAAGTACTGAGCGGCTGAGGTATCCAGAAGATGTTAACGGAAAGATTATGAGAACGAGACAAGTCACAGTTCAGGTCTCGGGGGACCAAGCCTCCCACGCCCTGTGAGCTCATGTTAAGGTTGGTGGTTGTAATTATTACAGATAATGACCGGTGGGACCCAATACGACATCGGGTTAAAAGCAAATGTACGAGTATTTGTTGAGGGGTAAAAGTCCAATTGAAAATGGGAAACTCATGGCTCTTCTCCACAATGGAAGCGGAGACTCGAGGCATTTATTATTAGATGAAAAGTCCAGAATTTCTGTCCTCGCTAAGGCTGAATCTGGCTGAGCCATATCCTGCTTTGTGGGCGCACTTTTCCGGCTTTACAATTTCGCTGGTCATTGACAGCCAATGAGCTTATATTATTCAGTGTGGATAGTCTTGAACAAGTGCAGACTAGTTTCTGCGCAACTTTTTTCCGACGTTGCGTATGGATGTCAATTCGGGATGATTATTTGAAGACGTGCTCCATACGCCCGCTTTCACGGAGATTCAACAAACGGTGCGTTTCACAGATGCGCTAACAGGACGGCACAGAAAAACCCACATACATAGATGCATGGGTTCCATTCCATCAGGCGAAAATACGCTCCATGGTAGTAGATAATATGGGGCTGACAAATTTGACAGACTCAAACAGAGAGATGCCCAAATCACAAGGATCTCATAGCCCATAGAGCCGAAGTAGCCGGCTGCTTACACCCGAATGACATTCGGGAATAGTGGGTACAGATCTCTCCGAATATAAATAGCAGCAGATTTATGAAAATGCTGCGTGGATCTCGCCTCAGCGGTGCAGTTCATGATCACTTTCAGTAAGACAGCGATCAATTGAGATATAAAGCTCAACTACTCTCTAAACATCTGCCAATAACGTCGACGTATAAATTTAACTGCTTTTTGGGATTGGCTGGTTATTAAGATCCTTCGATTGATCCATGGATGTGTCCAGTTAAGAGAATACGCTAGAACCCGTTAAGAACTTGACTAAAGTTAGTTGATGCTCAACTAAAACCACTCCCAAGGGAACCATTCCCAGTACTGCGTATACTCCAAACACCAGCTCGTCCCTGAACAAACTCAAAACGAAAGAACCTCAAAGATAAGCAATGGCATTACTTATTATTCCGAAACTTTGTTATTGTTTTACCACGGCAATTCAAAGATTATGGTAAAAGTCGCTTTACGAAGGGCATTACTATCCCCAAATAGAGTTACTGTATCACAGTAGTGCCATCCTTAGTGACGGGTCTTCGAAAGTTGGCAGAGCTGAGACGCGGTTTATACTTTTGAATTCGGAGTAAATGTGTACGTAAAGCCGTGTATACACTGCCCCTATTGGAGAAATTGGCAAATCTGGGCAAGGTGTAAATAGCCGTCCTTCGGACTTGTTGCGTTGAATATCAAACCTTCGTGAATTCTGGCCGAGTGCAGCGGGTCTTTCATGAATTACCCCTCTCTTCCCGAAGAAAAATCGTCATCTATATAAGAACGAGAATAAGCGCCTTATTATTATGCATGTTTTCTTTTTTCTTCCACTGCTAATTGGCAGGGTTGTTTTCAAAGTTGCATACAGAACCGCGCAGCATCCCCACGGTGACAATGCAGGTATCGGACGACATTGCAGTAGTAGGGTTTGCCTACAAGCTCCCTGAGGACATCGAAAACGATGCGGCCTTCTGGGAAATCCTCCAGAGCGCAAGAAACCTTGCGACAGACTGGCCCGAGAACCGCAGTAAGGAAATCCTGAGTTTTCTCATGCACGCTTCACCTCCATTGACGGGAATGAAATATCATTGACCACAGGTGCTACAGTGAGGCCTGAAGCACATCCGGACCCCAAAAATGGCACAGTAAGTGGTCCTAGCTCGATCGAGATCTACCTTGTGGCATCTGCCCTTTCTGATCCCAAGCAACCGTGCATATGGGCTTCTGAAAGATCCCAAACAATAATAGCTAAGAACTATGAATGGGGCAGAACCACAGTCGCGGTGGGCACTTCATTCGGGAAGACCAGACGGGTTTTGATGCGCCCTTCTTCGGCATCACAGCCAAAGAAGCTGCAAGCAGTGAGTAGCATCCCTGGATATTCTTCTCTTCGCTTGTCGGTTACTTTCTCCTTTTCATGGGTGCCATGGCTCCTCAAAGTTCAATTGAAAACCCCATTTTTCGTCAAGTTTTGAAGTCATGATTGCTAACCCTGGATAACGCAGTGGACCCCATGCAGCGATGGACACTAGAGGTTTCATACCGAGCTTTTGAAAACGGTCAGTGAAGTCAAATTAACACTGGAACAGCGTCTTTTTGCTCTTATTTCCTAGGATACCGCGTAAATTAGCATGTCCATCCTAACGCTTAACTAGCCGGAATCCCTTCCGAGACGCTGAAAGGCTCGCGAACAGCAGTACTGTCAGCAACTTGGACGGAGGACTATATTCGAATGGCCGCCATGGACCCGGACAACTATGATAGAACAAGCGCCACGGGATGTATGGCTAGCATAATCCCCAATAGAGTCAGTTACCTCTTTGGCATGCAGGGGCCGAGCATGCATGTTGATACTGCCTGTTCGAGCGGGTTGTCAGCATTTGACCTGGCATGTAAGCTGATCGCAAGTGGAGATGCCGATGCTGTGAGTGGGCTCCCGATCTCTGCTTTGGTCATAGAGGGCTAACCCCACATACGCCAGGCCCTCGTCACAGGCGCCAACCTGATTCTCGAACCGGGGGTATACCGAATGCTTCGTAACTTGCAGATGCTTTCCCCTGATAGCACATGTAAGTCATTCGACCGCAAAGCAAATGGCTTTGCTCGGGGCGAAGGCGTACTCGGCTTTGTGCTGAAGCCGATATCAACCGCCCTAAAGGACGGGGATGTGATCCGCGCCGTTGTCCGCGCCGTGGCGTCTAATCAGGACGGCCACACGCCTTCCCTTAGTCAACCAAATCCCGTGGCCCAGGAGAAACTGATCAGGTACGTGTATGCCCAGGCGGGCCTGGGAATGGAACAGACCCGATATGTAGAAGCTCATGGGACGGGAACCCCGGTCGGTGACCCAATTGAGATGAAGGCTATTGGGAATGCATTTCGGGACGCGAGAAATGAGGAGGAACCGCTTTATGTGTAAGTTGTAGCCAAGCTGCCCATTGACCCTCTGGCGCCCTTTGGCTAATGTCTTCCTATAGCGGCTCTGTTAAATCTAATATAGGGCATTTAGAAGGAGCGAGTGGCCTTGCCGGACTCCTGAAAGCCATTCGTAAGTCTAGCCCTGGCATTCATCGTCATTTTCGAATAGACTGACTTTTGGAACGTTCACAGTCATTCTCGAAAAGGGCATCATTCCACCTAATGCTCTATTCAAGGAGCTTAACCCAGACATAGATGCTGAGTTTTTGCGGGTCCACGTGAGTACTTCTTCGGATCTGCATTCTTTTCCTTTCCTTTTTCTTTTTCTCTTTTTCTCTTCGCTCCTTCGGCCGCAGTGACACATATTGATCATTTAACGATCAATCATACCTTAGGTCCCTAGCCGGTGTACTACATGGCCTTCCACCGGAATTCGACGTGTATCTGTTAATTCCTTTGGGTTCGGGGGTTCCAACACGCATGTCATCCTCGAAGATGCACTCCATTTTCTCGAGTATCGCGGATTGCAAGGTAAGCACTGCACTACTGACATTTCTGCAATTGCCAAAACAACAAATGGCCGGCCTACACAAGAGGCACGATTGCCGAAGACATCCGGCCAACCGAATGGGATACCCGTTGCCAGTCCTATCACCGAGAAGTTAGGGAACGGAGCAGCGCTCACAAATGGCACTCTCACTCCTATTGAAAGAACAGAGGTCAATAAGAAGGTCAATGGGATAGACGGCCCTATTCCCATACTTCAAAAATTAGAAAACGGAGCAGCCCTTACCAATGGGGCTTCCATGCAAGGCAATCTGGTGCAGGTAAACGGAACCGCTCATGATATGGTGAAACCTATAACAAACGGGACATTTCATTTCCTCCACGAAGCCGAAACTCAGAACTACTATAAGCTTCTTGTTTTCTCCGCCTTCGATGAAAAGTCTATCCAACGCACTTTGCAGAGCTACACTTCCTGGTACGAAGCCAATGAGGTCTTCTCTGACGGCGAGAAATTGAATTCCCTAGCCTATACGCTCGCCATGCGGCGTAGTCACATGCGATGGCGTAGCTTTGCTATTGCCAGCGCATTAGAAGAGGAGCTCGAATTTGACCAGAAAAACATCCCTCAGCCATTTTTAAAAGCACTGCTTCCTGCAAGTCCTGTCCGCGTTGGATCAGATCCTGGTTTATGTTGGGTTTTCACGGGCCAGGGCACGAATTACGTGGATATGGGTTGGGAGCTAGTTGCGATGTACGCTGTTTTCAGGGAGACCTTGGAGAAGATCGATAATGTGTATAAGGGGCTCGGCTGCGAATGGTCTATTTTCGGTGAGAGAGGATAACCCAGACACCTTCTACTTCCCCTGCCTCTTTCCATATCCCTGGTCGTATCTGCCCTTGTTCTCTTTTATGTTCAAATGCAAGTCCGACAGTGAAAAGTCTGAGGTCCATAGGAAAGTAACTGACAAACGGTTTCCGCTGCCCTAGATAAGCTCAGACAAGGTCGGAGCATTAACAACCCTGAATACAGCCAACCGCTGTCGACGGCAATCCAAATAGCACTCATAGAGTTGTTACGAAGATTTGGTGTAGCTCCAAAGGCCGTTGTGGGGCATTCGTCCGGAGAAATTGCTGCTGCGTAAGTAAAAACCTGTCCCTCGCATCACATATAGCTGCCCCCGTAACTGGACCTTTTTTTTGGGGATATATGCATAAAATCCTTCAAGCTGGCTTTGACACGGGATAACCGTCTTCGCCTTGGAACCCTGCGCGGGAAGGACGGCACTCCTGACAATTGGATTTCTCGAACCTTCGTCCACCCACCACGCTGATATGCATATTGTTCTAATACGTCCTATATCCAAATAGCTACGCTATTGGCGCTCTTTCCCTCGCGTCTGCCTGTAAAGTTGCTTACTTTCGTGGCCATGTGGCTGGTGAGCTGCGCAATTGCAACACCTCCTCACCAGGCGCCATGATATCTATCAACCTCGCCCCTGACCAAGTCCTCGACTTCCTATCAAAAATAAAAGAGATCAAAGGGGTCGGAATCGCGTGTGTAAATAGTCCGCTGAATGTCACATTATCGGGACCCGAGGCGTACATCGACGCTATCAATGTACAGGCAAATCAGGACGGTATATTCGCCCTAAAACTAAAGACCAGAGTGGCTTATCACTCTCCAGCGATGCGCTCTGTGGCGGCTGAATACCTATCGCTGATGGGGAGCCTCGAGCCCTCCAGGCTGCTCCCAATTCCTATGTTTTCCACTGTAACTGGCAAAGCCCTCGGGCCCGCAGAGCTGGCCACTGGCCAGTACTGGGTTGATAACATGGTTTCTCCAGTCATATTCGCCACAGCTGTGAAACTTATGGCATCGAAGACAATGAACCTTGGTATAACGGATTGGGTGGAAGTTGGACCACATCCGGCGTTGAGAAGGTACGTCCAGGATACGCTCGGTAAAGACAGAATATATTATTCAACTGCGCTACAACGGAGTCATTCAGCCGCGCAAAAGGTGATGGAACTCGCTGGAACGTTGTTCTGCCGAGGATATGACATTTCACTCACGGCAGTTAACAATCAAGAAGGAAAAGAGATGGGTTCAATTCCTTTGTTAGTTGATTGTCCGCCCTACCCATTTGACCATTCGAACAAGTTCTGGGCCGAAAATCGCATCAGCAGGGACTACCGTCTTCGCATGCCAACCAAAGGGGGAGTGTTAGGCCAGAGAGTTCCAGATTGGAATCCTCTGCAGCCACGGTGGAGAAGCTTCCTGAGCATTGAAACACATCCTTGGATCGGGCACCACGTCGTCGGTGATATGGCGCTCTACCCTGCGGCGGGTATGCTAATTTGCGCATTTGAGGCCGCCCAGGAGATGATCCCTGATGGAAAAATGATCGCTGGCTTTTACGTCAAAGAAGCGCATTTCTTGAATCCTGTGGTAGTACCTGAGAGCTGGGACGACAGAGTTGAGATGGTGGTTTCCTTGCAACCGGCCAAAAGCTGTCCTCAAAATAGACAAGCGTCAAGTTCCTTGTTTGATATTAGCATTTTCACCTACATGAAAGAAAGCCACACTTGGACTGAGGCTTTTCGTTCTAGCTTGAAGGTTCAATATGTGTCTGACGCCGGAGATTCAGAGAGATACACGGCTGATGAAGCAACCAGAGAGCTGTACCAACGGGCTCAGGAGTCGTGTGTTTTGCCAATTGACCCGCAAGTGCTGTATAGCGATGCGTCCAAGCATGGCTTACAGTACGGAGAGCTGTTCAAGCTCTGTAAGAACATTAAGTGGGACAAATCGGGAGCCCAAGCTATTGCTACTGTGCCGGTGCCTCACAACGAAAAAGACGAGACAGTAAGCTTTGTGCACCCGGCCGTGCTGGATACAATGTTCCATGCCCTGAGAGTGAGTGCCGGTCAGCAGCAGGCTGCAAATGTTCCTCTGCGGCTTGCAGATGCCTGGTTTGCTTCTGCTGGCTGGCAAAATTTGGGTACGGAAACCGTGCACTGGTTGGCCTCCTCCAAGGGAAAGAGAGATAACGCAGCGCGGGGGGAGCGGGGAAGTGTGTGCGCCCTGACAAATAATGGTAAAGTGCTGGCGAGAGTAGGAAAAATGGTGACTACCGCTGTATCCAGAGACGATTCTGATGCCATAGCCGAAAGTGGGGAAGTTGAGCAGAAGACTTTGCTTTATGGAATCGAGTGGGAACCCCAACTTAGTTTATTATCCGCAGGGCAACTGGCTGAGGTGTGCAAGGCGAACTACTTTCCTTGCGATGGAGAAACCGTGCTGTCTGACTACTATAAGCGCACGGCGATGCTAAATACTGTCGCTGTTCGACATGTCAAAAACACATCAAAGGAGCAGCGTGCCAAACTTGACAGTACCCTCCGCCAGCACATGGATTGGATGGAGCATTACGCAAATTCATTGCCCCATGAGACACGGGAAGCCGCCGAGGCCCTCACCGACACGGAGTACGAGACCCAAATAGACGCCTTCACTGCCGCTTTCCCGTCCTGGACCCTATATTCGGCCGTCGCGCGAGCCCTGCCGGCCATCATGGCTGGCGAAGTTGACCCTCTGCAAATAATATTCGAATCCGAACACGCCAAAACGTTTTACACTTCTCTTTTCAACCAAGTTTGTGGTGATGGGAGACTGCACAGGTTTCTTGAACTCGCAGCACATGAAAATCCATCTCTCCGCATCCTCGAGGTTGGCGCCGGTACAGGTGGTATGACAGTGCACATCATAAACGCTTTGAGAGAAAGGGAGAAGCGCACTGGCGCAATTTCGTTTACTGAGTATATGTATACTGATATTAGTCCCGCATTCTTCGAGTCCGCGAGGGCGATGTGGGACATGGACGGCACTAGGGATCGTATGTTTTTCAAACCGCTGGACATGGAACATCCAGTTTCGGATCAGGGCTTCGTTGAAAACACGTATGACCTGCTCATAGCAGGATGTTGTGTCCATGCGACAAGGCTTCTGAGTAAGACGCTGCAGAACCTGCGGCGGCTCTTGAAGCCGGGGGGCAAGATTATATTGCTGGAGTTGACAAACGGGAGTGACATCACATCGTGCTTTTTTGCGACGCTGGCAAGTGGCTGGTGGCTTAGCCAGGAGGAGGCGCGGGTGAAGAACATGAGTCCGCTTGTGTCTCTCGACAAATGGGACGAGGTGCTGAAGCAGAATGGTTTCTCAGGGAATGACCTCGTGCTGAGGGATACTCCGGAAGCGAAGGCGCATATTGTTAGCATCATAGTGAGCACTGCTATTAACGAGACAGAGGCAGAGATACCAGTAATCTCTCCAAGGCGGATGTTCATCGTCAATCCGGAACAAAACAGCCAGAAGATTCTCGCAGGGGCACTCTGTGAAGGGCAGGATATGGTTATTCCCCTGGACCAAGTCGATCACACCTTTATCGGTAACGATGATATTGTCATTTCACTCGTGGAAGTAGACAATGCCCTCCTTGCTGATCTGCCTGAGAAACACTTTTACCAGCTGCAGACTATATTCAAGCAAGCGCGAATTCTCGTCTGGGTGACTGCCCCTAAAGATGGCGTCAACGACGCTCATTTCCCGCACTATTCAGTTGCGCAGGGGTTCCTGAGAACAGTTAGGGCTGAGATGCCCGATTCTTACATTGTCTCCCTGGACATTGAAGATGTGGCTAGCATTGAAACACGAATCCAGGTTATAGATAAAACTATAAAGGCGGCTTATGATCCCTCTTCATATCCTGAGCTTGAATATGTTTTCCGCTCTGGTCAAATGCACACCGCACGAGCCATTGAAAACATTGCCGCAAACAGGACCCTGCAATCCACGCTTTATCCCCGACTTCAAAATCTCGCCTGGAAAGATAGCCCCGCTGTGAAACTCGCACTCACTACCCCAGGGAGTCTCGAATCGTTGCGCTTCGAGCAGGATGAAAATTATGAAGATCTTCTAAACCCGAACGACATCGAGATTGAGGCGAAAGCATGGGGACTTAGCCGGATGGACGTCTTGAGTGCTCTTGGTCGTGTGGATGATGGTTATGATGTACACGATTTCGGCCCTGACTGCTCCGGCGTTGTCACCCGCGTTGGCGAGAGTTGTGATCCACTAGGACCAAAACCTGGAGACCGAGTCATCATGCTGTCACGAGGCTGTCTGAGAAAATTCCCCCGAGCGCACGAGACGGCTGTGGTCAAGATCCCATCGCAGCAAAGCTTGAAGTCCTATGATGTAGCGGCAGCAGTGCTTGAGCCTGCACTAACGGCCTATCGTGCCCTTATTGATGTGGCGAGGGTGGAACAAGGTGATAAGGTCCTAGTGCATGAAGCTTCAAGTGCCAGAGGGCAGATAGCAGTGCAAATTGCGAGATTAAAGGGGGCTGAGGTGCTTGTCACGACACAAGGGGCTTCACTCGAGGAAGAAGACGAGAAGCAAACCCTTTTTGACAATATGGGAATCGTCCCCGAGAATATCTTTTCGGCCAGTGGCAACACCACATCTTATATTGATTGGGTCAAACGCGCCACTGATGGGTATGGTGTTGATGTTGTTATCAATACACTGACCGGTGACCAGCTCCAAGAAAGCTGCGGTTTGCTTGGGCCTGGTGGGCGCTTCGTCGACATCAGCGTCGGGGGATGTACCCAATTTCCCGGAGCCGAAGCCCGGTTGAAGAACGCGAGTTTCGCTGCTGTCAATGTTCTTGATTTGCCGCAACGGGTGATAGCAAGGTTGCTGAAGGACACGATAACGCTATTAGAAAAGGGTGAAATCACGCCGCCAACACCAGTGCGCGTATTCCCGGCAACGGAAATGAAGGAGGCGTTTAGAGCGATACAGAACGGAGAAGGCTCAGGTCGCGTTGTGCTGGTTCCGCAGCCGAATGACATTGTCTCGCAACTAGTCATCGACCAAAGTACCGTGCGACGGTGCAAACTCGACGAGAACGCATCGTACCTCATCCCCGGAGGTCTCGGGGGTCTTGGAAGATCCATACTCTCGTGGATGGTAACTTGCGGGGCCAAGCATCTAATAGTCCCCTCGCGCAGCGGTGCTTCTGCACCTGCCGCAGCCAAGCTTGTGTCTTCACTCTCATCCCGCGGTGTGCACATCGTCACCCCCAGATGCAATGCCGCTAACATAGACGAACTAGCCATCTTGCTCGAAGATACCAAGCAAACGATGCCTCCTATTCGCGGAGTGATAAACTGCGCTATGGTCCTCCCCAACGCTGTATTTGCCAATATGAGTTTTCAGCAATGGTCCACTGCAGTGAATACGAAGGTGGCCATTTCATTCAATCTCCACCGCCTGCTACCGGACACACATAACCTCGACTTTTTCATCCATCTATCCTCCCTGGCTGGCATCAATGGCCAAATAGCGAGTTCAAACTATGCGGCAGGATGCAGTTTCCAAGATGCGTTAGCAAGGCGTTACCCCGGTGTCGTGACCCTGGATATTGGTTGGATGTCGGATATCGGCCTGATTGCCGAGACTGCAGCATACCAGAGACAATTGCAAGACTGGGACAACATGCAAAGAATTGAGGAGAAGGAACTATTGGGAATACTAGGAACTGTGTGCAATGCTAAACATGTCAGCAAGGAAAACAGGACAACAGAGCAGCAACTTTTGATTGGTCTGCGCACACCCGCCAGCTTCCTATCGAGAAACCAAGGACCGCTCCCCCCGGTGCTAGATAGACCGTTCCTCTCTACCTTTGCGCAATCTGTTAACTCTATAAAATCGGCAAGCAGAGCCAAAAACATCAAAGCATCGCAGGGGAAAGCAGAGGTCATCGACCACGGGATGCTCTTCCGCGCTTCCATCGATGACAAGGCGCGTGCATCTGCTGTGACTTCAGCACTTGCCGAGAAGCTGGCTCGGGCCACGATGATGTCAGCGGATGATGTTGATCCCGATAGGACGCTCTCAGCGTATGGTATTGACAGCTTGATGGCTATCGATATACGCAACTGGCTCAATCGAGAGTTTTGCGCTAAGCTTGGTATCTGGGAGGTAATGGGCGGAGAAAGGCCGATTAAAATGATTGCAGAGACAGTGGTTGCAAAGAGCACCGCAATGAAGGTTTAAAAACCCAAGCCAAAACCTCAGAGGGTCTACGATCTGCTGTCTCATTCTCTGAGAACTGGCATAAAGGATCAGGGACGCCGAGTTTCGATCACTGTAAATCCCGCATTTTTAGCATAAAACGCTCATACGCGGGCGTGAAGGGGAATTGGATTGGCTAGTGGCCATCATACTCAGGCTCGGATTTTGGAATTTTTGGCTAGCAATTTTCGCTTCCAACGTAAGCTGACTTGCAAGAATAGCCCGCCCACTAGTTGTGCATTGTAGATTGTGATTGATAATTCACCCAAGACCACCAAATGATAAATAGGCCATCCTATAAATGTGATACTCTGCGGATGACGTCGACTGTTTTTGGTTGCTTCGTCTTCTTTTTTATCAATTAGTACCTAGAATCTTCCTTTTCGCTTCATTGTTCGAGGGCGGCCTTGAACGAAGAATTGGAGTTGTAAAGCTTGCCCTGCTCGCAGTTTGGCGGCTAATAATATTATTTCCAGTTTTTCCTTCGGTAACGCCCACCTTCTGGCAGAAAAATCTCCTAATGAAATAGCTGTTTATCCATAACCTGTTGGAGGAAATGAAGCTTGAATGGAGGTTGTGTTGTGCAGCTAATATAAGCCGTCCAAATTAGAAAGAACTTCACGTGACGGAGCGACAACCTTCCATGGAACCTGAGCCTGACTGTCCGCTTCATCCAATGTATCCATTCACGCAGCTTCCAAAACTTGAAGATTCGAGAAAACGCAGAGGGGTTCAGCATAGGAAACCTGGTAGCGTTTCCCCATTAAGACAATGGGTTTTGGCACGCACGCTTGAAACCACATATCATTAGTTTTGATAGCGGAGTGGCACACCGACGATTCGTCGACCAAGGGAGCCACGTCCGAAGCTGAAGTTGAGCAACCCAGAGAGGCTAAGGGAATCGAATCCAAAAAGGTTATATACGTGACTTTGAAACCGCGTGGACGTAGCCAAATGGACGCTTCCTCTGGTCAGGCCACAATGCGCACCTTGATGCAAATTCTGAGATGAGAGTCTCGCAAGTCATTGCAACACATGCTGTTTCTCCGCGTGCCAGGTCCGACAGCTCTAGCTGACTCAAATGGCAGCCAAATTCGAGCAGTTTCAACTTTGAAGTACCCATTTATACTGCGGTACTTAGTCTCTGGGACTCGGAGCGGAGCACCCAGGATTAGTCAAGGCAGTTACGGGTGCGGCCGGTAACAATACCAATGCAATGATTTGTTCGAAAGGACGCAGGATCCGGAGCGTCACACGACGGAGATTTTCTGCTATGCACATTGTTTGAGGATAGAGAGATCCCAAATATGTCAAACAACCAGCTGATGGTGACAGAGAAGGAAAAAAAATAATGAATTTGGTGATCCACTGTGCAACCCAGTGGGCTGTTCGAATGCATCTATATTCAAGTGAAAGTGCCTTCAAATTGATCAGGTGCTAATGTTCATGTCCCTAAGACCTATACCTATACTCACTTTTCTGTTTGATTCTCCAGACCCTTCCAATCATGTTGTCGGAAGCACTTCCTGCAATGTATGCGTCACTTGGCATGCATCGTTTGGGAAGGCCACTGGGTATTGCATATCATCATTTCATACTACTTGTTATCCTTCACGGCGCTGAAGGTCAAAGATAGGTGGATGGAAGCACCCGTGCAGCAGAGCAATTACATTCGATCATGAGTTTACCAATAAATGATTTCTCTCTATAGCCTTCTTTCAAGGAAGTCATTCGTTTGATGTTTTCTGTTTGCAATGCAAGGGCACGCAACCGCTTTCTTTGTCTTCTGCAAACGGAGCTCTACGGCCCGGTGTTAATGTATGTATATGGCCATGCCCCCCAGCAAAGCACAAAAATGATATCAAAACAAATTCAGCCGCCCTCGCGTCTCCTGTTTGGTTATATAGCTTTCCTCCCCATACCCCGCGAAATAACATCACCACGGCCAGAAATTACTGATGTCGTTGACAGGTATGGATACGCAAGATGTCTCTGGCATGCCAGAGTATGAGCAGCTCTTGCAGAACCAAAAAGCGTTGCTTCTAAGTGCCCAAGCTCGCAAGGGCCAGTGGCCTGAGAAGACGAAGTCACGAATGGAATTGGTAATGAAGTTCCAGATTGGATGTCTGATGGGGAATCGCGTGTCTAATCTCTCTGGCCACCATCAAATTCGATCCTCATTTGTGCCCCCAGCGTACGATCCATGCGTCAAGCCGTTGAACGACCTGAAGAAACTCATGCTAAAGGATCTACTTTGGAGACTCACCATCGGGGTTTTTACATTGTCGTGAGATCGGTGACCTTGCCATCTAGAATGACAGCGGTAATGGCAATCGTTGAAGATGAAATGGAGGACGTTCTGTGTCTACAACTTTACCACCAAGATGTAGATCGCGCCAATGACGATATTCTTCCCCAAGGAACGGTCTTTATCATAAAGGAACCGTATCTGAAGTTGATGGCTGATGGAAACTATGGGATCCGTGTTGACCATCTCTCTGACATTGTCTATCTCCCCGTGGGTGATCACCGCTTTCCAAGAGTCGGCAGCGAGGGATTGCGGAACAGTTTTTCTCTGCCGATTCTTGGAAAATGAAGGGAAATGCGCATTTTAACAAATCTAAATATTACGGCGCCATTGAATGGTAAGCCTTCATTTATATCGAATTGCACTCACTAGGAAACTAAACAGCGTGCAGCTATACTAGAGCTTTTGACTGCTCTCCAACCCCCGACGAGGTATACACTCTTCGACTTAACCGTTCGATTGCTCTTCTCAGGAACGGGCAATTTGCCCTGCCCTCTGCGATCTCGAATCTGCTTCGACATCCGTGTTTCTTTCCCGTAAAGCTGAGGCATTGTATCAGTTACAGAGGTATCGGGAATGCTGCGTGGTTCTTACAACTCACCGTGTGGAATACCCAGATAACATTCAGGCTAAGAACGATTTGACACGAGCAGTTGAGCGTCTTGTGGAACAAGTGAAGGGCAGATACCACTTTCAGCAACTGTATAGGGAGGCAAGCAAACTTCGTCCGCCGTGCTTAGACCATTCTAGCCACACTGGTCCCGTAGCTGTCAAGCACTCGGGCTCTCGCGGACGTGGCTTGTTTACAACAGAAGCTGTCAAAGCGGGCGATCTTTTGTTGTGCGAAAAGGCATTTTCGTATGCTTTTGCCCAACCCGGAGATTCCGAATACGACAAGCATGTGTCCTTGCTAATCAGCCCGGAAACCAACACCATGACTCTAGGAGCCCAGGCAGAGCTTCTTACAATGACAGTCCAGAAAATGCATCGGAATCCATCTTTAGCCTCCACCATTACAGACTTGCATCACGGTTCTTACAAGTCTGTTGAGATCTCTGATGCAGATGATGCGCCAGTGGTTGACACGTAAGTAACTGATTGTATTCCAACCGCAGGGGTTAATAAACTGACTATCGTCTTTACTAGATTCCTTGTGGAGCGTGTGATATTTTTGACTAGTTTTGGTTGCCCTCTTCCATCTCGCGAGACTATCATGAGCTCTCGCCTAGGTACATACGGCCAGAAGCCAAAATACGAGGACGAAAAGTTTCACTCCTGTGGCATCTGGCCGATAGCGTCCTACATCAATCACTCATGCAACAGTAATGCTCGAGGGGCTTTTATCGGAGATATGATGATTGTCCGTGCTACCCGAGACATTGCGGCCAACACTGAGATCACTTTCTGGTAACAGATGCCTGTTGCTGGCGGTTATGATGAACGACAAAAGAAATTCCGGCAACACTGGGGCTTCAAGTATGACTGCTCCATATGTCAAAACGAAGAAGAGGTCGCAAAAATGGGCGCCCTCGAAAAGAGAAAACGCCTGATTGCAGATGCTCAAAAGCACGCACAATCTCATGCGACTCCAAAAATCAACGGAGTGGAGCGCTTTGTCTCTATGATTGCGGAAACATATAGTCAGCCGGCCGCTGAAGTACCTCGCCTAGGTCTTTGGGACCCTTTAATTTTCCTTGCTCAAGTGTACTTGCAGCAGGGACAATTAGTGAAGGCTGTAGAGTCAGCGCTGAAAGCTCTGGAGTCACTTGGGTATGTCATTGATGGCGGGAGATTGCCGTTTTCTCCGGGCACGTCATTGGTAGTGAGGAAATGGGGACTAATGATGGATTAGCTTATCGAATGTTGGATGACCCTTTCTAATGCCTATCGTCTTGCGGCACCTGATCTCGTAGCGCGGACTGAGGAGTATGCGAGAATTTCATATAGAATCGTCACGGGTGAAGACGAGACTTTTGCTGAAACATACGACAATACCTTTCGTCTGCAGACCTAGACTCCTGACCGAGCTTGAGATATGAAATTGAACCCCAGTCATACATGGTTTTCATTGGGTGGTTCGGATCAGCATTCTTCGGCTCGACAGGGTTTTAATTCCGGCATTTGCCGTTTGATGCAGTGGACAAAAAACGGCCGCTTCCTTTTCGCGGTGTTGTTTGGATGTATTACGCAGTAGCAGACCGCTATGTGGTGTGTGCGAGCTGACGTTTAATATTTGCTTTTGTTTCTCATTCCGGGCAGTGCAATCTATGTGTTTGTTAACTTGGACCAGTAGTCTAGGTTCGCATTGGCAGGGCTTTCTATTCCAGATTGTTATTTACAAAGCATTCCCACTGTCTAAACTATTTAGGTAGAGAACAGAGCGTGTCCAAGAGTTTTGAAATAATATGAACCGAAGCGTCATCAAAGTTTTCTGAAAAGGGAATTGGTTAGGATACATAGAAGCCTTATGTCTGCGTAAAACACATTGACGCACGTTTAAACAAGTTCCCTCGTTATACCGACATTTCCAGCCGGTTACTTAAATGTAACTGTGAAACGTCCAAGCTCCTTCGACCGGGATCAAAAGTCCTTTCGCAATCCCAGGTTCATACGTCGATACTGAGCACCCCCTATTCTACTCCAACACCTCTAAATAAGATTTAGGGTGGGTTAGACACGTTTTCCAGCCCGTTTCCCCGCAGTGGCTAAACCTTAATATACCTCGTGGCTGCGTTTATATTAACCTCTCCGCTCAATCTTGCCTTACGCGATTCTTAACAATCCTATACTCACGTATGAATGAATGCGGGATAGCTTGCGTGTAGAAGCACCGAGCCACTATTGGGTGATACAAATCAAAGCAAAACCCTCTGGACAGCGCGTGAACAAGCTACTTGCAATTTCAGCCCCTTGTGAGCTACTTTCAGCTTCAATCCTTGTTATCCTGGTTTCTCCCCTTGGTCCTTAGGTGAATATCAATTAAATTAGTACATGAAATTCTATTTTCAAAGCCAATAAGTGAGCTACATGTAGCATTACTTCTATCTACCCATGTATGCTTCATATGACCCTTTGCCCCAAGCTTATGAGGATGTTTTTGCTGTCACCTCGGGGCTCTCGACAATGTAATAATATAAGGTATTTGGGATTCTTCCTTTTGCATAGAGAACTTAGTTCCAGACCCTGTCATCGTTGTATCAACCATAATCGCTACTTTATGTGAGCTAGATGAATGTCCAATCGGGAGTGAATTGGAGGTTTTAATATGTATAGACCTTGCCACCATACTATTATCTGGGTATTTGAATGCTTGCGAAGCTCACCCTGCCGCAGAGCTCCCTCCCCTGTTCCCTCAACGGCCCTTGGGACATATATAAGTCCTGAAAGTCACCCAATTGGGGGGAAAAATAGTCGATATCTTGATTTCGGCCAATTTTGTCTAAAACGAACTTTTCTCATAAAACCTAGCTACCATACGAAGCATTGCAGCCCAAAAGATGCACTTCCTCTTTACTGCCAGTGCCCTTTTATCATTCCTTACATTCGCTTTCGGCCAAAAACGCCCAGTTCCTCCCGGTATTGTCCTAGTCCTGGCCCCGCCGTCGGAGGATATCAACAGAGCGACCCTTGAGGATGTAGTCGGATGCCTTAATGTTGAAGGTCGCTTGATTCCCGACCAGCCCCGTTCTGCGTGTGCCAGATTCAACTTCGACCCCGATACTGGCGACAAGTGGTACACGGATTTAGGGAATTGTACATTCGAACATCCCTCGCAAGAGCCCAGCGTGCACAAACGCGGTGATCGCGCATTTTATTGCGCAAAGGATCTTCAACCCGAGGTTCCCTGGCAAACTTCTTTTCATATCCTTGTGAGGAATTCTCCTTTCAACCCAATACGACCCAAGGGGGAAAATTAATTCCAAAACATATCTCACTCAGCTAACTTTGACATCTTTTTCCCCTGTCATAGGAAGAGTGGAGGAAGCAACCGGATATGTGGCTCCTCATGATCGGCGCCTATTATTGCTATTTCTACGGAATGTCGCTCCCGAACAAGGACGAAGCGATTCCTATCTGGCCGTATCGGTATAACTCGGGGCCAATAGAAGAGCGCATCCCAGGCGCTACCAACTATGTGCTAGTGTATCAGCACACTGGATAGGCTTGGATGAAAGATCTTGATGTGGTGGGACACTGTTTCGCGTAGTTTGAAGGAGCGTATGATATTGTGAAGGGGGGCGGCAAACCATCGGGTAATCTTTGGAGGCAACTTTCGGGAGAGACATTTCTACTCTATCAGCCGGTACCTTTTCCAAGCTGTCAATATATTGTCATTTTCCCTTTGACCCCTTAGCTATTTTCTTTCTTCCTTGGAACTCGTCAGCATGCGTAAATGAAGACATGTGGAATGAAGACAAAAGGGACAATGGCGGTATACATAAACAAGGTTATTTAACCATACCAGACGAGACTTTTATGCTCCCTCCTCTATAGATGCATGTGTGCTGAAGATAGAGTAGAAAGGGGTAAATTGAATAAATCGTTAGGGTTGATGCCATCACATGGAACTAGGCGCTTAGTCATGCGCGTATCCGATGACGCAGCTGCATATCAAGTTGGGATCAACGTCAGACGTCCATCCGGTCTGCTGCGGGCTTCAGATACATTACAACAACAGCTCGATTCAGGTTGGCGGTTTACTGTTTACTGGATGCCATAGAGAGGAATTATTCTGTCTATTGAACAGAGATCCAACCTAATGCAGCAAACGCGGTATCAGTAATTCTTCGCACTCTACCAGCGTCAGCCGGATCACGCCGTAGCAATGACGCTCACGACGTCGGGACCCCGGTCAACAGTGACGCTGTACCTAGTGTTCCTTATACTCATTACCACATTGGGCCCTCTCCAATTCGGATACCATTTGGTAAATCGCTGCCCGCTCACTGCAGGACCGCTCCTCACCTCAAAATGCTACCCCTTGGGCAGTTGGCTAACACTAACACTATTACTTGAAAGGCCGAGCTCAATGCCCCTCAAGACGTCATTACCTGCGAGAAGAAGAGCATTACTTCAACCACAGCTCCTAACTTGCCACAATGCATTCCCATGAACCCATTCCAATTCGGCGTCGTTTCGTCGACTTATACGCTGGGTGGTCTCATAGGAGCTCTTATCTCCGGCCCTTTTTCCACCAAATACGGCCGGCTTCTCACTCTCCGCGCAACAACGGTGTTCTTTATTCTCGGCCCAATTGCTGAAACCCTTGCCACTACAATTGGATACTTAAGCGCTGGAAGGTTAATCTCTGGCATTGGAGCGGGTGCTTCAATTGTAGTTGGCCCGATCTATATAGCGGAAGTCGTGCATGCGAAGCAACGGGGATTTTTCGGTGCCTTTACACAAGTCATGACCAATGTCGGAATACTCTTCACGCAATCGCTTGGGTACTTCCTAAGCAGAGACAGCCTATGGCGTATCATTCTCTCAGTTGCTGGTGCCATTGGCGCCCTGGAACTCATCGGTCTCTTCTTTGTCCCCGAGAGCCCTACATGGCTCGCTGAGCATCAACGTGCAGGCCAAGCGCGGCGAATCCTCCAGAGAATCCGGGGCAAAGATGCTGATATTGAACCCGAAGTAAAGGCCTGGAGAATCCCCCCAGCCAACAGCGAAGACAGGACTGGAGAGGAAGAATCCCTCCTCACTCCGCCATCCGGTAACCTCCCTCCCAAGCGTCCTGCAGTCTCTATGCTAGGAGTAATTACAAATCCCACCTACCGCCCCGCAATCGTCGCCGTCATTGCCGTCATGATCACCCAACAATTTACCGGAGTCAACAGCATAGTCATGTACAGCGTCTCCCTCCTCTCCGACATCCTCCCAACCACCTCCGCCCTACTCGCAGTCGTAGTCTCCGCTCTCAACCTCGTAGTCACTCTCCTCTGCGCACCCCTGGCAGACAAACTAGGTCGCAAGCGGTGTCTGCTCCTCAGCATCACAGGCATGGGTCTAAATTCCATGCTCCTGGCCCTAAGCATGTCATTCAACTTCAAAATCCTCTCCGCCATCGCGACCCTGCTATTCGTCGCAAGTTTCGCTGTCGGTCTCGGCCCCGTCCCCTTCATCCTGGCCTCTGAACTCGTCGGTCCCGAGGCAGTGGGCGCAACGCAGAGCTGGGCTCTAGGCGCCAATTGGACAGCCACGTTTATCGTTGCGCAGTTTTTCCCTGCGCTTAATGAGGCCATGGGCGGGAAGGGGAGGGTATATTGGGTCTTTGCGGCGTTAGCGCTGGTACTTGGATCATTTTTGGCTTGGTGGGTGCCAGAGACCAAGGGGAAGGCTACCATGGAAGAGGTTTGGGGCCGGGAGGAGAGGAGAAGGGTTGATTAGCGTTTATTCTTCCCTTTTCTTCCCCTGCTTCCAGTGTCCGGCGCCTTTTCCCCATTTGTTTTGTAAAAGCTTTTACCGTATTGTTAGTTTTGTTTCTGGGATTATGTCCTGTAGATCGGGATAGGTAATAGGTGCATATGGCGTGGAACTTATTGGTGTATATTTACTGTCTCATTGCATACTTCAAAAGATCTAATGAAGGAACTTTTTCGAACTGTGTTTGCTCCGTCAGTCCAGAAACCTGCGAATTACCTCTTGCCCAGTCATCTCACATTTTCCTCGCGAGCTTCAACTTGAACATCACAGTGCAGTACGTCTTAAGGGAATCATGTATTCTCTCTTGGATTAACAAAGAGGGAAGGAGGCAATCTCATTATAAATAAGAGAGAAACAAAAAATTATGGCCTTTGAGCATCCCAATAACGCGCACCCTAAGAGATCCAGCGTCCCGATGTAAAAAGGCAACCCCCCCCTTATGCTTGCGTCTTAAAAGGGAGAAAAAAGATCCCGCATTGCAAAGACAGAAGCAAATCACAGAAAACACGATATATCAGGTTCATCATTAAACAAACAACCGACTGGAACAAGAACAAGCAAGCAGCCACATACATGCAAATGGGGAAAAAAAAAAAAAAGAGCCCATCAAAGCAACACGCCCAACCCCACCGTCTCATCCCATATGTACAGAAAAGCAAAAAAGACCGCGGAATACTATATACCTCAACTCAACCCAACCAAAAGTTTCAATCGGGTATCCCCTCTACCTCTCAAGCCTACTCAGAGCCGCCAACACAACCGCCAAGTCCTCCTTCTCAATCCTATCCTTAGCAACTTCACCCCTTTCATATCCACCACCGTCATCTTCCTCTACAACATCCCCTCCTTTCTCCTTCCCCTTTCTCCTCCTCGTCCTACTACTACTGCCACCAACCTCCTCCCCATCCCCGCGTATTGACCGTAACCGATCACGCTCCTCCAACCGACGTGCGCAAATCTTCAGAACCTGACCAGCTACATCGTCCGCAGCATGGCGGAAGAGTTCTATATCGTGCACTCCCTCGGCGAAAGAGTCGAGGGTTGGGATGAGGGACGTTGTTAAGCGGGAGAGGCGGGACGATATGGCGGATATGGAAGTAGGGGATGTGTCTGTTTGTTGAGAAGTTGGTGCGGGTTTGTCGGCGGAGGATACGGATGTAGATGTGGATGTGTAGGGATTGAGGGTGTTTAAGATTGCTTGCTGGGACGGGTCGAGGAGGGAGGAATTTATGGGTTCTTGGTCGGTGAGCTTCTGTTGGTCGGTTGAGGATGATTGTTGAGTCGAGGAGGGCTGTTCGGAAGTTGAGGCGGGAGGTCTTATTCTTGGAATCGATGGTGGACGGAGAAGAGCTGTGAGTGATTGTCGTTCGAGTTGGAGTCTGTATGGTTTATCATGTTATTATTTAACTTGGCCATGTGCTTCCCAGTTGACGCTTTCAAGTGCTCAACTAGAAAAGTACTACACAATCAGAACCACGTACTTATGTATCTGCTCCTCCAGCTCCTTAATCTTCTCCTCATTTAGTATATTCCTCGGATTTGGTTTTCTAACAACCACAGCAGGCGGCGTCGTTTCTTCCCGACCGAACCAATCCGAAAGCTCTGACCGATTCGAGATCTCATTCAGTATTTCCTCCTGTATTACTCGAGCTAAAATAAAAGCCCGGTTGTTAGCACTCTCGCTGCATTTCAAACCCTGAGTCACATCGAATCCCAAACATACCAGCTAATCTCGCACTCTCATCCCCGGATCTAGATCCAGACGGCTTCTCTCCCAGTGCCCGCGTAGCACACCATGTGAGCAGTTGTCGCATGCGTCTAGGTTCTGACAGCCCCTCAGACTCAATGTGCTTATAGAAATGCGCCGTATCGACCTCGTCGTGCGGGAGCGCTATACAAATGAACAATATGTTAGCCCAACTAAAAAAGTTCCCAGCGGGAAGCGTTTAGTATAAAACAACGTACCATTCGACGCCCCCGACTCAATCAACGAACTCGCCCTCCTCCCCCTCATACCCAGACTACTTCGTCTCTGCCCCTTTTGGCTTTTCTCCTTGCGCATCTCCTTATTCCTCCGCATAACCGGCGTGTCCGCAAAGGGAAGTGCAATTTTCTGCGTATTCGTCTCTGCCGCGGGGGGAGTAGCAGCAGCACCCTCGTCTTCCGGCTCCCATCTTTGCGGTGCTCTCTGTTGCTGCTGTTGCGAGTCCTGTGTCTTGGCCGGTCCGCGCTTCTTTGGAATCGTTATCGGAGCGGGTTCAGTATCGCTGGATATCCGCCTGGATCTGGACCGTTTTTCTGCTACCGGTACTGTCTGTTCTTCTTCCGCTAGGCGTTTCGATGTCCGTCTTTGCGACCGGGCGGGCAGTTTCCCATTGGGCGTTTCCGACGAGGCAGCGCGCGGCGCCTCTGTGGCCTTTGGGGGTCTTCCTTTCTTTCGAACGGGTTGATGGTGCGTGTCCCCATCCTCCGTTGGAGGTTGGGGTATCGTGTTTTCATCAATGGCGGGTTTTGATTTTTTCGGGGCCGACGCGCGAGTGAATTGGAATCCTTCAACATCCTCATCATACTCAGCTGTTCAATAAGAATCACAATGGTTAGCATTGTTTATCTATTAAATCCCCACAGGAACGAACAGCACCAGCAGGCGCATGCCACCCCATCCGCCCATTTAACTCCAAACCAAAAGGACAAAACCACTCACCAGCCTTCCTCTTTCCCCCCCATCCATTAACACTCCCACTCCCCCCATCAGCCCCCTTGGCATTTCCCCTCGTCCCGCGCCCATTTGGCAGCCGCCCGCGCGCCTGCGACATCGCCGGGTCGATAGTCGTCAGCGGAGCGCGACTACGCGGCGTCTTCCCCTGCGTGTATATGCTGCCCCTTGTAGTGTCTGCAAAGTCTATGATGTAATGTGATGCGCTTCGTGCAGTGATTGCTGGTGCGGTTGCTGTGAGGGTGGTTGTCATATCCAGTTAGATTGGTGTAGGCGGTTTCAGGACGGGCCTTTTTGTTACTGCAGGTTGATTTGCTGATTTGAGCGGGTTAGTTTCGCTCGAAGGTGCGAGGTGTTGGCAGTGATTGGATATGTGAAGCGTGAAAAGAGGTGAAAATATGCGATGCGCTTTGGTCGAGCGGGTACAAAATGCTTGCGTAGGCCGTTGCGAAATGGAAAATCGTACTTTGATGCGATGAGGTATCCGTAAACTCCCCCATGTATTTCAATTCCGACCCCCTTGAAGGAGACAAGAAACGCGCCCGCCTTAAACCGTAGCCGCAAGGCGCAAGTTCGCAATCCCTCTCGTTATTTCGACAAGCTCCCTCTCGTTCCCACGTCGCTCAGCCCTTCTCTATCTCTTTTTAAAAGATAATCAAGTCGCTATCCAAATCGTCTCAGAACCAGACCAGACCCATCCGACAGCATTTCCCCAGCACGTCTCAGCCAAAAGTACTCCCCTATATCACAAGCGGACCCGGCCAAAACGGACGAACCAGATGACGCGCTTCCTTGTCCGCCTCGTTATCCTCAATGCCCTGTATCTCCCCTCCGGCCGTCCGATCGCTATTCCAATTGGGCTCGTTTCCTTTCCCTTTCCTATCCCTTAACCGTTTCTTCTTTTCCCCACGCAATCCAAGAAGGGGAACCAATCGTGCGGTCACAAGTGCAAAACCGCGCAATCCGCGTTTCGTCGAGTTACGTGTGCGTTCTTTGGGTGTCGTCAGTTTGCCCTGGGTGTTGGCGTGACTCGTCTTATCGAGCATACAATTTCCGTTTCATATCATTCATTAATCAACTTCCGTATCCGCAACGCAAGAACGAGATGGAGCGGAATTGTTTTGGTCTTGGCGCGTCGTTCGACCATGGCTGGATTATGTAAGCACGGGGGAGAAGACGTGCGTTGGGACTAGGCTATTTGGGACTAGTGTATTCAGTCATGTGATTGCGGTCTGCCTCGGCATCGTCATCGTCTATCAAGCAGACATTATTATAGACAAGGAGAACATTGCTATTAATTTGACAGGGATTGTGTTTCTTTCGTTCCAATTGAAGAGGCAAAAATGGCTACAAGGAAGTATGCACAGGGTACAAACATCAATCAAGTATTGAACATCAGAAACAAAATCAATCGCTATCATCATATCATACCAGAGGGGGCCGTTCGCTCAAAACCCCTGGTGGTTGTTTATAGCAGCATCCTTGAGTTCCTCTTCTTCCCTTCCCTTTCCCTCCCCCCCCCCTTTTTTTTTGGCTCTTTGTTTTTGTTTTTGTTTTCGAAAGAAAGAACTCTAGCCCCAAACCTCTCCCAATCTACCGAATATCATAACACATCCATACAATCATCCAACGCTCAACGTCTAACCTCTATCTAACTTAAATCTTCTGCATCGTATTGACTTGACCTCGTCAACTCTCATCCAGCAATCGTAGGTACAGGCTCCTGCTCATGTCCTGAAGGCGGGGCATTCAAGCTCCCTTCGATCCTGCGCATCGCTTCCTCGCGGTCTTCGGCAGTGATATTCTCCTCGCTCTTGCGCATATCGGGAGTGAACTGTGGTTCATCGGGACTGTGACCAATCGACATGCCAACGCGGACCTAATGACTGTTAGCTGAATGATTCTCAAAAGATGTGAGAATATTATCTTCCGGAAATGGAACCATACCAGAGTCTCCAACGCCTCCTGGGAATTACCCACGAGGTCGGAGTCATAGCACATCCTCCCAGGCTCAAAGAGCAGCAACAGGGTGCTGCCACCAAACTTGAAATAACCCAACTCTTCTCCACGCGATACCTTCTCTCCGGCCTCCCGCGTAATAACTGTACTTCCAACCATCATGGCACCGACACAAATGACCATGACTCGGCCGTGCGTTGTCGAATCGATGGGAACAACGATCCTCACATTTTCGCCATACACGTCAAGCGCAGAGCGGATTGCCATCGGGTTAACGGTGTAGTATTCGCCTTCAATAGTCTTGGGTGTTCCCATGATACCGTCGACTGGGATATGGAAACGGTGGTAGTCTTGCGGGGCCAATCTAAAAACTCCCAGAGATCCATTCTTGTACCGTTTCGCGTCTTCGGGGTAAGCTTTGCCCAAGAGTCTCTCTACGGAGAACTCCCTCCCTTTAATCCAAATTTTGGTTGCGTCGTCCATACGGTCAAAGACTACAGACCGGCAATCGGCTGGAGATACCACGATTTTAGGGTTATTTGGTGCAGAGCACGGACGGGCACCGGGCTTCAGGGCGCGGTAGAAAAACTCATTGAAGGTTTTAAATTCGCTCAGCGGAAGCAACACTTCAGACATATCCAGCTGGTGAAAAGCGATGAAGGGTTCAATTTGCGCTGAGGAGGCAGGGTCGTCATACTTCTTTCCTTGCTTGATACTCAACGATTTGAGCATTTTCCGAACTGTCAAAATGTTAGCGCGACTTCTTCATGACACAATCATTATTGTACATACTTCGTTTCTTTTCCATCTCCCTACTCTTCAAACCCTTGTACAATAGTCGAATGCCAAGTCTAACGTATACGCTCATTCGCTCCTCGTTGATCTGTCCAGTAATCCTATCCTGAACCAGGATATTGGCAGAATTTGCACCAAGCTTATAACCACCGTAAGATATCTTCGTGATAACTTTGGAATACCACTTCCTCTGGGCCTGGCTTGAGGTTACAAAGCCACCCATGACCAAGTTGTCAACCTGTCTCCAATCCTGGCTGACGCAAGTAGCAATGTGGGTTATTATATCGGCGTCAGATCGCTTCCCCAACCGTGGCTGATGGCAAATCGGGCATTCTCGAATTTCAATCACATGTTCTTCACCTCCATCGTCGGCAAGATCATCCGGATGGAGGTTGTCTTCACTATCTCCCGATGTTGAGGGTTCAGTACGAGCAATGATGGGTGGAACTGGTTGTTTAGTATCAGCATTGGAAGGAAGGGAGAGGCTTATCTCGGGCACGAAGTCCTCGTTACTGGATTGGTTCTCACTTTCTGGACTGCCTCTGGACAAGTGGTGGGGCACAAGGTGTTTCATTTTGTCACTCATTGATTTTCTCGTTAGGGATTGAAGGGTGTCTTCCAAACAAATAACCGCCTGGTCAAAAGTGAGGTCAACAGTCTCGCTTGGTTCATTTTCTTCCGCAAATCGGTGGAAGAACTCGTCTATTGTTGACTCTTTGAGCGTCGACCCGAGAGTGTCAAGCATCGTGGTCAGTTCGACTTTGCTAATTCGGGAGCTATCATCGGCGTCGTATTGTTTAAGCATTGCTCTCCAAAACTGCTGACGCAAGGCGGGGTATGGCATATATTTCGCTTTGATATGGATTTCGGGGAAATGTTTGTCCTCCCACCGTTCTTTGTTTTTTAAGGCAAGTGGGATAATGTAGGTCTTGAGTCCGTACTCGTCAACAGGTAGTTCGGGCTCCTCTACCATACTCGGAGTGCCCGGAAGATTTAGTTGGGAAGACGCCTCAGACGGCGCGCTGGTTGGGCCTTGGCTCTGCTGTTCCTGTTGGAATTGGCTTGACAGCGATGTTGCTGAGCTTCTATTCTTCAGTGACGGCCTTGTCAACTTCGACAAACTGGAAGCTGACGAAGAGCGGGATATGTTTAGTCGAAAACGCGATTTGGAAGCGGGTGGAGTAGAAGAAGGTTCAGACAGCCCAGGCAGCTTGTATAGTCCTGTTTCCGGGTCCGCAACAGGTGCAGAGAGTACGAGCGTTTGTAAGGGGAAGTTTGTCGATGCAACAAAGTCGTTACCGGACAGCTTGTCCCTGTCAATGACAGTAAAGTTGATTGTATACGCCTGCTCGTGTTTCATAACTTGGAAGACCATTTTCTCTTCATAAACAGGGTTGAGGTTGTGGCGTATGACACGGGTCCTCAATGTTTTTCTTCCCAACGATGTCACGACAAAGGGATCCATGTCGAAAGAGGTGCGAGTCACTAGTTGAGTGTTAGTTAGGAAACCCTTTAGTAAGCAACTGCCAGTCCCAAGAAAGGGGCGCCTTACCATTCCGCTCAGGAGGCAGGTCCAAGATTTTGACTATCTCCATAAATACGATGCCCGAGACGCCGTCTCTGGAGCCGGAAAACTGGTATGCTCTTGCAGCCATAGACTTGCGCTTCAAACGGGCCATTCGCAGCCTCCGTCGACGTTTCTCCGCAAGTTCAGGTTTTGAGAGGTCATCCGTTTCGTCAGATGTCTCATCCTCCTTCTCAAGCTCGTCCGTATCGGGTGTAACAACAGGTACAACTTCGTCATCGTCATCGCTTGACACTATAGTTCTGAATTTCTGGTATATTTCCTCCGGCGTAGCAGACGGGTTTGTGGGATCGAAGAGAGAGAACTGCATCTGGATTTCGCCAGATACGTTGTTTCTCTTTTTCCCTGCTTTCCGTCTCGAATGAAGTGTGTACCATTGTGGCTATCCCGCGTCGTTAGCACACACAGTAGAGGTATATATACCATCAGGAAACGCACCTTTGGCTGGATCTGCCCGGCAGAGAAGATGTCCTCCAAAGGTATGTCAAATTCTCCCATATAATCCTTACCAAATCTATCCTTATCCCAGCATATACATTCGAGAAGGGGCACCCCAACAATGGGGAGTTCGAAGGACACTTTCCATTCTGGGTTCAAGGTTTTGCTTATTGTAGGCGTGGACTGTCTTGCTTCTCCCAGGCTCACAACCAAGTACTATATAAATCAAACAAAGTCAGCTCCTGGAAGTTGGTAGACGGTCTATAAAAGAAGGAAACAATACTCACAGGGTCGCTTAGGCCATTTCTGTCCTTTGGAGCTAGGTTTCTTCCCTGTAGAACGGTGGACTTATTAGCTATTCTGGTTTTCCCGCGCGCATTGTATACGCCAATTATCCACTGGTTAGCGGAGCAAAGAGTATTGTACGTACGGATATCACGGATGCTTTGAGCATCAACGGCCTGGTGTCCGGGTTTGCGGGAGTGAGGGCAGGGCTAATTTCGGAGGAGGGAGTGGACGAGCCGCTTTTAGTGCTTAGATGGCTCCCGACGCGGCGGGTAAGAGATATTCGAACCATGATGAGCCCGTGTTTACGGTTTATATGACGGTGGATGGGGTCAACGGAAGAGAGATCGTCACGTCAATCGGAAGTGGAGGTAGGCAACAGAGCCAACGGGCGGAGCGGAGAGACGGTGAAGCAAAGACAGAGCGAGGGACAGGGAGAGAGAGACAAGGCTGAGTGATGAGACAAGCTGGTGTATAATTTAGCGGGACACAGTACAGTTGTCAAATCCCTGGAGGTGTAGCAATGGTGAAACCGGGTGCACTGGTGCAGAGCTGATATCAGCCAGCTGTGTGGTGGTGGTGCTTGTGTGGGGAAGGATGAGAACCGGGAGTGGAGGAATTGCATCAACAGGAAGAGAAATGAAGCAAACGAGCAGACTGTCTGTGTATATATGCACACGAGGGTCGAAGTCGTCAGGGGAGGTGAAGCGAGGCGGGGGACAAAGGGAATCGCGTGTTCTGATGTTTATATGAGGCTGCGGTGACCTTTGCCTGTCGTGTGTCCGTGTCAACCCTCGCTGTGGGGGGGAAGGAAGAGAGGTGTCAGACAACGAGTGGCATGGGAACAGGCATAGTGAAAGAGAGCAAGCGGCACAACAGCAGTAAAGAGAAAGGAGAGAATAGTAAAAATACCGGCCAAGACAGCAATACCGCGATCCGTGGCCAGGGAGAGGGGAGAGGGCAGAGAGAGCTGAGATGTTGAACAGTGTTGATGCTTGTCTGGTTCTTGTTGGGACAGCTGGACGCGGCTGGACTTGGCGGGCTCACTCAGCCACTTGCCACCGGCCCACTACAGCCCTATCCTCCAGTTAAGCTCCAGTTAAAACACGCCTAGGTCTTGGTTAAGGTCTAGTTAAGCCTTGGTTGAACGTTAGGCGTGGCTAGTGCCTATTCACCGCTGGCCTAGGCCTTGTCCAGCCACTGTATAGGCATCACCAATCACCATCCCCATATGGTATACTCGGACATGAGAATATTTCTAACGCTCATTATTATTATTTATTATATTCTGAGAATTGTATTTCCTTACTCCGGTCAGGCATTGAAACCGAGGAGATGCCAGGGTCTTTACTTTTGCATATTTTAGCCTGAATTATTCCCTCGCTTCAGATGGAAAGACAAATATTCAATTATAGTAATTGTGGGTAGATATAGATATTCCCGCCGAGCAAATGTCTCCATCCATTGCAACTCTGCAACGCAGCTAGTCCCAACTAAATGGAGGGGTAATCTCAGCTTGCTCCAGACTCGCGAATGGGATATCTTCAAAAATAGAGCATATGAAATCACAAATCACCACTGGTCATGGAATAACGAGAAAGCAAGAATCCGAAGTGGCCACAAAAGCCAAAACAAAGAAGCCCATCCACTTATAATCAAACGTCTCCGGTCCCCCCCCAATATCTGGTCTTTTTATATCCCGCCATCCGTTTCAATTACATGTACCCTGCACCCCTCATATCTCCTCTCGCAACAAGCCACATAATCTCCATCTTGCATCTCCGATCCGGCACATTCCGTGTGATTTACTTCTTCAGAAGTATTAGCCGATTCTTATGCTCAGCTGTACCCACTAATGCATCCAGCGGGGTATCTCAATCAACCTTTGGCATTACCTACCTTCTTTCCCCCTCCATTCCAAAAAATCCCCCCCTCACACTCAGCCAAGATTTTCGAATTTGCATATTTGGCATGCTGCAAATGTACTGTACGATCAAGCATGCACAAGACGTACATGTACATATACTTCCATTTCTTTGGTTGTTTGACATGCAAGACCGTGCCGATCGTATCCCAGTTCCAGGGGTTGGGCTATCCTTATGCCCGATATATGCGAACGAATGTCTGGTTTACATGCGCTCTTATGCAATAATAAGCAAGCAAGCTTTTAGGCAAAGTATTTGCGGAGTGTAAGCTATGTAGGACATGGAACCCCCAGATGACCTCATTCTCCTTCCCATTCTCCAAAGATAGATATACTTAGTCACCGCAGGAAGACTTGACAATCCATATCCATCTGCGCAGTCACATGTATACACAAAAAATACTAATAAGGCGGACATAGACAGGAAAAGCGCAAAGTAGTCTTGAATCAGTACTTTAGCGGTCCAAAAAAGCTCATCACAAAGGTCGACTCGTGATACAGAAAAAACATGGCATATGATATGTAGTACATCCACATACATCTTAGGCCACAAGGCCGTCTCAGAAAGAAAACCTGCCAGCATGACAGTCGAATGATGGTGTCGTGTAACCGTAAGAGCTCACTACGTTTGTCAACGACGATGAAAGTGAAAAGATATACATTTACTCTACTGCCTATTTAGGTCTTCGACATGGTTCGCTGTCGATATTTCCCCACACTTACGCGGGGAATATATCGTCTTCCGCTTATGATAATAGCTCTGTTGTGATGCTTATTTATTTTTATTTTTATTTTATTTTTTCCTCACTGCATACCAAGCAGATACAGTAAAAAAAGAAAAAAAAAACACCTTATACCGAACCACCAGCAGCTATAGGAATATGCGTCGTTTCCGCCATCAGTGAACAAAGACGCTGCCTTTAAAATTTATTTTGACGCCATCGCAATGCAGCTAGACTCTGCTCTCTTTGCAGTGTTAAGGCTCCCCATGGCCGTGCCGTTTCGCGAAATGGGGATAACTGATCTCATGTACATCATTTTCATGGGCAAATACTCAGCGAAGCTGGCCATCCCAGAAATGACCGGCTTGACTAAGCTCCACATCATACATGACATGGGTCAGAGTCTGGCTATAAAAGTTGTCTATCAAGCAATCATTTTGTTCCATGGCGAATTGAATGGTTTCAGTTGAGTTGGCTTCTCAAGACCCATCTTAAATAGAATGGGCTTACCAGAAAAAGCCTGCGAGGAAACCCGCACTCCTGCGCAGGGTCAAGTGCACACTCACTGTAGACATGCAAGACGCATGCACATTCTACTATAGAATACCTAAGTATTCAACGTGTGATCGTGCCATTCTCACTTCATGGAACGAAACAGCCCGCAGGAAGCAATGTCCCCGTACACACTTGTTAGATCCGAGCGCATTAGTCGAAACAACCAAGACGTAAACGTAAGCTAGATGTCAAAATATTTATGTATTCCTGACATATTTTTCCAAAGAAATGCATGACTTCGAATGAAGATGCAAAAGCGAGCTTTAAAATACTAAGGATTTCTCTTTTCTTTCTCTTGATTAGCCACAGCAGGACATTATAAAATAGTATAACCCCCATAGAAGTCCCACTCCTAAAACGAAAAAAAGTCATTTCGAAGTGTGACAAGAAATCTGCCGGAAGAAGAACTACTAATTTTCCATTTATTATGTCCACCAAAACAACCCTGATTATTGAAAAAGAAACCGAACCCATGTGAGAAGAACGTTGGACGGGTACCGAGGTACGCTTGCGGGAATCCAGTCTTTGCTGAAATAGGTCAGCCAATGGGAGGCGAGGAAAGGAGGGCGCCAAGACAAACTCTATTTAAGCTTAAAAGTACGGCCACGTGACATGATGTTCAAACAGCGCTTCCTAGATGTATGTATGATAAAACGGGGGAATGGAAGGGAAACAAGTGGATGCTACTGCTTATGCGCGGAGGAGAGAGGATTAGAAGGGGATATTATTTGGCTGATTCTCTCTACAACAGAGATTGTACGTATTTTGGATTGGCTAAAATATTCTCTTGAAAGTAGGGAAGGATTTTGCCCAACGAAAACGCCAACGCCATGTAAGTGCTATGTAGGTTTATCTATCCATATATCCCCAAGAAAACAAGATTAAAAACGCTCAGTGTATGCCCATAGTTGTTCATGATAAACGCCATGACCTTGGGGGAAAAAAAGATTTGGAAAAGACGGGACAGAAACCCAATCACAATCAATCAAAGTCCCTCACCACTCAAAAGCCATATCCAAAACACCAAACGAAAAAAAGATAGAAGACCCCCCTTCCCTCTCCCAAAAAAGGAAAAAAAAAAAAAAAAAAATCAAAAATCAAAAACTAAACAACCCACTCCTCCTCTTCCCAAACGGATAAACCACCAACGCCGCCATAAACAACCCAACCGTAATCCCCACCGCCACCTCCAACATCCCATACCCAATATCAAACACCACATTCCCCACAAACCGATTCACCATGACATGCTTCATCGTATCGCCCATATCCCCCAGCGCCGCCGCCGACGCACTAGCCGCCCAGTCATTCGCCATATCCCCCAGCGGCATCGTCGAGTTCGAGTTCCCCTGGATATTCGCCGCCACAATCAGACTGGACACCAGACTGCCACTGGACGCCAGGCCCGAGGGCACCTGCAAGAAGATGGCAGGTAGGATGGCAGCCGCGGCCAAGCCATGGCGCAGGCGACTGTATAAGTTGCCCATGATACCGATGGCAAAAGCGCCCACGGCGCTGGAGATTTGCGTGGAGACGAAGCGGCGGGCGGAGAAGAAGCTGACAGTGTACCCCGTAAAAGCGATGGTGACCATGATGGGGATCTGTTTGAATTTGGCCTGGTTTATTAGACAGAGACAAATGGAGAAGCCGATGACGAAGGGGAAGCGTTGCAGGTAGTCGTTCTCGATGGGGCTGGCGGGGCAGGCGAAGTCGGAGGTGGCGCTTTTGTCCAGCAGGCCGTAGACGGCCGTGCCGACCATGATTCCAAAACCGAGGAAGAGCGAGTAGATGATTGCGTACACCATGCGCACGGAGCCGGCGACGATGTTGCGCGATTGCAGCTCCAGCGCGCCGCAGAGGACGATGTAGCCCGGCAGGATCAGGCAGATGGAGGACTGGGCGAGCGCGGCGAAGCAGAAGAGGTGCTGGCCGTTGGACAGCTTGATGCTGCCAAAGGCCCGGGCGAGGAAGGAGGTGATGACTGCGGCGGATATCTCGAAGACGTTGGCGTAGTGCTCGGAGCGCGGGGCGATGACGTGCTGGAGGACGGCGAGGATGCAGCCGAGGACGAAGCCGATGGGGAGGTCGATGGGGCGGGCGCCAAAGGCGAAGGGCCCGACCATGGCGCTGGCAAAGCCGTAGAGGAGGATGATCCAGTGGACACGGAATTTGGGTTTTGCGTTCATGATCTCGTCGAGGCGCTGCATGGCTTCTTCGACGCCGATGATGTCGTGGACGACTTCTTTGTAGATTACTTGGATGTCGCGTAGGCGGCCTAGGTCGACGGCTTGTGGTGACTTGATCATTTTGACCTCTGTGGTATGCGTGGAGTTGTCGTCAAAGGCCATGATCATGCAGCCGGGGATGTAAAGGAAGTGGCCATCTATCTCAAGGACGCGGGCGGTCATGCGCATGTACTCTTCCAGCCGGTGAGTCGGTGCTCCATATCGCATCAAGGCGCGACAGAGCTTGACAAGATACTTCTGTCGCGCAAGGGTTTCCGCAATATGGACGGTGAGGCGGATCTCTTCTTCGAGGCGAAGCTTTGAGTTGAACTTATTCTTCGCAAGGGTGTAGATCCCAGCGCTGCTCGACTTGCGTTTCTCTCCCAATGATGGGCGCCGCGATCCGTCTCTGGGTGACGTGCTGAGTGAAATCGAGGATTGAGTGGCATGCTTGTTGTTGTACCACTTTTGTCTATGAGGGCGTGCCCCTCCTTTCCCACTTGGCGACAATGCTCTGCTGGGAGGTTGGACTGAGGGAAACTCCATCTCCTGCTGTCGATGATGATGATGATGATGCGACTGCTCCTCGTCACGGCCATTATACATCCTAAGCAAGGAAGATAGTACCCCGCCCCTGTATTGTGACGGTCGGGCAACATACGTGTGAGGATCTCTATCTTCATACGGAGTAACCTGGCCGGAAGGAAGGTCGTCAGCCCGTGCAGGGACTCTGGTCAGAGGATGCGACTCCCGCTGCGTCATACTGCGCAGTATCTCCGCAGCCTCCCCCCGAAACGCCGGATTCATAGACCGCCCATTATCGCCCTCCTCGTCAGACTCATATGCCTGCTTTTCAAGCTTATCCAGGTTATCGTACACCGCCTCCTCCTCCGATATAGGGGGCGGCGGGGATCCATCATTGCGCCGGCGCCAGCCGGAAATCTTCTGAGAGAGGTTGCTCCGTCTGATCTGTTGCGAGGGTCGACGAATAACCGAGGCCAGCCTCTGAGCTCTCTCGTAAGCACCGTGCATCGCTCTCCCCTTCTCCTCAGCATCCCCCTGCCTCGCTTTCTCATCTTCAGCGAGCAGGTTCATTCTGCTGTTGACAGATGCATTGCTGCTCACTGGGGTTGAGATGGCTGACGGTAGATCGAAATAACCAAGCGGACCCCCCGATGCTTCCGCGGGTTCTTCCACCCTTATTTCCGGCGAATGGAGGTAGGCAGTGGGAGGTGTTTGAGGCAGAGCATCCTCGACAGCCGGTAGGCTCCGTCTACGTGAGCCCTGGTCCTCGTCACCGTCAGACGAATCTTCGGCGAGGGTGAACTTCACGCGATGCATTGTACGAGTTCGGGGACGGCTAAGAGCACCTTCGCTGTTGGAGCGCACATGCAAAGTGTCCGTTGGCGGAGCAGGACTGTGTGTTGGGGTGTTGTGCGGAGCCGTCAAGGAGATAGAAGGTGCTCTACCCCTTGCATTTTGCTGGCTAGAAATGTCGTCTTGGGCCTGGAAGCCGGCATCACTCATGATTTGAGCGGAAATGGCCGGGCGTGGCCTACAACTAGTCCAGTCAGTAATTCGAACGTAAAAAGCAAATTGAACATTGTGTGATGAGAGAATTGATGCATGAGGGCAGGGCGAAGACGGGGGTATAAGAACAAAAGCTGCCAAGGCGAAAAGCCAGCAAATTCTAGAACCCAAACCACGACGTCATATACAAGCAAAACTCAAAAGCTATGACAGCTGCGACACAACCCCGGTACGGGGATTATGTAATGCTATCTGATAGATATCGGGATGGCAAGTGGCAAATAGAAGCTTGAAGAAAAGGGAACAGATAGCAAGGGCATCGAAAATTCCCGGGGACGTCGGCGGGAAACAAAAAGCATAATGAACTGGACATCTGGTAAACTCACCTCGGAATATAGGTCTTAGAAGCTCTCTAAATCGAATTCTAGGCTCTTTAAAATTTGGCAGAAACCGGTTGGATAGATCGAGATTCGAGTGAGATATTGGTAACAGATACTAGACGACCAGTATCTTGTGCGTAAAGAGGTCGTCAGAGAATAATATAGAAAAATCTTCCTTCTTAAAGGGAATCAAAAATTGAAAGCCGCTCGCCACGGGACAAACGAGTAGCTCAGCGACAAGATTAAAGAGTTATTAGGATATTAGGGAAACTAAGTAGTATAGTTTCAGTAACGAGCGATGAAACAGAACAGCGGGAAAGAAAACCAAACGAAAGAGACTGTTGCAAAAGAAAAGAGAAGAAGTCGACCTGATTAAAAGAAAATAGAGGGAGAGAGGAAGATAGCGCACGATAGAAAGGGGCGGATAGCAGAGGGTCAAGTCAAAAGAGTCATTCTCATATCAGGGAATTTGAAAAAAAAAGAGGACATGGACCCGCTCTTCCGCCATCAGATCCAGTCATTATTATTATTATCAAGTGCACTTGAACACAACAAATCCATAATGGCCCATATCATATCAACATCACACCATCCATATCAAAGCTTACGAACAGGCGCCCGTGGTTCTGTTTGGCGAGAGATCGCACAATTTCCCCTGGTCTAGAAGCCGCCAAAACGTATTGTATCTTGGAGGCGTCCCTTGCAGATGATATGCCGCAAGGTAAGCGAAGGGGGGGATATCAAATGGGATTGAAAATAGTCCCCAAGGCAAAAAGCTATGCTGCGAGCTTATCGTGCGATAGTTCCCACCTGAGGCCGGGTTAGAGACCCATGGAATGGAACTAAGACCAGAACCAGAACGGGACCCACGAGGGAGGCGAAAAAAGATGGCACAACGCGCAAACCGAGTCTCTGCTCATGTCATATCAAAGACATCTGATTGAAGCGGTGGTGGAGTAGGAGTCCACGGGTGTCTCTGATGGAAAGCTTGCTGATGATAATGCATGATACTACTGTTCCCTTTCCCTGCATTCATTTTCAAGTAGCTAGGTAGCTGTATGGGAATGGGCTGCTGTTTGCTGTTGATGATTTATTTCCCCTTTTAGTTGAATTTCCCGAATTTTCTGATAAGAGGGGGCAGTCGGTCAAAAAAGTGAAGATTGAGGAATAGCTGTTGACAATGACTAACCATCCACAATAATGGGACCTTGATAGAATCAATTCAGAACAACAACAGACCTGACTGCCCGAGCTCCACTGCATCCAATCCTGCCAGACTCACAGAGCTGCCAGGCTGCTCCAGAACTTGACCGCTGCCACTCTATCACAGAGTCTGGGTTCTGGAAGGGCCGCAGAAGAAGGTTACAGGTGGAGCATTGATCAGCATACACACACATAAACGCGCACGTCTTTTCGAAAGTGCAAATGTGCCTCATTCCCCTCTCCCGGTTGGCTGTTTGTGTATCAAATTAACTGTGAGTGTAGATATTAATTATTATTTAATATCAAAATAAGGTTGAGAGGGCTCCTGCTCAGCCCTAACCCTAGCCGCGAGCTGTTCCATGGTTTGTTCAGGGATTCCTGTGTCTATAAATAGATATATCAAACCAGACTCTTCCAAAACTGTCAACATGCCAAAACATCAACACCAACGACAACAATAACTCAGGCAGACTGCTCTATCTCGCATCCCCCAGTTATTCTGACGGCTTGCCATGTAACTCAACACTGATAATCAGGAAAGGAGCAAAGGGAGAACATCACCAGCTCTGTTTACAATAACGTTAACTCTCCCTCCCACTTTCTACCTCACAATCTTCTCACTCGAGATAACCAAACGCCCTCACCGACTGTTCTTCTACTCTTCCCGCTAGCTCTGCAATTCCTTCCTGGAAAACTTGAAACAGCATTGTGCAGTACCAAATTAAGGATCTAAGAAAAAGAAAAGGCCAAGATAGATATCAATCGCCGGTAGCGAGTGAGCAATTAGCACATCCCCTTATCAAAAGTATGCAACACACGGCACAGACAGACAACGCTCAACAGTCAACGGATAACAATATACGAGGCGGCAGAGGAAGCACTGGAAAATAAAAATAAAAAGGAATGATGGGAAAAAGAGAGTTGATGGAAGCGAGGGATCAGACTTCTTCTGCTGATGAAACCCTTTCTGCCCGCAATGCCCAGTCAAATGCTCTCTCTATATCTCAAAAAGCTCAGACAAACGCGCAGCTGATTGACAATAATACTAATAATCAACAACACACAATGCAATCCCCGCTTTCCGTCTGTTATTTTGAAACAAGGAAAAACAAGAAAAAAAAAAGGAATTCAAAAAGAAAGCCCCGTTGTAAACAAAACATTTACCCCATTAGTACTATTGAGAGGCAGGCTGCAGGATAATTATTGATATCTATCCACCCGTCAAGCCTCCCCACCAAGGCAGGGGAGCTATTGAAAAAGATTAAAGGGTGAGTAAAAAGGAAGAGCTGCATTTTCCGGGAAGAAATATGGAGCTTCGTTGGGCAGCAACAGAAAAGGGAGAGAGAAAAAAAGAGGCTCTGTTTCGGCTCCACCCGTCCGTCTGTCATGTAGATGGGATAGGGGGAGAAAAGATGTTGAGAGTATCACAAGGTCTGAAGAAAAAAAAAATATCACAAGAATAGATGAAGGTCATTGATTATGCCAAAATGAAGAATAGACAAGAGAAAAAAGCCACCGTTTCAAAAGGGTTTCAAAATAAGAGGTCAAAAAAAGAAAAGGCCATGCCCTCTCAAAAAAGTCAAGGGACACCCAGAAAAGAAAAGAAAAAAAAAAACCAACCAACTATCTAGGTATCTTAAGTATACATCAATCGCATAAAAAATTAAGTCATAAAGGTTCATAGTTCCCGTCCGCAAAAAGCCAGTCTGTACGTTCATCATCAGACCTCATTGCCAAAATACAGCAGGTGAAGAAGAGAAAAACAACATTAGCATAAGCCCACAAAAATACCCCTTTGCTCCCTTCCTAGGAACTTAGGTAGGTGAATTCCCCTCGTCCCCTCCCGTCTCCCCTGCCACTACCCCTCCCCCTCCCCCTCCCCTCCAACTACCTAGCTAGCATCCTCCCTCCCCCGATCCATATACCCAAACCTCCCCACCCCCTCCATCCCCTCCACAACCGCCGCCCCAGCCTCCAACAGCCTCTTCACCACCGCCCCCTTCCTCACCCAATACCCCTCCAGCTCCTTCAACGGCGTCTTCCCCCTCGCATCCCTCGCATCAACCTCCGCCCCCGCATTCAACAGCGCAACAACAAGCCGCTCCTGATGTCGCGCATCGATATTGCGCGCCGCATAGTGCAGCGGCGTGGCGCCTGTCAGGTCGCGCGCGTTGATGTCCGCGCCGTGAGATGTTAGCAGGGAGATTTTGGCGGTGAGCGGGTCGTTGGGGTTTGTTGCTGCTGTGATGGTGACGTTTGTGTTTGTGGTTGCGATGGAGGGGGAGGGGGAGGTGGGGCGGTGGTCGGTCGCGGTGGGTGCTGATGATGATGTGACGGATTTCGCAGAGGCGAGGAGGTGCAGCGGCGTCGCACCAGTGGCGTACGTGGGTGTCTGTGGATTGGCGCCGTGGGCGAGGAGGAAGGCGACGCGGTCTGGTCCGCTGTGTTCGGCCGCGTAGTGCAGCGGGGTGGAGAGGATGGTGGGTTTGTTGAAGAGGCCTGTCGTTGTCGTCGTCGTCGTCATGCTATCGATAGCGCGCGCGGCAACCTGCTTCAGCAGCTCCGTGTCGCGCTGGAAGCAGACGGCGTCCAGCGCCGTGTCGCCGTGGTTGTTGCGCGTGTGGACGTCCGCGCCGCGCTCGAGGAGGAACTCGATGACGTCGCGGTCGGGCGCTTGCATGGTGCAGCAGCGCAGCAGCGGGGTGGAGCCCCATTTGTCGCGTGTGTCGACAGGGATGCCCAGGTCGAGCAGGGTTCGGGCCATTGCGAGGCGTTTGTGGGTGATTGCGGGGGACGACGGGGTGGTGGTGTAGCCGGGCAGGTAGCGTAGGGGCAGGCCGTCGCCGTACATGCATGCTTCGTGGAGCAAGGTGTTTCCGTAGTTGTTCAGCGCTTGGAGGTCCGCGCCCTTTTCTGCGAGGAGCTTGACGATGGAGAGGTTCTCAGGCGTGTCTGTCTTTAGCCAATGGTTGAGCGCACAGTGGAGCGGTGTGTTTCCCTGGTCGTCCTTGGTGTTGATGTCCGCGCCGTACTTGAGGAGGATGAGGATCAGCTCTTCGTTCCCCTGCGATGCGGCGCGGTGCAGTTCTGTAAACCCGCCATGGATTATCTGGTTAACTTCGGCGCCTCTCTGTATCAACCGATGCGCGGCTGCGACCTGGTTCAGATGTACCGCCCATTTCAGTGCTGACCAGTCCTTCGTATCTCGAATCTCAATGCCATATCCCAGAGCCAGCCAATCGTCAAGCACCTCATCCCCCGTCCGCGCAGCAGCAAGCGTAGCCTGGACAAAGTCATCATTGGTATTTAACGTGACCTCCTCCCCACTGGGCATGAGAAACGTATTCTCTGGTACCCCCTGCCATCGTCCTCCTCGCGACATATCATTCTCCTCTCCATGATCGGTCCTCCCCTTCCCCTTTGTACCATCACCACTTGCCTCCTCCCCAGTATCCGACCGCGCATTTGTCTGCGACGGCATAACAAAGCCTATCCTCCTCGCCCGCGAAATATTATTACCCAATTTGCCCCCATTGCCATCATTCAATTCCAGCCTCAGATTTCCCTCGACACTACGATACTCGGGCGGTGGAGAGGTCGAGTGTTTTCCCCTGGAGTCGCCATCATCTGGCCCACAGCGGAAGAGTCGTGAGAGGCGGAACAGCCGAAATCTGGGCATTGGGTTTATCTCACTGCCAGTAGGTTAAAATGAATTAGGAATTATCTGTAGTTGAATATATAGCAGTAGATAGATAGGTCAATCTTCGCAAGGCATGTCAATTGGATCACAATAATTAAGATGGGATAATTAATGATGACGACGACGACGAAGAAGAAGAAGAAGAAGAAGAAGAAGAAGAAGAAGTAGAGAAGTGCCAGGTCAGGCGAAAAGAGGAGAAAAAGGGTAAAAAAATAGATTGGCTGGGCTGGTTGTTGAGTCTTGTTGACTGGTGTGTGGACTGTGGAGAGAGAGACAGAAGATCAACCTCCCCGAGAAAAGCCATTCCCCGGGGCCCAGCGGCTCCAGCCTCTCTTTAGCTAGCTAGCCCAACGCTGATATATGCATCATGCAGACCGCCATCCTAATAATGAAATTTGCAGGCATTTGTTGGCCTGAGCTCCCAAGCAAGCCAACCCTGCATGCGCCGTGCGTTGTCCAGAGTAACAGACAGACAGCACAACGGGATGCACCAGCACAGCTAGCGGTCGGTCTAGCTAGCTACCTAGCTGGTGGTTAGTGTGGTTGGTGTAGTTGTTTAGTGAGGATGACATCAGTTCAATGCGAGACACGCGATGGTGTTGATACGTGTTTAGAGCTGATGGATGGATAGAAAGATACCTGGCTGGATACCTAGGAATAATAATGGGTGAGTCTGGACTCGAGTGAGGAGGCGGATGCTTGCATCGGGTGTGATGAATGTGTGTGGCGGAACAAAGAGAACAAGGAGGATAAGTTACAGAGACACAGGCAGAAGAGAATAAATAAATACAATTGTTTTATTCGTCTGCATTACTTGATTGATTTAATTTATTCTTTTCTTTTTCTCTAATTCTGATATTCAATTTCTGATATGCTGAATATAACCTAGCAAAATCTAGCTGAAAGTAACTACAGTGGGAATAAAAAAAGTAGAAAAGTACCGGTAGAAACAAACCAAATCAATGGGAAAATGGGTACATGTAATTCTTCATTCCGTTTTAAAGGAGTGTATCAATTCAAATCAGCATTAATAAATATGCCCCGGACGATGCAAGGGGAAAAAAAAAGAGGCTATAAGACTCAATCAAGTCTTGCACGGTGCAACAGCTATATCTATCCGTGCTTCCCAGACTTGTGTCGCCCTCTCTGCCCGTGTGCAACGTCGGGGTAAAAAGAAGAATAATAATGCAAACAAGATGTACAACACGGGAAATTCAAAAGAAATGAAATGAGTGAAATGATGGGGAAGATATCGAACCCATTGTAGTTTGAATTTTCAAGATTTCGTTTCTCTTCACCATACCCTTCTTCATCATCTCCACCAGACAAAGTTAATAAGCAATAAGCCAAATATCAAAGTCAAGTCAATTCAATCAATCAATTCATAGTTCGTTAACAATTTCAAGACTGCTAGCGCAAAAGGCTACTCGGGGGCAAAAACAAAAAAAAAAAAAAAAAAAAAAGGAAGCGGTAGAAAAGACAACAGGTAATGGTAGAATGGGAAAAAGCGCTGCCAGCGGAAAAGAAGAAAAGAAAAGTAGGCTATTGGCAGCCGCACTCGTTCGATGACCCGTAGACAGGATATAAGAAAGGTAACAAAAAACCAGAAACAACCGTAATGTATTTACCATCCCTCCCCAACCAAATAATATAAAAGAAAAAGGGATAAGAGAAAAGAAATTTAAGCAGACAAAACAATAACCATCTGGTGGGAACTCCGCAATCCTTTTACCCAACATTTCCGACGAGAGTCCAGGTCAAATGCAAAGATGCCTCTCTCAAACAACTGGGCTCTTACGCTTCTCAGCGCTGGAGAGAACAAACATGGGCATCTTGCGTCGTCCATTGCCCTGGCCCATAGTAGGAGCAGCATGGCCAGCCACGACAGCTGCCGTTGTTGGGGAACGGGCAGGGACATCGTCGGTGCGGATTTCCATGAGCTTGCCTCCGACATAGTTGCCTTCGTCGCTGCTGACAGTGGCAGCAGTATAGAGGCTATCGGTGGATCCACGGGCGCGGGATGTCAGATCCTTTTCCTTGCGCTCTGATCCAATAGCGCCATTGGCCGCTGCACGAATACTGCCAAGGCTTGGTTTGCTCGACAGGCTACCGCTACGGTTCCCAGAATCGTCGCCATCAGAGCCTGAAAAGTTGAACTCGACATCGCTGGATGGTGTCACACTTCCTCCACTCCCTGTATGCAAAGATCCGCGAGACTCTCCACGACGTTCCAATCCGGCACGGACAAGATTATGCACAGCACGGCGTCGTTGGCGGGTCACAAAGTTCTTGCTCCCTTCGTGCTTTGAGGTGGGCTTTTCAATGAGTTCCTCAAGCGAAGGAGGTCCACGCGGCTGTCGAATCGGGTGTTCGCCCGCACGAGCCTGACCAGGACCAAAGGTGCCGGTGAGAGGTGTAGGCAAAGGAGCGGATTTCGGGGCAGCTTTGTTTGCTTCGCCGGTCTTGATAGCGGTAATCACAGATGGAGCCTTCTTGTGACTACGTCGGAACGCATTGGCTGATGGCGGAGGAAGAGGTGTAACCTCTTGTGGAGGCGATGGAGCTGTTCTTGGAGGCGATGGAGATGGCCGGTGATAGGCAGGCGAAGGCTTTGATTCCGGGGGAGGAGAGACCTCAGCGCGGAAAGTTGGAGTTTCCGCCACGGGAGACTGATATTGTTCTTGGTAGGTTGCTGAAGCAGGCTCCTCGTGCTGCACACTGTTATCCACGACATAATTTTGTTGTCCGGTCATCGGGTTATAGACGGAGAACAAGCCAGGATGGCCAGGCACAGGCTGCACAACGGGCTGCATGCCTTGTTGCGCTTGTTGCTGGTAAAAGCCCATGCTTGGGGTGGCGGGAGACATCATCTGCTGCTGAACTCCCATCGACAAGCCAAGGTTCATGTTCTGGAATTGCTGCGCAGCAGCTGTGACGGAGGCGAGCTGTTCCTGCAGACGTTGCTGTTGGGCAGCAAGGAAGAGATTGGTCGAAACCAACTCCGCATACAGCTTTTCGTCGATGGGCTCTCCATTCTCGTCAATTGGGAGATCAATCATGGGAGGCGCAAGAACATGCTCCGGCAGAGAGTACAAGTGATGTCTGGAGTTCGACTGCGAGCCATAGGGATTGGAGTGCTGGGGGAACGAAGATGAAGTCGTAGTCATGGGAGGCCGTTGGAAATAGGAAGTTTGTTGCTGGGCACCGCCATATCTCGAGGAGTCCATAGACAAACGAGACTGTGGCTGGGACAGAGGCGCAGTGGCCGGTGCTGGGGAATGTTTTGGAGCAGTCCTCAACCCTGCGAGGAGGTGAGAACGGCTAGTGCGCGGGGTGGAAACGGAAGGAGACGCCGTAGACTCGTCAATCGGACCAATCTTTGAGGGATGAGGAACGCTAAGCCGCTTGATATGAGAACCCTTTCCGCGAGAAGCGAAACCAGAACCCGGAACGCCAAGGGAACCACCGTTGAAAGACATGTTATTGTAAGTCATCTGAGCTAGACCGCCAGCGTCCATACTCATGGTCGTGGAAGCAAAGACAAAAAAAAAAAGGAAAATCCAAACAGATATATGCAGAGACGTGTATTCGTAGAGGAAAGGGGGCGTAGCAGAGAGATCCGCGAGACAAGACGCGAGGTGTTGTATCCGGGATTGTCTGTACAAAAGGCGGCTAGCTAGCTTGGGAGCTAAGCAAAAGTCGCGAAGATGGGTTGGTTTAACTGGTGGATATCAACAAAACCGGTTTGATGTATTAATTCGCCGATAAAATTGCTGAAGCCAGCGAGGAATTAACCAGGGAAAGAGATAGGACACCGAGAAATTAAAAGATTAAGGAGTATGCGTTTCGAAACACTGCTGAAAGGCGAGTGATGCGAGCAGTTTAATAGAAGCGGTCGATGTGAGCCGAACGAAAGGAGATGGGAAATCGAGTTCTGATAAAGCGGAACTACCAATTAGTATCAAAAAAAGGCAGCTGCAGAAGGAGAGAAGTAGCATTACCAGAACAAACCAAGATAGGATCCCAGAAGCGGACCGCAGCAGATTAGAAAAGATGTACAGGTGAATGAATATAGTAGGGGTGTCGGGCTAGGTCGAAAGAGTGAATGCAGGCGAGGCTAGGGATTCCGACGGTCGAATAGGACAATAAGTAATAATAGTAAGAGTAGTAGTACTAATAATAATTTAAGATGGAGTCGAACAGAAATATAATAATAAAGGAGAAAAAGATGTCCAAGTGAAGCGGTCTGGAAGAAGCTGTTGTTGTTTTGTGTGTGGTGTGGTGTGGTGTGCGTGGGTGTACCCAGGTAATACGTGTGGAGATTTGCACTGCAATCTCACCAGGAAAAGCGACTGACGCAGGTTCCACGACCAAGTGACAACGACCACGAGGATGGAATTTGCAGATGGTCGAGACAAAGATTGGGTCCCGGCAACAAGAAGAAGATAGATTGCGGGCGGATAAAGCGGTAGGTAGGTGGTGGAAGGTGGTAGTAGTAGGTGGTAGGTATTAAGGGCGGAATTCAACCGACGGCGCGACGCGATCTAATATAGAAAAAGGGCGATAGGGAAGAAATGCCGATAACACTCGAAAACCAAGTCTTCGTCCGTCGAATAAACAGCAGGTTTGATTTCTTTTTTGTTATCGAAGTTGTCGTAGTATTCTTTGATGATATCAAACGGGGGGGTCCAAAAAGGGGGTCACGAAGTCCAGTAATTTTGGGAGGGAGAAAGTAATAAAGACGGCACTTTTTTCGGATCAAAATCTGCGATAGAAAGAAGGAGAGGCAAGAGAAGGAGGACGATAAGAAAGAACTGGAGGGAGGAATAGGGGTAGAGCGAGAGAGAGAGAGGGAGAGGGAGAGAAGATGAAGACGAACGAAGACGAGATGAATGGAAGACGAAGATGAGAAAAAAGAGGGGCGGAGAGAGAAGGGAGAGAGAGAGAGAGAGAAGAGAGAGAGCTGGAGAGAGGAACAGAACAGAGTTCGCTGGCAGAACGGCCACCGCCTCCACCCTGCTTATCTAAGCGTCTGCTTTGGGCCTAGCCCGGGTGTCTGTATCAGCCAGTACAAGCCATTACATTACAGTACCAGGAACTTGGGGGGCAAACACCGCCAACCGGCAATACAAGACAATAGCATTACATACTGGTGCGGTTTCAGTGGTGCTGGAACGGGAATGATAGGCCGCGCTAAGCCTGATTTATAGCCAGTTCAGCCAATCAGGAGGCGACAGTGGGGCCCTCCCTGGTCTGGACTCGCAGGGAATAGCAGCGCCCCCGTTGGGAAAGAAGGTTTGCTGCAGACACAAACCTTCCTCAAATTCCTATCTCATATCTCTCATAACAACAATATCTAGACCGCTTGGAATATATAAGTACTTGAAGACAGTAACTGGATCTTCTCTTCTCAAAGTGCTGTCACAAACCATCTCTAACCATACACAACATAAATACAGACAAAAAGCAATGCCAATCAACATGTTCGGCGCTTCCACTGCCCCTGCCTGCCAATCACAGCCCTCTCCCGCCATCTGCATCCCTGGGCCTCTTCACATCTTTCACACCAAGCACACGTCTGCAGATAACTCAGATAGATGGCGTCGGCATGATGACATCCCCCTGCAACCTTCACGCCTGCGGCCAGACACCTGGCTCCAATAATCGCCGCTATTCTCTGTATCGGACATGCTTATTTATTTATTCTAGCAGCCTCCATACTTTTATTTTCTTTTTTTTTCCCCGCCTTCTATATTTTCCGTTTCTATTTTTGTTTCACAATTGAATAATCAAATCTCAAGTTTGACCTTCATATATTCCATGCCTAGCTCTGTTTTAACCGCTCTGTTTCTGGCCTATGAAACAAGCGACGCTATCTCCCCCCCACATCCCTCAAAGTCATCAAAAGAATACCATTGTTATTATCTCTTCTGCATAATAATCCCTTTCTTTGTCAATAATAATAGTAATATCATGTCTGGTTGCACACAGATCCTGCTTATGCCCTGTCAACCATCCCCGGCTAACCCCGGCCAACCTTTACAGACTGTGTACTTCTGCTGCAAATGGACGCAGGCATCTCCCATGAGCCCCCGTGACCCTCACATTTCCATTCATGCCACGATGCCTTTCTGTGACGGAACGGCATAACATTGTTCCTGATATAGAGCATCTGCCGGATAGGGGGTTGTTGCTGCAGGATTCCGCCCGGGCAGACGGGGTTATGTTGTTCCGTTGCAATGTCTCTTATGTGTTTGTATATAGACTTCTTCCCTCAGTCTTTTCTCTCTTTTCTTCTTTCTTTTCTTTCTCAGCTTTAGATTCTCATACAATGGGCCTTAATAGGATTTCTTATTCTAGCTTGATGCCTTGCCGTCACAATATGATGACATGCAGCTTCTGGCAGTTGTTTATATGCTGAGTGAGTTTGATGGTTGACAAACTGAAATGTGAGGTTGCAACATGTGATTATAACTGCTTGTTTGAACAGTTGCTTTTTCAATAGAGTCTACTTGGCCATTTGAGAAAGATGCTGAAGAAACACTCTCAATCACTTGCATCAGACCCATCTGAGCTCCCACAGCCTAGCTTATGACTTCGAGAATTATTTTCTTCGATTGATCAACTGCCTTAATGTTAGCTAAAGGCCAAGTGCAAGCTGAGAATTAGATTTCTTACCAGCGTTTGTTGCTTCCAATTAACACTTTTACTGATCGACCTGGGCAGGTAAACAAGCCCCCTCGGCGCTGACTTGAAGCCATGTTTGTCTTTCATCTGCTTGAGGGTTATCGGCCGTTTGAGCTCATAGACAGTGACCATCTCGTACGCAAAGTCGTAACCATCCCAGTCCTTAATGTTTACTGTTGAATCGGCATTACCCAGGCCGTCTTCATCCAGAGGACGATCGCCGGGCTTTCGAGTTCGAGCGGGCTTAGTTTCACAGACATGGGTGATGCTGGAGTGCGGAGCAGTCCCATAGAACCAGACTCTTTTCACACTAGGCTTGAGGCAATGCCGGTGATGTCCTCTTGATGGCTGCTGAATATGCGTTGCTACATGTTCAATTTTTCTATATACTCAGTAATACCCTCCCCCTCAAACTTCTCTATTTATACACAAAATACATAATATTCTTCGTTCAGCTGCTGAACAGCCATATCGGATCTGACCAAACAGATCAAGTTATGTGTCCCATTTACACTTGAAACACCGGCTGAAATCGCGCGGGAAGGCCGGGGCGGGTTAAGCCAAGAAGACCTCACAGCCATTGAGATCATGAAGATTCTCCCCGCAGTAGAGCTGAGATACACTATTACATCATCTGTGATGAAAGAAGACTGAGCACACGTTCTCTACCTTATTCTCAGTAGTTGTGTATTGATGGACGACTACATTTTCTATTTTTCCACGCAATGAGCTAGTCATGGCTTTTTTCTCTATACGGATTAAATTTCGCATATAGTTGAGTATATGTCAATATCTGAAAATGGGTGATTAGCCTCATGTCAGAAGCTCCAACCCTGAAGAACCAGGTGGACGCCCTATTAATAAACAATCTCAAGACGCGCTCTCTAACCCCTCCTACCCCATCAAGGACGCATAGGCGAAAAAAAAAAAATAAAGAAAAATAAAAATAATCCCGCCCGAGAAGTAAAAAGGAGTTCAATACCCTTCTCCCCCTCATCCCCATCTTTAAACCCCTCCTTCTCACCATCCAAGGTGTCTAGTAGAGTGTGTCCAGGCTCGGTTCTAGAGGTGCTACATCTCTTATAACAAATCGCAAGCAAGGGAGAATTTATATTTTGCCCATGCCCCGATTCGAACCAGCGAACTCACCCCGGTACCTGATTTTATTTGAAATAAGGTCTTCCTGGTGCAAAGACAGGCCCCAACACCCTTCTGCAATCTGTATTTGGTGTGTGGTTGAGATACGTGTGGTGACCTGCACTCGTGATGCAGGCGGTCTAACCGCTGCGCCACGAGGCCGCTGGTTTGTTGGGGGTAGGTGCTGCGGAGGGGGTTTTGAGGGACACTGTACTGTGTGTTGCTGGGGTGAATGGATGGGTGAGTGGTTGGGGGGGGAGGGGGGAAGGGGGCCCGGGGAAGTTTGATATCACGTGATTTTGCTTTGTTTTTAGAGGACTGGGAGACGGGAGATGGGAATTGGGGCTTTTGTTTGGAAGGGAGGGAGGGTCGCGGGTTCGAGGCGGGTGAAGGGCAGTTGGACTCTTTTTGATTATTCTCTTTTTTTTTACCATCCCCCTTTCCCTACCGTTTCTTCCCCTTTTCCTAGTTGATTATATCCTGCTGGCATTCCTAGGACCCCATGTCATATATTTATTTCACTTATCAAGCAAATTTTAGTCCCAATTGATCGGAAAGTCGGTTAATAGAGGATATTAAAACCCTCTTGAATATAGGTAACAAAGTTACGGGAAAGAAAATGGAATATTATCTGTCGGCTTTAACCCCTGGAAAAAAAAGGGAGGGGTCCAATCCGTACTGTACACAGACGGGCTTCCTCGAGTATGTAAGAGGAATAACAAGCACATGAGACACACAAACGCCTATACTCAGCTAGCCAGAACGCATTGTAAAGAGAGGATAGCCCATGGAGCAACGAACGGCAAATGGAAATGGGAGGATAGATATAGCCAAAACCCCTTTTGCCACGGGGATAATTGATTATTACACCGGCTGCCAAGCAAAGCAGTCTTGACCATAGAGGGGGGACAAGAAAAAAGTCAAACAGAAGAAACCTTGCGACGTTGAAGAACACTGTTGATCGAGTACAAAAACGCTGGCTGACATGGCACATATCAAAACAACAACGACAGGTGTTGGACAATGCGAGAAAGTGATCCAGGATGTATGCAACCCTGAGTAGCGGCAACGAATCCAACATCGGGGTATTCAACGAAACGGAAATAGGAACTAGATATACAACATCTTCCATCCCGAAAAAAGAAACGGAAAGCAGATAAGACGAAAACGAACCCCCCATATAAGAACCCACGTCAACTGGGAACAGCCCGCTCAGACACCGTCATCGACACCGCCATCGAGCCATGTCTGCTTGCTAACCATTGCGGCCGGCGTTCCCCATCCAGTTCGCCATCAAGCGCTTGGTCTTTCTCTCGGTCATGATCATGATCGTCCGACCCGCGCTTTTCATTGGCCCGGTCAAACTCCAGCGCATTTGCCAGCTCACTGGACATCGGGTCCAGCTCCTCCTCTCGCAGTCCAGTGGCTAACGAGACAAGCTTGCGGTGAACATCCAGTTTCGTGCTCACACCGGCATCTGCCTTTTGCTGTATGAGATTTTTGATGGCTTGCTGCCGGGCCCTTTGGGCCTCGTAGAGCTGGCAGGCAACCTGATATACTTGGCTCAGATCTTGGGGTTTCTTTGTGCCATCTGGGCCAGACTTTTGCGAATCTGAATCCACTCCGGCAGCCTGGAAGCGTTTTAAGAGGTGTAATCGTTGAACTTGTTCTAGAAGTGACTCGTAGTCTCGTTTTACCTTGTTGAAGCGGGCTAGTTTGGCTTCGAGTTCCTCGGTTTCACTCTCCTTGGTGGCTAGAGAAGCTGTTTGTTTGCGGATGTTTTCTCGATCGGACTCCACATGCTCGTACAGTCCTTGGGGGTTGGTGATGTCTTCGGCACCTTGAGGAGGCCACTTAGTATCACCATAAGCTAGAGCTAGTTTTCTGCTAGCCTCGTCCACAATGGAGCCTATTTTTGATAAGAGTGATGCAGTAGCTTCGGAACTAGTGGCTGGTCGAGAGACAGCAGTGTTGTCGGGAATGTTATTCAATTCGGGGTGGTCTACATCAGCAACGCTTTGGTGGGTCACTGATGATGGAGGATGAGGGTTGTCTTTGTGGCGACGGGAAATTGTTCGAAGTATTACATTTGCGCATTCCCCTGTTTTGTTTGTGATGTCGCCAGATTCGGGACAATGTGTTAGGAGCATGGTAGCGAGGCGATAGCATCCGTTTCTTGCCGCTGCCAAAGCAGCAGTGTCGCCATTGGAATCTTGAGAGGATAGAAGTAGGGATATTTGATGGGGCGGTAGAACCTCGCCCAGTTTGTCTATCAAGATTTGGCAGTAATACCGTGAGCTCTTCCACTTGCCCTTGCTCCTAGTTGTTGCGGCTAGGTGGTTGAAGACGGTCGCTCCAAACCAGTCTCTGAAGGTGATTGTGTCTTGAAGTAGGTCCGCCAGATCCTGCATTGTTCCCTTTTCGTAGTTATTCGTAAATAGAACGGCGCGAACCAAAGGAGTCTCATCGTGGTTAGACAAGGCTTTTACATTTGCGCCACGATTTATTAGATCCCTGACAATATCAATGTCACCCATGGAGCACGCCCAGTGGAGGGCTGTGTTTCCATGGTCATCAATGGGTCTATCAACCTGAAAATTTGCTGGTGGCTCCGGAGGCAGTATCCCTGCCGCAGCAGGCGCATCACCCACAGTCATGAAGTAATCCAGAAGCTGGTCGCCATAGATGATATGTTGTTGTTCAATCATGCTCAGGTTAACATCATTCAAGCCACGCTTGCGCTTTCGCGAGTGCGTAGAGTGGTGGGACATTGGGGGCATATCTTCCTCTGCTACCATGGAAGACGATTCGAAACTTTGTTGGGCGACTGATTCATCGTCACGGAACGACTGATTAATGGCAGTAAAATGCTGATCGTGGTTGAAACTTGCTTGCGGGGGTATAGGGTGTGGTTTCACGGGGGAGAATGATGAGTCCTCGGATACGAGTCTTCTAGCTGGAGCGGCATTCTTTGGCACTCTTGGTCTCGACGAAGCGGCTGTTGTGTGCTTAGGGGCTGGAGGAGGACTCCTGTCGCCAGGTACAAAGTCGAAGATTGGCAGGAGTTTGTCAAGAATCCCGTTGCGCTCCGCTAATTCTCGCCCATCCGCAAGTGGTACCCATGTTCCTAACAATTTGATCAGATTATTGCCATTCAAACATAGCCGTGAAGTACTTTATGTAGCGGAATATGAAATACCTTGATACTTTCCGTAACCACCCTGGACCTTTTCGTGGACGCCCTTTTGGACCTCCCGCTCAAGAATACGAGTTCTTGCGGGCTTATCCAGGCCAGCCACCTTGAGGATATGTGTCGCATTGATCCAATCGTCTGATCTCCGTCGCATAACATTGTCAGCGCCGACTTTGAATTCGTAGACGGGGACCTAGACGCAATGGGTTGCATAGTCAGCAGGTGGTATAATCGCAGCGATATATCACCAGAGAAGAAAACAACTTACACTGCTGTAGGTGCCAGAGTAAATTTTATTACCCCACACAGCTGCAGCCGCCATGATGAATGATGAGAGAGGGAGAGAGGGGGGAAAGAAAGAGAGGGAGATATGAGCGGGTGAGTAGATGTACGACCAATGGAAAAGCGACAATCACAGTGAGCAGGACACAGGAAGCAAACAGATAAAACAATCAATACTAGTGAGTAGACAAACAGCGCATTCTCACTTGACAACACACAAAGCAGCCCCGGACAGACGAGGCGTGGACCAGCAGCGGCAACGGGGGTGGGAGTGTGGAAAGGCGTTTGCTGGGGAGACGCGACAGGGAGAGCCGGGTCTCGCGTAAAGTGGATGGCATGGCTGACAATCCGGAACCAAACCGCTCCGGCCGCCGAGACTGCCAGAGCCGCATCGAGAAACATCAACAGAAGAGAGAGGATAATCATTATCGAGAACAGCCAATTACTTATACTATACCATCCACAACTACAACCAGTTGACTGCTGAGAGCTACCTCCTGCAACCATGGCTCACGGCGAGGCTGCTCAGAATGTCAGGCGTATGTATGTCCCTGTCAATGGCGTGTTATTCCACCTCGCAATCGAAGCCTCTGTTGAACAATGAATGCGAATGAATACGGCTTCATAAATACATACCTAGCTAACCAATCCATTGTACCCCTCACAGCTGCGACCAGAGAAGAAATGTCAGAGGCCCGTCTCCCTCTTGCCTACAGAGACAGCTGCGCACACCTCCTCATCCCATTGAACCGATGTCGATTCGAGACCTACTATCTCCCATGGAAATGCGAGGTACCACGCACCCATACCTATACCTATACATACGCGGCTTCCTCTTTTCGTCCAAAATACTAATAATCCGTCCAACTATCTAGAACGAGAGACATTCCTACGAAAAGTGCCAGTACGAAGAGTTCAAGCTGCGGGTTGCAAAGATGGACGAGCTGCGGGCGGCCAAGGGCGGTGCCAGGAGCAACTAGACCGGGTGTCGGGACTTGTTGTATTTTAATTGATATCATGTGGAAAATTTTATACATCGGTTTTCGGGAACAGCTGTTATGATGGTACTGTACATAGAAAGAGAGCGGGCGGGTTTGTGGGGGAATTGTCGGCTGTTGGTTGATTCTCCATCCATCAAAGACCTTTTCTTTACCTTCAACATTGCCTGCTAGGATGCGAACGAAATATTGGACAACCCATGCATGGATAAATATGCCCTCACGACGAAGCAATTGCAGCTGCGAATCTTCTACCAAATTAACTTTGCTTGCCGTTCATCCCGCCTCAAGCCAGGCCGCATTTTATACCGTATTCATATTCATCAGCAGCTGTCAAACATGCATGGTTATCATAGCAGCATACCAAGACAACCTAGTAGAAAGGCATGCAGATACATAGAGCCGGAGCTCGTATCAACTAACAGCCCGAATCAACCCTTTCTATTCCTCCGACTATTAATATTACCCCGTCGCCTCCATACCCCGATATCTGATTTATAAGCAGGATGCGGAGATTGACACAGACCTCACTATCCAACCACCACCCCGCGGGAACAAAGCCGACAGAGAGAGGAGAGAGAGAAACAAGCAGGCAACTGAGTTAAATTATGTATATATAGTTGATTTTTATTACTCGGTTTGCGCCGGGCTGATTCATCGCATATGGCAATGCAGGTCTATTGATAATACCCGTTCCACTGCATATCAGATACTTCAGCTGTTCTGGCCAGGACAGTGGCAGCAAGCTAAGGGGAGATTTAATGACATATTCCTGACAAAATAGTCTAGTCCAGCCCGGCTGAGTGCCAGGAATAATATAATATTCTCCAGGGCTGTTCATCTTGACGTAGCCCAGCTGTGATTGCCGGGGCCAGTTTGATGCCCGTAATTCGTGCGCAGGGAGAATTGTACAGAGTCATCATGAAACAGTCAATAGCAGGAATCCGATTGAGAGATCAATTAGTAATGAATGCCATTCAAGAATCGGGAGTATCATCACTTTGCAGTATCATTCTAGTAATTTAGTAGATATTTAGAGGGGAGAAAAAAAGAGACATGAAAAAAAAGCCCCTCCAAAGCAAACCCCCACCTAGAACTAACGGGAATCGCAGGACACTAAAATAAATAAATAGGAAAATAACAATCAAATACGCAGGCTACTGGAATATATAAAGGGAATGGATGCGGACCGCTGATATTTGAATTTTATTCTTCTTTTCCTCCGTCCCCCATTCCCTTCTCCGCCCGCGCATCGTTGCCGAACTCTATACCGGACATCCAAGATTTTTGCCTCCATCATAGTTACACATCCCCCGGCTTTATCTTGGAAAAATAAATACTCCTTACCCCCAACCCAGGCATCAGCATCCTCTTCTCTTACCCCTAGCTTCTTGCACCTAAACGGCCGTCTCATCATTTGTACTCTCTACTTTAGCCGCCCCGAGTGCCAAATTAATTACATGCGCCAGTCCCTGTCGTCATGGGCCTGCTGTACGGAATCCCCCTCCCACGCGCATTTGGATATAGAAAGTAATACTGACCAAAATACCTCCTGCAGAGCGCTTGGCACACCGCTGGCCTGGCCGGAAGCGAAAAAGGCTGCAAGCCAAGTTAGAGAATGGGGAATTGAGGTACGGAAAACAGGACCTCTTCAGCGGGAAATAGATATGAAGGGGGTGCTTCCGGGGAAAAGAAAACTAACTGAAAGCCCCCTCCTTAATAGCAACTTTTGACCATATGGAACAAGGCGAAGGGAAAGGAACGGGATGCGCTGCTCTGGGGCGACGAGGTACGTCTATATAAACCAACGAAAGCAGCCTGTCTCTCCAAGGATACATGTTTTTACCGGACTGATTGCTGACGGTTTGCCTGCCTTGCGCGGGAATCAGGTTGAATACCTTGTCGTTGCGGTGGATGAGAAGGGGCAGAAAGTGCGCCTTTCGCTGCGCCAGGCGGATATTTTGAATTCGCTTGCACAGGAGGAGTTACAGGCCAATGGACAGTTTGTGGAGGGGTTGCAGGATGGAGTGTATGTGATTATCCAGACGCTCCCCTGCTGGAGGTTTCGTTTCTTTCGCATTGCCGCTAATCGCATTTTAATTGAGTGATATATAGAAAGGAACCCCTTCCCAAGTTTCACCCGGAGTTTGGACGGTTTATGTTGGAAGCTACCCCGGGACAGCCATGGGGGATTGGATTCAAGGACCTCTTGAAGGTCGAGTCGAATATGAAATGGAGGTATGTCTTACTGCCACAATTGCCTAGTCTACAATAGACTCCATCGCTGACATATAACCGTATATAGACGAGTAATCGCAAAGAAGCACATGGAACCAAACGAATACCCCATAACCCTCACCACCTTCCCTCGACTAGGTACCAAAGACGACTTTATCCAGCCCTTCTACCCCCTCTCTGGCAGTGCGCTCCGCTCACAATTTGTCCCCGACGAAATCGCAAACCCGCACATTCGTTTTCCCACACTAGCTGCAAATATAAGATCGAGGCGGGGTCGCAAGGTAGAGCTGAACGTGCCTGTGTTCAAGGATAAGAACACCCCCTGGCCATTCAATGACCCGACTGTCAACTACGATCTCCATACTTGGCCAGAAGATGCGGATGTTCGCAATGGCGCCGCAAAGCAGAACCATGTGTATATGGATGCTATGGCATTTGGAATGGGCAGCTGTTGCTTGCAAATCACTTTCCAGTGCAAGAATATTACCGAGGGGAGGAAGTTATATGACCAATTGAGCCCGCTTGGGCCAATAATGTTGGCATTGACTGCCGCAACGCCAATATATAAAGGGTTTTTGGTAGATACGGACGTACGATGGAATCAAATCAGCAAAGCGGTTGATTGCCGCACTGCTGAAGAGCTTGGCGAAAGGGTATGATTTTACCCCTATCCACATCCCATCTCATATTCTCCAAAAAATATACATACTAACAACAATAGCCACTCAAAAACGACCGTTGGCGCATCCCAAAATCTAGATACGCCTCCAATTCCACCTACATATCCCAAGACCCGCGATTACGACCCGAATACATGGACCCGGACCTCGTGATAGACGAAGACATCAAAAATCGCCTCTTGGAAGGCGGCATGGACGACCTCCTAGCCACACACTTTGCCCACCTCTTCATCCGCGACCCCATAGTAATCTTTGCCGAGGACCTCAAGCAACTCGACCTAAACAAAACCGACCACTTCGAGAACCTGCAGTCGACAAACTGGCAACACATCCGCTTCAAGCCTCCCCCCGCCGACAACGACATCGGCTGGCGCGTCGAGTTCCGCCCCATGGAGATCCAAATCACCGATTTCGAAAACGCCGCCTTCAGTGTCTTCATGGTGCTCATCACGCGTGCCATCCTCAGCTTCGACCTGAACCTGTACATCCCCATCCCGCGCACGACGGAGAACATGGAAACCGCGCACGCACGCAATGCCGTGCTCGAGAAGAAATTCTACTTCCGCAAGGACCCCTTCCCGCACCGTATCCCGCGCCATCACCATCACCAACAGCAACAACACACTCCCAACGGCACGAGCAGCAACGTCTCCGAAACCAGCTCGCGCGCCTCATCCGGCCCGTCAACTCCAAACCTGCGGCCCATAGAGTCCGAGTACGAGCTCATGACCATCGCCGACATCGTCAACGGCACCCAGGACGGCTTCCCGGGACTGATCCCGCTGGTCGAATCGTACCTGAACGGTGTAAATGTTGATGTGGAGACGCGTTGTCAGCTTGCTACGTATCTGGAGCTTATACGGCGGCGGGCGGATGGGAGCCTGTGGACGAATGCGAAGTGGATTCGCGAGTTTGTGGCGAAGCATCCAGAGTATAATCAGGACAGCTCTGTTTCGGAGAAGGTGTGCTATGATCTTGTCAAGGCTGTTGAGGAGGTGACGGAGAAGGAGGGGAGGGATGGTGGTGTTGGTTGGGAGATGCTGAGGGGGCGGAAGGAGTGATTTTCCCTATCTTTTCTTGATTATGTGACTTGCTTGATTCAATGTCTAGTAATGTTGGCTACGCTGCGTACATCTTGCTTTTTGCGAGTTTGATTTTGGTTTATTCATCACTTGCATGTCTCCCTTTTGTTTCTATAAAGGAGGTTGGTTCATTTTTTGATATTTTGACGATATTTCACCACGTCTTTCCTGGGGGCTAATAGATCTGCTTTCTTGTTATGGGATTGGATACATCCATGAGTTCTTGTTCTCAAATATCCACACCACAGTACATACATCGATTTCGGCCCAATAAGCAATAATGCTGTGGTCAGAATAGATATCCAGCTGTTATTGTATTGTATTTATTCCTCGATTGCCAGTGTTTCAAAACTTCAAAACAAACGAAATAACCCTAAAAAGATGCATCGAACTTGCATATATATCCCACATGCAACATCATCTTATGCTCCGCGTCTGTTCGCCCCGAGATCCAAAGGAAGTAACTATTCCACCAAACATGTATGTATTATTTCCGTACACCCTCCCGATCCCAACACCACCGTCCTACCCAACAACAGCACCATAGCCCGGGTCACCTATCGAATGCCTTCCCCCTTTCACCATCCCATGATTCCCAACCCATCACACCCACACCCACATCCACGTCCACAGCCCTATCCGAATCCCCTCTTTAACCACCAACCCGATGGCGCAAGACAGCATAGCTATGGCGTGATCCCAATCTGTCGTCTGTGCAACTCCATCCATCCATCCATTTATCGATACCAATCCCTACCTCGCCCCGTCCTTCCCCGCTTCCCCGCTTCCCGAACTTCCAACCCCTCGTATCCCTCCCCCTTCCGTCAGCCGCTTCTTATACAAAGCTTATATCATACATCCTTGAAACCCTAAGCAGCACTCAATAAGGGGGCCTGAGCAATATGCGGGGGAGACAGGGATAGTTAAGCCAGGCTGAGTAATACATTCAACCTTCTATCACTTTGACAAGCCCATGCAAAAGAGCGGAAGGCTCCGGAGTCTGGGATTATATGTCCGCTTTCGGAGGAGCTAGAGGGGGGTAGGCATGATTAGAGATCTCAGGAAAATGGAAATATGGGGTTGTGATTCCTATTCTCACGGGACTGATAAGAGTTCGATTACAGTTGACGGTAGGGTAGGTACCTAGGTAGATACAGATAGAAATTGAAAGATTGCAAATGATTATAAAGGACGCTAATGAATACGGATTCATGGGAGGGCTGGAACCTATAATCTTCAAATAAACAGTAATAAACTACATTCTTTTTTTGGCATGTCTACAAACTCCCTATATACCCTGGATCATTCTGTAAACTCATGCAATGAAGACTACGATTTGTTTTATTTTTGAACAATAAGCTATAACTATAAAAGAACCCTTGCCACGTCAGAAGCGGGACATGATCAGGGAGGGTCATGGAGGCAATGACACGACCTCCACTATTTGAAAAGAATAAAGTAAAAGCTCATGGCCCATTAGCTATCCCAACCGGGCAATTACCAAGTAACTTCACTTTCCCACATCCTCATCCATCCTTTCCTCGTTCCCGGAACCGTACTCATAAGTCATTACAACAATTGATAATAGCAAAGGCACAAAATTCAATATAAAAGAGACAGCTTTTTCAAATCTCACTCACACACAACCTCAAAAGACACCATCAAACAATCCCAAAAGCTCATCAGAGCTTCTGTCTGTACGGCCGCCAATCTCTCCAATCGCCTGCACAGCCCAATTCATCGCCTTGTCCCCAACGAGTTCCCAGGTCTCCTTCTCATCAGCCCTTCTCTTGTGCAGGTACGCCATAACGAGGAGCGTGGCAACAATGGACCGCTGTTTCGTATCTTTGGCGTCGACTCCGGCTTGCTTTCCCAAGATAGAAGACCAATCCAGCGTTTTTTCAACACTGGAAGCATCAAGCTCCATTGTCGCGAATACATCTTCATTCCACTGCCATGATCCGTCAAAAGACTGAAGGGATATCAACTCGTGCACTGCACTCTGCGGAGCTTGCGCTGATTTTCGCTCTTCGCCGAAACGAGTTGTCGGGATTGGTGAATCTAAATCACAATTTTGGTTAGCATTGGAACATCGCAGAAAGTGCCAAGGGGGCTTTGGGGACGATGACGATTGGGGAAACGGGGCGCTCAAAGGGAAGACAGAAACTGTGCAAGTAATTGACGATATGAAAGCGAAAGGCGCACCAGAATGTGAGACTAAATCAGCAGGTAGTGCACCGAAAGTTGAAGTGTTTGAAGGCTTTGGGGTAGAGATGGACGATCTGCCAAAAAGGCCAGATCCAAAGCCTCTTTCAGTGTTCGAATGGTTAGGGTCAGACGCGGGCGCGCCAAACAGCGACCCAGCATTTGGAGAGGGATTTACGGAGGATGAAGAAGCGCCAAAAAGTGACCCAGAAATTGAAAAAGCACTTGTAGAGGGTGGGCATTTTCCAAATAGGGAAGAGGTTGTGGCAGGGGGTCGAGGTGCTCCGAAAGGTGAAAGTTGAACTTGAGGAGAGGGGGGTGACCCAAATTTGCCTTTGGAGGAAGCAGATGAAGATGCACCAAATGCACTGAATGTACCAAATGATGGATTTGTGTTTGAAGAGGGACAAAACCCACCAAAGGTTGTACTTGCGTCATCGGCAGAAGAAGTATCGGCCGACGCAGTACAGCAGTCGAACGCAGTTCCTGAAGCTAGATAAATCGAACTGGGTGAGTATCTAGCATTCGAAATTGGGGAATGGATACCACAACGGGATGCACGAGGGGTTGAGCACTAAGCAGTATCGCCTAGTTGTACTATACAAGCTTGACTAGGGCTAGACAGTGCTGATGGTGCAAATATGCCCGGGTAATGAAATGCGTTAGGAGAACCTGGAGTAGACTTACTTTCTGACATTCTCACATCGCCACTGGGGAAACTAGGTTCACCAGGCTGTGCGGCAGCTGCAAAAACATTGCCGCGAGTACTACCTCCGCGAGTACTGCTGCGAGTAGCAGAAAAAGCTTCGCCCCGTGCATGAGGGGTCACATAAGCTGCGGATTCGGGCTGGGAATAGACACTACCCCCAGTAGCAGTACAAGTCACTGGTAATGCATATCGCCGAGCAGATGGGGCCGTTTGACGCATTTGCTGATACATAACAGGCGGTTGACTCGAGCGAGCAGCGCAAAACCGAGCTACACCACCTCGAGGAACAGAATAGATCTCTTTTTCGCCATGTTCATCGGGAATAGATACTGCCCTTTCCTTTTGTTCCGTCCTTTCCCCATCTTTGTTTGACTCCACAGCGACAAAGGAGCAGTATTTCCCGGCAACCTGAAACTGGACTCCAAGACGAACAGCTTCGCGTTTCACGGTGTCCTCCTTCTTGCTTTCATGTTCATCGGTGACTACCCGTCCCTTTGCGTCCTTGGCGTGGAATATCCATCCTCGACCTTCCTCCAACTCGAGTGTTATCTTCCGGGCGGCCAATTGGTGTAGACTCGTCCCCTGACCAATGTCTTCGATGGGGATCTTCAACAGCAAGGGTCCATGCTTCGAAGTGCCCCTAATAACTAGAGACTTCGGTCTTGCACTAGTAGCTTCAGGGGACAGAAGGAAATAGACTGTGGTTCTGTTGAACGGATAAAGAGGGGGGATCTTATAAGGCGCTTGAAGCACCTTGGGAGGCTGAAGTTTAGGAAGGTTGGCTTCAAGAGGAGCTCCATCCGTCTTGATATCAGATTCTTTGAAAGAAATATCAAACAAAGAAATCGGTTCCTTCTCCTTCGGATCTTTGTTCTCGGAATCGATTTCCATGGCTTCTTCGGAGCATTTGTGAGGCGGCGGAAAGTTCTCGCCAGTTGGAATTTCGTTCGATTTCTCGATTATTTCAAAGTCATCCTCCCCGTCCTTTTCATACACCACTTCGGCAGTATAGTCCTTGATGTGCGGGGTCAACGCCCCCTTCAGCATGCGAACCACTTTTTTGTCGAGTTGTTCGTTGTCGTTCACAAACTGTGCGAATCCATCACCAGCTCTTGCAATGCCCTGGATTAGAGACTGGGATGCACCATCCCCGATACCCAAGCTGAAAAATCGGATGGGTTGCTCGGACGCTGTCTTGTTAATGTATTTGAAAAGCGTATTCTGGTCCCAAATATCACCATCTGAGAGCAGCAAAACTTCCAAGTCCAAGTCCTTGAGTCGATTGTCCACTGTGGCCTGAACTGGCTGGAACATCTCTGTTCCACCAAAGTCTGCCTCCACTGAGTCCACATATTGGAGTGCTTTCTCTAGAGAGGAGGCATCATATGCCTGACTCTTAGTCCACATGAAGGAGTAAGAAGAGCCGAAGGAACAGATATTGAATTTGACACCAACTGGAAGGGACTTGAGAAAAACTCTCAGTGCCGATCGGAGGGTTGCTATTTCGTCCTCCATGCTACCGCTTCGATCGATAATAAAAACGATTTCTGGGCTATTATTTGGGATGTTAAACTTGGGGACGAGAGTTGCCATAACAGCGCGCTGGTTGGGGATAGTTGGATGCGTTTCCACGAAACCGCTTGGCACCTCCTGGTCCTTTGCGTTGACAATGAGTACAAAGTCCTTGTCGAAGAATGCATTGCCTTGCTGCATCGTGAGAGTTGCAGAGGCAAGATTGGTTTCAAAGACATCCTGCGCAGTAACTGACGTCCGGCCAAGCGAGATTGCAATTGGATGGCTGGGAGATTGTAGACCCCGAATACTCGACCCTTTGTCCACCGCAACATCCACAGTAATGTTGATGGCGCCTCGCTCCACAGAAGTGGTCAAGGATTCACTCAGTTCACGCAAATTCACAGAAGAATTCGGGTAGCGAGGGCAGATGACGCTTGGGATACTGAAGCGGACTCCGTCGGCCTGAGCGTCATGTTGCAACTCGCCCAGATAGGTGATTTCCACAACTGCTTTGGAGCCCACGGGAATTTTCCCTACACTGGTAGTGAACGTGTCTGACGCGAGACCAGACTGTTCCAACAGGGCAGCAGTCTGGCCCTTCTTGACGGCATCCTGGTATTCAGTTTTGGCCTCTTCGCGCTCCTTAACGAGTCCATGGATGACTCTATCTTCGACTTCACACTTGAATCCCACGACGCTGACGCCATCGTGGAGGGGGAAAGTGTACTTGACATCTTTCAGGTCTCCAGACGTGGGATTAATGAAGGTCTGGGTCAAGGTGGTCCTAGAGGAGACAGAGAGTATAGTGGAGTGGGCTTTGAGATCAACCTGAGGGATGTACTGTTTTGGATTCCATGGATCTTTATCATTTAGATACCAACAACCGCATTCTGGAAGCAAAGGATACGGGCGGCCGAACATGGTTAATGGAAGATATGTATGAGAACAGAGATGTTAATATGAAAATATTAAACAGCAAACTCAAAGAGGAGAAGATATGCCTTGAGTAGTATTATTAGTAGAATAGTAGTGTCACAATGTCGGTGTAAACAATCGATGTGAAAAGAAATGGAGGAGCAAAAAAGGGGCCGTCGCTGTCAACTTTATATACCTGTTGATCATCAAGCTTTGAGAGAAAGCACCACGCAGCCCACTATTCACAGTTTTCGGAAGCGCAGCCACCCACTTCGCTCTCTTTGCTCTCCCGTCGGCAGCCCAATGACGGAGACTGAAAGAGTCAAGGCTGCCAAACCAAACGGGCGCCTGAACCCGGCGATAATTGAACAGCCAAACAGAAAAGATTGCACAGTAGACACTGCCCGCTTAGTGGACTCTTCTCAGCCTTGTCCCAAGATGCGTCCGGGATAAGCTTCATCTGTGTGGCGAGTAATTGGTCCAGCTCGCTCCAGAACACAGGGAATGACTGTTTCTGACTTTCGACTCTTGAAGGTGCCTGATGAACTCTGTTGCCTGTGGTGTGTGCTTTTGTTTGCCTATTTGAGTTGGCGGCGTTCAATCCATGGGAAATATCCCGTCTTCCCCGCACATTCAGAGGAGTAAGTTTTAAATGAGTCAACATCTGCATATCTATCAGGATTCTAGACGGTGCTCGACTCTCCATTTTATATTATTCAATTATTCAATAGGAGAGGAGGTAATATCGACGATGATGGGGGCAAGGCAACGATGGACTGGACGGGAGGTTGACGTCATGATCACGTGTAACTACTTACTTCATCCAAAAAAATTACACCGGCATGACAGTTCATTTATTTCATGAGTAACTAGAAGGTTATAAATTCAATACCTCAGTCATCAGAGTAGTATGGTTTGATATGGCTTTAGTTCCAAAATACACTAAACAATAATATATATGTATCGGCTGAAGTAAAACAATCTCCGGTAAAAGGAAAAGAATGCTCAACTTAATAGGGAATCTTTTCCAATCAAAATAAAAGAAAGAGAAGAAAAAGATCGAATCTCAAATCAGGCCATAAATGGTATATAAGGAAAGAACGCACAAATCGTAGACTAACTGCATCGGTAAGTGCTGGTATAAGGAAAGGAAAACCATCAATGACCAAAAATAAAATAAAAAAACCGGAGGGTATATATGTTCCCCAATCTCAATGTGGAAGAAACAAAAGGGGGGGGGGGGGAAGAAAAGCATGCAGTTTTGGTCCGCGCAAGCTAGACAGAAGAAATTGAGGATATCAAAATCCAAATAGCAAACAAGGAACGTAAAGAAGCGAAAAAACAAAAAGCAACGCTGTTGCCCTCCCTTGATAACCGGAACCGCCAAAAGTGGGAAGGTAAAAAAATAGAGAAACCGTCATTAAAACCAGATCCCATGAATTTTTGGGAACGGAATGCAAGGAGATGAGTGAAGACCGGAACCCAGGGTATACAGATGTGTCCGCTGCACCGGGGATAAACCACATCATACCTTCAAATTTGCGGAATCCAACAGATGCAGCAGAGAAGAAAGTAATGGTGAAAAGGAAATGAAGAATAACGCCCACCACTTCTACCCTTAGAACCGAACATAACCTAATAAGATTTCCGAACACAACGCCAGATGTGTACCAGAAGCACATTTGGGAAGGAGACTATAGCGCATATCGGCAGCTAAGAATGCGTTGGCGACCTGGAATCGACGCCGCTTTTCGGTCTGATATTGGGTCCTAGTGAAGAGGGCTTATTGCTAGCCATTTTTCGTGTTAACTTGGCGTAATGTAAACCACAGGCGTTGCACAGGGTACGGGCGCCATCGGGCCCACGTCTCCATTCAGGAGTCTCCGCTCGGTTGCAGCTATGACACCTGCCGGGAGGAGCAGCTTTCTGTAAAAGATTGGATATGTTAGTATCGGCAAAGATTGGCAGAGCGATCCGTACATAGGCAAGGTAAATTAACAAAGAAATGAATGATCACGTACCCCTCGCCGCTTTTTAGCGTCACCGCCTGCAAATCCACCTCCGCCCTTGAATTCTTCCGGGTACATAGCCACTTGTTCATCATTGTACATGCCGTTGGGCTTGTAAACCTGAGTCTGTGCTCGTTGCTCTGCCTGTTGCTCCGCCAGTGCTTGTTCAACAGCTAGACTTCGAATTCTACCCAAAGCATCGTTGGTTCGGCGCATATAATGTACTATTTCATCAATCTCCGAGAGTTGGGGTATTGAGCCTACTACGGGTCCAGATCGATTATTTTGGTGAGCTCTTGTAGCATAATGCCGAGCGAAATTGACTGCTCTGCTGCTGCCTTCAAGTATCTGTTGGAGATTAGCGAAGGGTTGCAAAATGGAATAATGATAAGCACATACCTCGTTATAGGAAGATTCAACGTCATATCCCTCAAGATGCCGTTTAACGGACTCACTATGAGGAGCACCAACGCCATTGGTAATTCGTGTACCCTGCACATCCTCCATGCGGGACGCGGCAATAGCATTCTGACTCCAGGGAGCACCCAGGTCTGGTCGGACTTCATACGGTCCTGGTGGGTACGCCAGAGGTGACGGTCCGTTAGCGGCTTGTGATCCAAATGGAACTGGCTGTTGAGAATACGGCGGATAATTGGTGGGGGACGACATTGGCCCTGCAGAAGACGGTGCAGTAAACTCGTAGCCGGAAGATTGCGAGTTTGTCAATGAAGGGGCCCCTGTCTTAGAGCTTTGAGTTGGCGATTTCCCCGAACTTAAAGAGGGCACTGAAGTAGTGCGAGAGTCTTGTGAGTGAATTGAAGGCAGGCTAGACAGTGGTGGTTCGGCCGGATGTTGTCCGCCTTGTACGCCTTGATGCGCACCAAAAGGATTATCTCTTAGATATGGCGTTGAGCCGTTTGAGAATGGATTCGGAGGGCCAGTGGGACCGTCTGCACCGGGACGTGCAACTATTTTTGGCGGTAACGAAGCAGAGACAGGCGGATGTCCAAGCTTGGAAGGGGAAGAAGTGGGAGGATAAGGAAGACTGTCGTTGCCTAACGCCTCATGTATAGAGGGAAGAGATTGCCGTTGAGGAGTATGTTGAGGTGGATTGTGCGACGGCTGCTCCTTATCTTCATCTCCAGTACGCCTCGGATCAGTCGGTGATACATATGTTGATCCTGGTGGAGGGCCGGAAACAGAAGGTCCAAAGCTGTAAGGGGGGTGGCTCGGATGGCTAGCCGTCGTCGGGCTGGAGTGCGGTGCAGTTGATACAGATAAACCCGTGGCCATGGCTGGGAACTTGGGAAGATTGCGTTGGGGATCCTTGCCTGCTGAGTCCAAATCCAGGTATCCTATTGATGGTAGCGAATCTCTAGACGCATTGTCGCGATGGAAACTACCGCGATGCTCCTTGACGCCGTCTCCTTCCCGTCTTGGTGGTTGGTATGGGATTGACGCCTGACTTGAAACTCCGTAGACGGACCAATGTCTGCCCGCTTCCGCTGTTCCCATGTCGACCATGTCGACTGGAATTCCTCGCTGATAGTCGTCCTTTGACCCTCCAGGAGGTAATTGCACCCACACACCTGTCCAATGTATTCTAATTTCTTTCCTTCAAGCTCTTACAAGTGCAAGCAAAGCTTCACCTTTAATTTCCGAATGCCGCCTATGGTGCTGCCGCAAGCCGTTCACGACCAAGCCTCTCCCCACGCCTAACGATCTCCAGCAAGCGGGAAAGAGCTGATTTAACGTCGCACAATTCCAAATATGGGTGATATCTGAAGAAATCAGAAACGACGTTAACTTGTGTCTATTAAGAGAAAATAGCAAATACCCTCTCAAGCGTGGAATCGTATAGCGCTTTTGTGTCTTTTTTGCGGAAAGATCTCAGATCTGACCAAGATGAGAGAGGAAAACGGGTGGCGCGGCAATATATTAAAGTAATTATTATATCGTCCGGAAATTGGGCAGCGGTGGGGCTGGACACAAGATCCAAGGTGAAATTAGGTTTTGCTGGCTGGTATTGGCAAGGTGGTAGATAGGTTCAAGAATTATAGGTGGTTTGGCGATGGCGAGAGGTGTAGGGGAACCAGCGATTTGACGGAGGGGCGGAATAGATCAGATCAGATCACAGGGCCTGTGCAACACCATTCCTTCTTTGTCCCATTCAACACAACCCAATAATAACAGCAATGCTCTGCTGCGTACTTTTAAAAGCCCAGTCGGTAGCTAGCGGAGCAGTATACAACAGGACTTCGTGTGTGGAAAAATCTATCGCATTCACAACGTCGCGGCGGGGAACGTAGGGAATATGCGCCGCCAGACGAACCGGGGGGCGACAAGCAGAAGACGGGAACACAGAACAAGACACTGAATGGTATGGTTTAAGAGATATTAATAGGGACTAGGGAGAAATAGAACACTGAGACGGGAGAGAGAAGAGATGCAGAACAGGGGGAGATGGAGGAATAAAAGAAGAAGCAGAAGCAACCTCAGTGTACGGGGAGAACGAGATGGTGCTGGCCCAGCGGCAGATCGCGGTCTGTACAGTAAAGTTAGTTCTGGCACTAAACGTTGGACGATGGCAGCCGCTGGTACCGTACCCCGTAACCTGGTATCGGGTGGGATTCGTACACGTAACAAACCCCCCCTTGGCCACGCATTAACATTTACATGTTCGGTACCGTGTATGGTATGTAAGTTTGTATCCCTCTATATCTGCGTATGTTTAGTTCTGTATGTATCGTACAATACTTACAAAACAGTACCGACTCTGTTATCTGCACCGCTTCCTATGGGACCTTTTTCCCGCCTTGGTAAGATTGTTAAAATAATAGGTATAAATATCAATGATAAAATGGTGTTATTATTGAATAAAAGGAGGATCAGCTATGCAGATCGTCTGTGAAATCATCATGCATCTGAGTAAGTGTTTGGACTGTGGAGTGTCTCCTGGAGGCTGGCCGTTCAGTCGTCCCAACTGATCCGTCTGATTTATCAATAATAATAATAATAATAATAATAATAATGGTTTGACGAGCGTTTATTATTATCGTTTTGAAACATGCGGAACCATCGCTATGCGTCAAAAGAGCAACATGGCACTATGTACTGCATATGTCGATATGACCCTGTGCGGTAACCGTAGGCTCGAGAAAGTGGCGTGGTTGAACAGCCGCGGCCTATGTGTGCCTCCAGTGTGCACCCGACAGTACAATCTGTTAGTATTAGTATGAGCCGTGTGTCCTCGTCTTCTCCAGCCTCCAGGAGTGTCAAGATAGATAGATCATCATAGTATCGTCCATTAACTATGGAGCAGCGTAGGGATTTATGATCATTATTATTACATGTAAACAGGCCTGGTCGTCGTAAATTCAGCGAGAATTCCAAGTCATACGACAGCACCACACTGCGTACAGGCGCTTGAGTTGATTACTTGGGAGCGTTTCCTGCTTTAAAATCGGCCCATAACTGACCAGTGCACTGAAATGCAGTCGCCGCTCGGAGGAACCTGATAAAATTGGGATAGCTTGATGGGTCCTTTTTGACAATCCATTGGTGTCGTTGTTGTGCCCACCGCTTCGTGTGGCGGGCGCTGGCGGCCTCGAGCGTTAGGTGGCAGACAGGGATCTCATGAAGCGAAGGGCCCAAGACATCATCGAATCTGTGCGTGGCCCATGGTAAACCAAGTGGAGAGGGTGTGCGGATACAGCGTCGAATGGATCACAGCGTGGAGATCGATGGATCGTATGCCATGCCGCTTATGGAAAAGCGAGCTGACTCGGATGGAGGGCAGAAGGGGTTTCGATGAAGAAACGATCCCAGATCCCAGTCATACAGGAAGTGACCTTGGCAAGCCTGAATCAATCATTCCAGCCTCAAGATACCGGCATATCCCGCTTGCGTCGGGCCCGTATTCCTCAGGTATATCATTCGATATCATAAAAGGACCGTTAAATTCTATAAATATAAATCAATGTGTGAATGATAAGCGCGTGGATGGTCAAATAATATATTACGCCGCATCGAATTCGACGGTATACCTTACCAACGTTGAAATTTATCATGAAATGGCGTAAAGTACGGTACCAACGGCCGTCCGACAAGGGTCACGGTGATGGCGGAGACGCTAAATAATCATTCCAAGATTTGGTGTGAATTCAAAGATCAGAACCTGGCAATGGTTGCAAGTTGTGGCTGAATACATGACTGTCTAGTCACAAGAGCTCTGTCATATTTGAACCCTTGGCCGGTCAGGTCGTTCCGTCGGTGACAATGGTATGCCTGGATTTCTAAAGGATTCGCAAGATCCTGTCCAATCTTAGTTCGTCATCATTTAGAACCATCAAAGTATGCCTGAATAGAAATCGAAGCCCTCAAGAGGCACGGCAGTCAAATAGACAGCCAAATGCATGGTAATCATTTTAGCAGTTTTAAATGCTGTCTGTTGGATGTTGCACACATCTTGGGCACCTATCTGTCTATGAATGGTTAGTGCTTTGTGCATATTTTTTGAAGCAAAACTTAAAATGCTATGCACCCAAGATCCCGCGGGTGGGAATCGAGACGAGTTGTCGGGACACCTGTAGCCATGGTTCCAACTTCCGCCGATGATGTTGGAAATCCGGAAGAAAACTCAAAACGTAAGCTTGCCAGCTCAGCAGCAGCGGCTCAGAGAATTCTGTAAGTAAGCCTGAAAAATATGGACGCAATCTGGCTGTTAGATGAGATTGATCTTCAAATCGCCATGATTCATCCGGTTATTACTGTACCTAGGTATGTTACTATCGACGATGCTTCACTTCTCCTTTCGCTCCTCTTAAAGTATTTTCAGCCCTTGATACATCCGTCAGGGCTTCTTTCGATCCGCAGGCTCAAGGAGCTTTCATGAGGGTGGAATTGGGCTCGCATAATATATTAGAACGTTTTCGAGCAAGCTTCCGGCCGGACGCATGAAGTGTAGTGATGGAATTTCTTAGTTGACTTTTTGGAGCAAAGCTATCTTCAAGTCAGCATCAACATTGGCGACTGTGAGAAAACAGACAACCTTTGTCTACTACTTCCCAAGATTCCGAGAGTCGTCAACTCTTATGATGGTTTTCAATTCGCAACCTTCGCGATCCGGCTTGTGGCTGGTCGTAGACGGGTGTGTTCTGGCAATCGTTCGATGTTGGAGATATTTGTAGATGGGGCTAGAATGTTCTTGGTCTAGCTTCGTATCTAGATTTGCTCTGACAGCAGCTCGTATCGTGTAATGTCACCGTCACGGTATGTTACATGGCTTTTATGAATGTGCTGTAATATTACATACAATACGCCGTTACTGCCGCTCGCCGCCTCTCAGTACGTATGTTAGCTTTTGATCGTCTGTCTTCCAACGTTCTTCTCTCAACATCTGACTTGATCTCTACACATAGACCCCTGACAGTTATTCGTGGCCCTGACTGTGATTTTGTTCATGTTCATTTCGCCTAGATGTGTTTTTCGGAGCAATATCCCTGCTGGTTCCATTATGGAATGGGGTGACCGTTGCTCTTCGAAGGTGCAATCTCTTCGAAGGTGCAATCTCTTCGAAGGTGCAATCTCTTCGAACCTTGAATTTCCGAGATCAATAATAATGAATGATGCAAGTCAAAGAAACGCACGAATTAGCTCTGCTCTGACTAGTGTATTGTGGCTATGCTGGACTAAAAAGTCCTTGTTTCTTCATAGTTTGAAGCCTGGATCAATTTTATGGAGAACAATCCGTTAGCAGCAGATCATGGAGTCAAGCACATGCTTCACAAGCCAACTCGCCGCCTCCCGACCGAGCTTTTGTTATCGGATCGGAAATTTACTGTAACTGACGATGCTTGCTATCAAGAGGTGTCAAACTTTAACTCTACTACCTCAGCCTATGCACTGTGTGCATTGATCTATTGATATAAGGTCGAAAACGTCGAATCTCCGAGTCCCAGGCGGCTACAAAATCAGGCAGATGCATGTGCAAGCCACTATCTGATCGCAGCAAGGCCCACAGAACAAATAAGAATCAAACTTGGCAACGCTTTTTCAGACTAAGAGCCATGCTCCAGAAGTAAAACGGAATCCAAAATCGATAACTGACCCCTATCGGGCCGCTGATTCGCTCATCGCCGGTTCTTTCGAAGCTCTCCACCATTTCTGACATCCACTAGTTCTTCTACCTTCTGGAAGAACTCCGCTCAAATTTCTCGCCTTTCCTGAATCATTGCAATAATTGTTGAAAGTATCATAGAAAATATCTGAGCGTTCGGACGGCAGAAAAGCAGAAGGGAGATAATAGTGGAAAAGAAGAATATTTTCTACTGCCTTCTGAATGGAGAAAGGTTTGACTGCAGCTACCCTTGGGCACCTCTCCTGCCGTCTCAAAATTGGGAGCAGGACAAAGGAAGCGTGGCGATGATATGGGGGGGCACGCACGGAACACGAAACTCTGGATCTTGATGGCATTTGTTACCTTCCAACGGCTTCAATTCGTCATTTCGATCGACCTTCCTATCACAATAATTTCCTTGCTCGATTCATGCATTACACCCGACTCTGTTGGCGCCACATGTGCGACCTCAAAATAAATTCAATAGCGGGTCTACTGCGTAAGAATTCAATTTTTATTATTGTCACAAAGTTCACTGTCGTCGGAGACCCTCGCGATTGTGTTTGCTATGATGTTTTGTTTGCTTTCTGTTATTATTTATGCCGTTCGTATTCCCTTTCAACTTGCCCACAACATTATTGACTGAGTCATGAGATGTCCAGTATCAGTCAATGTTGCACGCCGCCCGGCCCCACCACCAGATGCACATCAAAAATATTCCGAAGCAAGCATGCATGCAAGCCAGAATGATTCAAAATATGCCAAGCAATTGTGAATTTCGATTCCGCTGTATCAACGCCAGTTATCTGTTTCTCATCTGCATGGCGTGGCCACCTTCAACATAAGCAAAAATCTCATGACTATCACTGGCCAACGATGGCCTACACACGGGCTCTTTTCATGGTTGACGAGGGGATGAAGTCCCGTGGTTCCCTTCCCCTGGGTCCGGAATGAACACGCAAGAAGATATCAACTATGGTGCCAACTGGCAACTGACAATATTGGCAAAGTGAGAATAGTCCGTCCTGATCTGAATTGAACCTGATCGCAAGCCCGCAACTCCTCGCTTTCTTTTTCGAAACCATATGCGTACTACTAACAATTATTATTATTCAGTCGTCTGCGCAAATTCATACTATCATGATTCAAATAATAATATCCAAGAATCCCTAGTAGCCTCCCCGCATGGAGCTCATTTCCAGACTCCACCACTACGGAATCTGACGAGGCCGATGTCTTGGAAGATCGCAATTAACCGCCGCCAGCTCCACGTACCCCTCCCCAAAATAAGCTTCCCTACGCAGACTAGGGGTGATGGAAAGATAAATTTAGCGAAATGATAAATATAATCATATATATAATTTCGGTACCGTTAACCCTGACTTCTGGGAAGAGATGGGTAGGACAACAAAACACTACATAATTAGGAGGCTAGATTCCTAGAATGTGCTTCGGCTCTGCTTCCCGTCGTGCGCAATTAATCCAGTTATATGTGCTGTATGGAGTACGTACGTACAGTACAGCATGACGCCGCAAGCTTTTGCATCATTGATTTTCTTATCGAAGGTGTGAAGATATTTATTAGGGCTGCCGCGCAAAAGTTGCAAATGTAAGAAAACGAGCTGAATACAGAAACTAGGAAGCGAAAGCTTTGTTAAATACAGCGTAATTGGGTAATTAATCTATTTGTTCTAGCGCTTTCAATACGATAGTTTAAATCTTTTGTCTATCGGACAGATCGAGATAAGGATCTTGGTTCAGATTGATTACACGGCTGCATGCATCCAGCACTGCCGGGGATTTATTCCGCTATGCATGGGGTCGTCATACATCAGTTTAGGGCTCTTAATAAGGATGCATATTCCGGACAAGTAGTGTATTACAACTAGCAACCTTCCCTTGCTTCCGCTGCATACTCTTGACGGTTGGCTGAGCACAGAGCTTTTTGTACAGTAATGTACTGTACATACACGCTTGATGTATGAGATTTACGCACGTAGTATGTATTACGAAATAGCAGCATACTAAACATACTTACAATACATACAGCGCGTACGAACATCTGGCATACTCCGAAGACTCGAGACGACAATATTATCTTATTAAATTGCGCATATTCACAGGTACCGAATTCTGGTTTTCAAAATAACGGGCGGGCTTTCATTTATTCTATTTAAAGGACTCGAAGGAGATTTCGAGATAGAGATTGGGGTAAGAGGAATTGATGAGTGGAGTAGATTGTGTTTCAAAGGAGATGAGATCTCTTCTAGAACTTCGCATGAAACTTTGTTTTCCATCAGCCAGGCAAAACGAAAAGCATTGACAATATTGTTTCTAGGGGGCTTATGCATTTCTCCCTCAAATATGTTAGGCGCATAAGGATATCCAAATGTGAGAAGAACATACTATCTCCTTGCATATCGTCTTGTCGACGCGAAAGCGGCGAACAGCCCAATTGTAAATTGTCCCGCGCACGCTCTCTCCAAATTGACGTTCACATTCTTCAAACTTCCTTCTTTTGAATTGGGTAGTAAATGTAATAGGGCTAAGTGGAAGCATCTGCTTGTTTTAATGCCCAAACGACACAGTTCATGCATAAATATTTCGATATCAACCGCCAAGCTCCTTTTCCTTCGATCGTCTTGAGCGAGATGAAGCAAAGAAAAAGCTCCCGACAAGCGAGCAATGAACCGCCAGAATCGTAATCCAAAAGCCCGCTGGTTGAGCCAATAGCTTTTACTTCGGATTTGCGGGCTTCGTTGTTACAAGCGGAACCTCCACTGTTAACTCGTATATAACCTTGCGAGTACACGCGGCAATTGGCACCCGGGCGGCCCAGCACGAAGGAAAGTTGAGGGCTAGCGACCTGGGGCTGGTTAAAGCACCCCGTTAAGCGTGGAGTATCTTGAAGCCCAAGTGTTGATTATTCTAACTTTGGAGTTTTCTCAGGTCCATGGTTTGAAAGAGGTCAGCGTAATCACTTCCCGACACAATGGGACGAGACCCGTCGGTTTAAGGTTAAATAAGGAGACAAATTTCCGGAAGGGCCGATCCCAACTCTGTCTCTATCGGAGTCTACCAATGGTGATGGAACATATGTGCTATTCATATTTTATCATGAGAGAAACCATATAAGAGGTAAAGACAGATGACGATGATTGGTTTAAAGGGGTTGTGAATTAAATACATAGCGGTTTGAGGTCGCGAATGATACGTGACTGTTACCGCCTATGTGTATTATTGCATACACATATGATCAGTACGTTTGAAGAATTGCCAAAATGAGACCATATCGAAGGGCAGGTAAATGGAATAATGAACTGGGCAAGGATCATTGAGACCTTAAAACAGTGGCCATCTATATTATTATTATGACTGAGATACAGCGCCTCTAAGTCTCATTCTGATGTAGTATCCCGCACTTCATGTAGTATCTTTCATCTATTATACTTTCAGCCACGTCTAGATCTGTAACTTGTTCAGGCGTTGTCTTCTACTATCCCAATGTGGCTCTTTTTTGTCAAAGCTTTCCTGACGCTTCTGGTTCCCGATCTGCTTGCATATTTTATTATAATTATTCCCGTCGAGTCAGAGAGATCAGCCGCCCATGGCATTTGTACGTGCAGTATTTATTATGTGGAAAATACTGATTACATATACAGTGATTTATACGTAATATACGAGAACATGAATCTTTCATACATAACGTACGTACCATACGTACCATACAGCGATACATGAGGCGTCATGCCGTCGCAAAACTGACTGACACGTGATCGCATCTGAGTACGGGACACCGAGGCGCAGAGACAAAAGGCAAAATTTATGAAAGTAATTTTTGGTAAAGTCTGGTTGTCTGCATTATTCGAAATAGGAGAGCTTTTTCTAATGATCGAGGGAAAACTGGGACTATGATTATTTCCGGTGGGACTTGTGGAGAGAACTGGATCGGATATCAAGATTTTAGTCCGAGGCCATATCAGGAGCTAGAGGGGCGATTCCACGATGAAATCTCATGCAGAGAGGCGTGAAGGAACACACGGACAACACGACCAGCAGATTCCATCATCAGGTCCGAAAGAAGCAGATATATCAATGTTATCTTGATCTGTGCATCGAACAGCTGCAGAAGTCAGCGGATATTGATACACGGCCGGGCTATCGGAGCGAAGTATCTCCGTTTCCATCCACAAAAAGCCGTTATATCTCCCAACCTTCCAACGTGTCCACCTTCAGTTCGGGCATCGAACCTTCAACGGAAACGCAACCTGGGTCTCACCAGAAACTACCGTTTTTTCAGAGACGACGTTGGTTAACTTTCTCCTGCTCTGTTTGGGTAAACGGGGGGCAAAGGAAAATTCAGAATTGCAGCAGCCCTTATTGGGCTAAATCAAATCCCGGACGGCAAAAGGAGAGCCACTCCCGTTATCTTCTGCGTAGAACTATGGAGAAAAATCGCCGTTAAACGAGAGACCGGCTCGATCGTGGATACGTGGGTCAATCGACCAAATCCCGAAACCTTAAATGGCCTTTTCTCGGCAGTTTTGGCCAGGTTTCTGGGGAGAGGAGAGAAAAGGGGGGTTGATGTGGATTCGTCTTGCCTTGACTACTGCGTGGACAAGATTGCCCCCCCTGCTAGGCTGCTAGTTATCATGAGCAAGGGAACGTTAGTGGCGAGATCGTCCAGAACGCGTTATGCCTAAAATCTTCTTCCATCCAGTGGTCGAAGGGGCAAGTGACGTGCTGATGTGGAGTTTAAGCACCAGGGTGAAATGAGCCTGCCAGGCTATCAGTGGCGCGTGTTGGTTGCATGTTTGTGTGGGAGAGTTGACGACTCCGTTTCCCGCCCTGTTCCGTATCTCATTTCTTACAGGGGTATCCCGAGATCTTGTTTTTTCTGGATGGAACAGGGATCCCTCGCATCGTTACAAGTGGATTACCTTCGTTAGGATCCTGTTTATCTGTTTCCAAGTATCTTCTTGTACTGTACAGTACCCTTGGAATCGAGATCTCCCAACGGCTTTCCTGTCCAGGATTGATGAGATGGAAATATGGGTACGTACGATCCACCGTGGGCAGAAGAACCTTCGCTTAGTAGCAGTATCAACGGCCAGAACACGTCCCCATAACGGAGTTTCATCACGATTCCTATGATTGCCGCGAACATTATTTCTTAACTCCTGCTTGTTATTTTGTTGTGAACTCGACCAGTTCACGAAGGAAAGTATGGAATGAGGAAGTTCGGACATTATTCCGTTACTCAGAATCGAAAAAAAGCATGAGAAATGACTTTTTTACTCCCGAAGGAACATCGAGCACTGACGAGATATTCTTTCTCTTCTGTCTGCTGAAATACAAAGTTTTCTCCTTGGCCGTCTCTGTCTCAAGCTGTCTAAACCAAGTTAAGGGGAAAGGCTAGGGAGGTGGCCGAGCGAACGAATAAGAAGAGGCTAGGGCAAGCATCCCTACATCTCGAATTGTAAAGTATGAGGATGCCACTGAATACTTCGCATGGTATTATGCTGATGTTTGTCCGCTCAGGGCCCTGCCCAGAGATTAAGGTCATCATTTTCTTCAACCCTCAAATCATCTTACAGAGCAGGCACCCCTGATACCGATCTGCCATGTTATCTTCAGGAGTTAGGCCAATATGGTCGGTTCTTGTTAGTTGAAGGGGTCAGCATACCCCTGTCCTAGAGACACGTTTAAGGAGACTTTGACATGACAGGGCTGCGCTGCAGGCTTCTGCGTTTCTAGCTGCTTGCTTTCCTGCGGAATATGCAAGAGCAAGCAGAACTGGTTAACGGATGCTGGATGCCAGTTCCAGTGCTTTCTGCATATAGGAACGAGTGTCACAAAGTGAAGGATTTAAGAGATTGGATATCCCGATGAAAGTGCGCATCACTCTGCATGGCGCCGAATCTACTTGCCATGCAATTCTCCTTCACACCATCCGATATTCGACCTCCGTGATTATATGGATACAACAAACGGATAGTCAATTTGCTGCTTGTCCTGCAGCTCTCCCGATATGGCAATGGGAGCAACCCCTCCTCTTCTGTCCTTTGCGAAAAAATGCTCATACTACAGCACTTGTCTCACTGGTTGCTTCCGTCATTGTCCGCTGGCCCGTTGAAACTGCAACATCTGCGTGATCTTCGCATCGAACCACGAGAGGCCAATACGCTACGCCTCTGTTCATATTTATGAGTGAAATGGGCCGATGATAGGAAAATTAAAAAAAATGATAGTCCTGCCAGCACTAACAATGATAGCTGATCGAGTCATGTTTTTGTGGGTTTCTCCAGACAACTTGACACGCTCCGTATCCTTACCGATATCGTTACTTACACATCATACGACGTCGCGTATAATACATATATTTCCGTACATTACACATATACGCCATTACTACGGTGGGATTAATTACGTGCATGGATACAAGCCACAGAAGTTACAAGAACGATACGCACCAGCAAAACGCATATCTCGATGGCTCCTTGTCGAGCCCGTGGGGAAGCCAGCTCCATCACATCCACCATCCCATCCCTGCTCTTATTGCAGCTTCAGTAAGGGACCTGGTTTATATCACTTTTTGTTGCCGACTTGTGCATAAGTTCATGTGCGAGAATGAACGGGTGATACGTCAATCAAGCATATCGTCAATTAAACCGCGGCGATTGGCGTGAGGCTGGCGTGTTAACATCAGTTACCACATATTGGTTTCGACATGATACTTAGTTACGCAACTAAGAAACATATACATATCCCGCGCAAGTAGCTTTTGACAACAACAACTACAAAGGAAAACCGTTGACATCCGTTGGGATGTCGCACAGGATATAAGCTTTCCGGTTGCATGCACTGTTTTAGCAAGCACAAGCGCCGCATAATGTTGAAATTGGCATAAATCCCCAACGCCTTCCGTGCTTTTTTGAGAGATCGCAATAATATATCTAACTTCGCCCGAGATATTCGAGAAGATCGATCAGGGTACACAGCCCGAATCGATCGCCAAGAAGGTGTCGTCACCGCCACCACCGTTGCCCGTTTATTATTTTCTTGTTTCTGTGGCTAGGGGGATGCAAATCTCGCTTATATGGCTAGTTGATTCGAGTAGGGGGTCTCTGATCCTCTGTCATAGGACGGGCTAGGATTTAGTGGATATTTGGTGTTAAGACTTCCAGAAGCTAAATATGACGGCGATGATCAGCGGTTGAAATGCATGAGAACGTTTTTGTCTTATTCTCTTGCCGATAATTTGGATGACGTGTGATAAAAGAACGCCCAGAAAGAGTCGGAGCTTCGCGCTTATATCGTTCTTGATTTTCCCGATATGCGTACGATTCTACTCGCCAACCGGTTTTCATACACGGGTGGTTTAAGGTGCTCATGAAATTAGTGATTGAGCCTTCTTTCCTTTTCGCTATTAGCACTGGCATGCCGGGGTGGTCCGAGAGATATCGGTGTGACCGATTGTCTCATGAACGTGACGGTGCAACAGCAGCTTGAGCGTCGAGTTGGATAGAGCACAATATCAAGCTCACATTGAAAAAGCCAATGAACTTTTAAGTTTATCTTAGATGAGACATTTTCCCTGTCACGGGGATATCTGGGGTTATGAGACAAACATACTCCGTGCGTCATATTTTCTAGATCTTGATTGGCAAGATTGATGTCTACGACCGTAAAAACGTGACTCTCGCAACAGGCTTTATGATCAATCCTTGAAGCTCAGTATCTTGGGTTCTTGAAGTCCTAATGAGCCTCATTACATTGCTATGAAAAATGGGACCAGAGAACGTTTTTGTCATTTCTGACAGTGTGACGGGTTGTCCATCAAGAGCTTTCTTGGACTTCGTCTGTGGTGGCTGGGATGATTGGGTTCTGGCGGTGAAGAGGAAGCAGGGGGTCGAGAATTGGGCGGGGTTCCCTACCCCAGCTGTCAGATTTCCGGGATGATCATCTGCAGTTGAGTTGAGCTGGAGCACAGTCGACCCCCGGCCCTTTATATATTATCTTCGTCCTGCAGATGGCCAGGCTCTCCTTTCCTGTTATCCGATCTATCATGTTTAAACCAAGTCTTTGTACGAACGGATGGAAGGACAGAAAGAATCGATTGGCTTTTTGTAGCCAACAGTAATGATCATGAACAACCGGGGGTATACTGCAGATTGACTAATAGGGAGTACTGACCCTTGCTCATGACAGGTTTTAACATCATTAGATATGGGGTGATCCGGAGCCCACTTTCTTCTTGACCTCATACTTCCTCCCCGACCCCTACTTATCCTTCATACATGTTTCATCTCCGGTCCAACCAGATTTCTTGCTCTAAAAAGCCAACATCGTGATCTATCGAGAACCTCGCCGAAGCAAGGTCAGATCAGAAATTGTTTGGGGGGCAGGAAGGGCCCCAAATGATGCTTTGTGTTACCCCTGAGTAAGTGTTTCGGAGATTAGTAGACTCAACGATTTCTATTCGCTAGGAGGCGAACGGCTTGGTGCCTACGTACTGTACTACGTAGTACTATGAACACCGAAGCCTTCGGGAAAACATGCTTCATCGCATGTATGTTCCCGTCGTTTTTTCCGACTTCGCATTAACGCAAAAGCCTCTGGTTACATTTGCATATCGTCCAGGGGTGATGTTTGTGCTGGCTCGCATTGATGCTCTCCTAAGTTTGTCCGACATAATAAATTCAAGAGCTTAGTATTATTAACTTTTGAAACAAGACATGCTGACAGCCCGGAAAATAAATACCATTCGTCTTGGTTTCTAAAAACGTCGAGTGGCTGGCTGAAAGCACCTTCAAAAAACGCCGAGGGGTTCAGCCGTCGAAGATTCCTTGAATCTTCAAGAAACAAGAAACTGACGGGGGCGCTGATAACTAGTCGATCCCTTCCCGCGCGCTCCACATATCAGCTCCAAGTCTTGACCTCAAGGTCTCACCCCCTCATACAAAGCCGCACCTATTGGCCGACCCTCACACAAACAGACTATTCTTCCGCGAAATCGTGGACGCCATCCTTCGACGGTTTAAGAAACTACCTATGGGTTTTGTGCCAAGATCTTCAGTACGGGCGTAGGGCGGATGAGGGGTTTAATTCCGGAGCATTCTTTGAGTAGTCGATCAGCGCGTAGGACGCCATAAACGGCAACGTCCCCGGTCTCTCTATGGCATGCCTTACCTCTCAGGGGTCTGAAGCGGAGATCAACAGACGCCGGAAGATCGCTGTTTCGCCAAGCTCAAAGCCAGAGACAGGTGTCCGCTGTGGACATTGTCACTGGAATGGAAGCTCGGGATAAGGATTGCAGCAAATTTAGGAATTGGTTGCTTCTTGTGGGCCTAACGAAGCCATCAATATGCGCTGGATATTCCGACAACTTACTTGGTACCTTTGAATCTGAGAGCGAAGACATTCTGGTGATGGCTCTCACTGCAATGCCCGTCAATAATCATTGACCCTGGCTGAAGTAGAAATCCCCTTTTCATGGAAGATGAATGATATGTATTTCCATATCTCCAAGCCTAAAAGCTTCATTCATGATTCTTCATGCGAAGGGGCCAAGCATCCTTGTGATCAGCAGATATCAACATCTATTTGACAAGTAAGCATTACGTTTACATCTTGTCTGGGCTTTCAAACTTTAGTCTCCCAAAGATAGTTTGGGCATAATAACCTCTACATTTAGTCCAAGAATCATTGAAGGCACTTGAATAAAATGGGTCGAGCGACGTGTGAGTCTTTAGAAGTGTTCCTGCAAACGAAGAGACTTTGGTTCCTGGGTCAACAGGTAACGTTGCCTTTCACGGTATGGTATCCGTGGATGAGGTCAGAAAGTTGATTACATCACCACGCCTAATCAGGAAATTGTCAACGACATCTCAACCTTCAGGTTCAACGAAATAGAACAATTTTACTTAGCATGGCTTGGTTACACTTAAAGATGATATGGAGATATTTTTGGCCTCTCTTCTCTAAGATTAATGCTGCAACATTTAAGACAGTGGCTCAGGGCCTAGTACCCGTTTTCTTTATGAGCGAAAACGATATCTTTTCTCTCCCTTTTATACTGGCATATTGACCGCTTCCATTCTCCAATTAGCAGGGATGAGAATCTGGGATTACATCCGACGGTGAGAAAAGCTGTGAGCCTTTCTTTTACCCCTTGCTAAACTATATTTTTACTTTGAAGGGCAAGATTGGATAGTCTGCCAATCAGTAGAAAAGCAGTTCTACATGATTGGGGACAGGCGCTCACTTAGGTACCTTCGACGAACAGGACAGGGAGGGATGAATAGCTGTGACTTTTCAAGGGGCCAACACGCAGAATTCATTTGATACTTAAGAAGGATAATCTCCGGGGTATGTGAAGAAGCAAATCAATCTTTTGCATTCGACGTTTTCTAGTATCTCTCATAAGCAATTGCTGACTAGTAACAAGATATTAATCCAGTAGTTTTCAATACGTTTTATAGGGTGTATTGAAGATAAATCGTGTCGATCCTAGAGATAGGATGGGTTAGTGTGAGGCTGCCCAAAGAACAAGTACAGGATACTTTCTCACATTTATTCCGTCAGGGGTAGCTTTTACGAAGCAGAAACGAACAAAAATGACAAGATTCGCGGAATAAAAAAGGGGCTATACTGAACTTACCATTTGCCGAACTTGAAACCAACCTCTTTCATCCTCCCCCTCTCTATAAACCCCCTCTTAACATACCAGTCCCTCAAGCCTTCGCCGCCGTTCTTTCCTTCAGAATTAACTGCCATCACAGCCAACAAGCTCTTTACCTGCACCCCCTCCTGAATGCTCACTTCATGCTCTGGGTCACCGGCGAATTCGTAGGGGCGATGCTTCGTTTCCTTCAGAACTTCTATTAATGCTGATAGAAGTGTGCTTCCGATGCCATGCGACTGGTAATCTGGGTGGACGAAAAGAGACAGTTCAACGGTGGGCCCGTACGCGAGCATGTAGCCCCTGAACGGCGAAGCTTGGGCGTATCCGCAGATTTTGTCCGGGGTGTTTGCCTTGGCACTACCATTTTCTCCCTCAGCCTGCTCTACTGCAACAAGAAAAGGTAGTCCGCGTTCTTGCGCAGTGTCGAATTTCCTAGCGGTGTAAGAGAGGGGAGGCGTGTTGATAAGAAAAGTGACAACTGTGTTTAGCGAATAATGGGTGTAGATGGAGTGGATTTGGGGAATATCCGATTCTGTTGCAGGGCGAACTTTGATGGCCATTTCGAATAGGTTCTCAAGACTTTTTAAGCGTAGTATAGAGTATGGAAGTGCTGTTAATGCTTCACAAATCATAGATGGAAGAAGCGAAGAATTATATAGAAACAGTCCTGGGATGATGAGTCAGACACGATCTCCGCGATAAGATAAGATGGGCCCCGCTGTGCCAAGCCCTGTTCCGAACCAACCATGTTGCATCATATAACAGAGTCACATGGGATCACATGATCAGCCTGAGCTTCCCCAACTCCCCACAACAACACTCCATCTAATGTTATGATCCGCGTCTCAATCTGTGACAGCTTATCCGGACTCTTCTTCACCACTGGTCATTGGACTTTGAAGACAACCGGATCAGTGGCATTCTTTGCCTCTCTACCTTCTCTCTTATCAGCTGGACTCTTGGCTCTGTGTGTTTGTGTGCTTTCAACCCGGCATTCAGACCACAAAGAGCTCTAGTTCCCCCTTAGTTTCTATATCTTTACTCTCATATTTAATCTCAATACTCCATTCGATTAACGCCTTTATTATGGCGTCCTCTCGGATCTCACTATCTGAGATCCCCAACCTGTCTCTTCTCTACAAGCTCAAGCACTTGACTCCCGCGTCTAACCCCCGCATTTCCACCCCCTCCCAGCGTCTTAACAACGCAATCTGCCTTATCGCCAGTGACATCACGAAGCTTGAGGTTGATTGTATTGTGAATGCAGCGAACAAGTCGCTGCTTGGTGGTGGTGGTGTTGACGGAGCAATTCATCGTGCAGCTGGTCGCGGACTTTTGCTAGAATGTCGCACCTTGGGGGGATGCGATACTGGGGATGCCAAAATCACCGACGCCTATAATCTGCCATGCCGAAAGATTATCCACGCGGTTGGCCCCATGTATTGGGCTGATGAGAATCCAGAGGCTCTGCTGCGCAGTTGCTATGCCCGCAGTTTGGCAGTGGCAGCACAAAAGGGATTGAAAAGCATCGCTTTCTCGTCAATCAGCACCGGTGTCTACGGCTATCCGAGCATGAAAGCAGCTGAGGTGGCTATTCGCGCTGTCAAACATTTTCTGGAAACCAATCCCCAGCCTCTGGAACGCGTGGTCTTCTGCACCTTTGAGCAAAAGGATACCAATGCGTACCACGCGCTTCTTCCGTAAGTGACAGGTCTGTTTCCTGGATTGAGAACCTGAGGCCCGCTAACTGTGCGCTTTGTAGCGAGTATTTCCCACCAACTGAGAAGGATTTGTCAACGGAAACGGATCATGATTCTGAACAGCCATCCCATCCCTCATCTTCACCAGCAACGCTTGCAGCTACTCTCCCTGACCCGCCCACCTCAGAGCCGACTTTCGAAGGCCAGCCGGATGCGAAAAAGGCCAAGATTGAAGCTGGTGTCTCCGGAAGCCGGACTCTCGACAAGGACGGAGAGAAAAGTGAGGACGACTGGGAAAAAGTTGACCAGGCCGACGCGGCAAACGCAGCAACCGAGCGCCTTGACGATGAACCCGTCGAATTGGATGCTGCCCCGACTTCTGCAGATGTCCAGAGTGTTGTATCCAGCACTGCCGACCTCAAGGAAAGCGATTCCTCTGAAGGGAAGAAATGAGGCCGTTAACGAGGACGAATGCCACGAACATCCAATATTACTCTACGCTTTGCCATATTGTCCATACTGCGACAATTTTTCAAAGTGAGAGTCATTTGACGAATCACGAACACACGATACATCAATCGCACATTTGCCAGGCATCAAATCGGTTCGAATTATCAGTGATTACCGGTCTATTATGGCGAGGCTTTTTGATTATTTTCTCATTTCTTCTTCTTTGACTTTGCTGTTCATTACCTGTTTTACTTCAATTTCAACCAAGGACAGAAAACACTAGGGATATGGACCGGGTAAAGATGGCGCCGGAAACTGGAGGCGCTTTATGTCAATGTGTTTTGATCAATATGCGTGTGCTTTTGTTTTAATATCCAGGATTTGGCATATTCTTCTGTCTTTCAACGTTTGTATTCCTGCACTTAGTTTTAAGATTAGCTAGAATCAATGAGATCAATGAATTGAAGATCAAGTAGCAGCCCCGCCTCTGATTGTGAATAATGAAAAATGTCTAGAATTGAACGTATTTACAGTGCAGTAAAATTAACTCAAATCCTTTCAGGGGGAATCAATCATGATGCTTGGGTACCTACTTGAAACCTCAGATACTTAATACATGGATGAATATCCTCAAGTTCGTGACGTCATACCAATGGTCTTTTGAAACCAGGCAGACAGAGCAAGCAGAGCAAACAAAGCAAACAGAGCAAACAAACCGTGGTTGGCCAAAGCTTTCCGCTCCGCTGCAAAAACACCGCGGAGACGATATCAATATCCCCCGAACGAGACATCTCCGCCGCCCATTGATCCCATATCTCCTCACGAATTATACCCTTTATAACCTTTTAATTTAATGCAGTGATTTATTGAACAAGCCTCCCGCCCACGTCCCTCTCATGGCCGCGAAGGAAAAAAGCAATGCCCCCAACAATGGCCAATCCCCAGCACCTCCGAAAAAGGAGTCTCCCCCGCCCATCTCTCCCGGCCCCCGCAAAGCCCCTAACTTTATAACGCCGCCCAATAACAAATCACCTACCTCTTCCTCTTCCTATCCGTCTCCTTCTCCCTCTTCCGCTTACGTTTCCGCCTCCGCCTCCGCCTCGACCCCTCCCCGCTCCCCCCCCCATCCGACCCACGATCCCCCTTCGGATCTGGCGCAGTTCGCAAAGGTTTATGAACAGCGCATATCCTCCTCCCCCTCGTCCCGGATACCAAACAGCAAAAAGGCATCATTACCTCCATCACTACAACCACCACCACCACCACCACCACCACCACCACCACCACCATCATCAACAACAACTGGCGCACGCCCGCCCCGGCGGCGCTTCTTCCGCTTCCCCCGACCCGGCACGATTTTATTTTGGGGCCTCG